>OY725321.1:37907413-37983574 GCA_963242795.1 Inga leiocalycina | reverse complement strand
TCTTACGAACGAGCCCTCTTCCCCTTCTTTTTCTTCCTCCATTTCCTCCAGCAATGAGGATGAAGATTGAAGGTTTTTTAGGGTTAAGGTGCAAAAATACCTATGAGTTTTTTTAGCCAAAGTGCACATAGCACCATATACTTTTTTGGAGGTGCAAAAAACTCATAAACTTTCAAATGAGAGCAAAAATACAACCACTATTAATTTCAGTCACATTGACAGTTAGTTTGACCAAAAACACTGACAGGGAAGCTGACTCAGCTATCAGTTAATTTTAGTCTAGTTAGCAGTCGAGGAGAAAGAAAAACTTTGCAACAACATCACTAGAAAAATCGAAACATAAAACCATCAGAGAACACACAACAAACTCAAAAAATCAAAATAAAAAGGACAAATCAAAACTAGAACCATCAATATAATTGAAGAAGACACACAGAGGAATCAAGTCAGCAAACCCTTGTTTATCACAAGTGCAGCAGCAGCAATACAAGAAATCATTGAACAAGAAGAAACTAACAAGTCTAAAATGCATGATTGAGAAGCTGTTGAACTTCTAGGTTGTAGCAGAAAATTCATAAACTTTGGAGGGGATGGGAAGGAAGAAGCCATGAGTTGTGAAGCAACAACCGATCTCTGTTTTTGCTAAACACTCTTTGATCTAAGAAAATGCTAAACTTGCGGGCTAGAAATTTTTATTTTTTAATCATAAATTAATATTTGTGGGTATATGTGGGATACTTTTATTTTTTATTTTTTTCCCATTGCCAACTAGGACATTATTATAGCCAACTTAGCTTCCATGTCAGCAGTTTTGGACAATCTAATGGTCAACATGACTGAGATTAATGGTGATGGTATTTTTTCCAGCATTTTGAAAGTTTATGGGTACTTTTGCATATTTGAAAAACATATGGTACTGGGTGCACTTTGGATAAAAACTCATGGATATTTTTGCACCTTAACGTCTTTTTTTATTATGTAAAATGTGTTTTTAATCAATGTACTGAGGCAGCATAAAAATCTATTATTGATGATAAATATTTTTATTTGTAATCTTGATCTTGATCACATCTATTGCATCTTTGTTCCGTTGTTGTTTCTGTCTCTGCCGTTATAAGTTAATTTTATATTACAATATATATACTTTATTAGTAAATTATATTATTTGGGATATTGTTAAATATATAATTTGATTATATTCAAACTGGTTGTAGCAACACAAGGTCTAAATATGTGAATTGGAACTGTTATATCTGGCAGATAATAACCATCATATATCATTGTTTCTGTGGTAGTATCCCTTATTATAGGGCACAATGGCACATCCTAGAAAGATTTTTTAGTCCTTAATAGTTACTCCCTCCGGTCCTAAATATAGGATAAAGTATGTAGTATAAATTGCACTACAAACTTTGTCATATATTTAAGACCGGATGTAGTAATATAAGTCATTTAGAAAGTCATTAATATTTATTTATCAATTTTATTATGCATGTGCTAATGCTTAAATTAAATGTGGCTCTTCATGTTTTTTTGTCTTCTTCAAAACCTTATTAATAGGGTTAAATTTGAAAGATTTTATTAATTTAAGATAGATTTAATAAATTAATTATCATTCCTTACTTTGTCTGAATTAGATGAACGTTCCCTGTAATAAGAACTAATGGGCTGGCCCAAAAAACAAAGAACTAGTGGGAGTAATAAACTTGTAAGAATGTTTGAACAAGTCAAATTAGACTTCTTGTTAAAATCCTATTTTAATACCAATATAGAGTTGGTTTAGCAGTGTAACTCAATTAATAATTTAATTGACGATTCGGTTTAGGTAGTCCTCCTTTATGGATGGTATAAGAGAATCCTATTTTAATACCAATATAAAGTTGGTTTAGCAGTGTAAATCCCCGCTAAATCCCTCTAAATCTCAAGTTTGAGTTCTAAAGGAAACATTTATGTTGGGAAGGGTAGCCACAAACCGCGAACCGGATACTGGATGATAATAAAATAAAAAGTCCTATTTTAATTGATAGTTTATAATAATTTTTAGTTGTAATTCACTCATAAACATGTTATATTTATACCAAATTTATTAAGCTAATACATTAAGAAAATGAAATTAATCGTCAAATTGGAATAAACAATCATACAGAAATCCTTTTTATTAATTAACAATTGGCTACGTACCAATTGCAAAATTTGATACCTAAGAATACAAAGCTATCCAAAGATGCTTCGACACAGGAAGAAACATCTTTCTCTTGTACTGCACTGAATGACTAATTTGGTGTGGTTTAGTTTTCCTACAATACACGAAAAGGGGAAGGAATTTAAAATAATCAAAACCATGAAACGACAATTAATAAGAGGAAGTACAAGATCACCTGGTCCTTTTTGTGCAATTGATCTTTTCTTTGAACTTCTCAGTAGCTTCTTCGGCGATTCATTAGGATGAGGAGCTAACACTCTTCGTTTTCGTGAAGTTCTTGAAGCATTCATGGAAAGCAGATCAGAAGACATGAGCTGGATATTCTCCATGCTTATTTGTTGCTTATCGAAATAAATACCACACTTCACTATGGACATATCAGTTGGCTGACATGTGATTTTTATCTCCACATCATTCCAATCTGATCCCAGAAACTTATTAAGCCTCTCCAACTCTTCTTCACTAAAATCTCTTAGCAGATCATAGCAACAAACATGATCTTGATATCCTTGAGAGGACAAAACACGACCCTTTTTCTTTGCTTCACGATCGCTTTGTATCCATGGCATTTTATTACGACCATTGATGCTCATAAAAACTTCCACTAAGCAAAACACCCTTGTGTTTACTTTCCCCATCTCATATGCGACCAGGACACGTGGGAAATTTCCACGAACACGAAAAGACAATTTCTCACCTTTACAACAATAGTCTAGCCAATCAGCAAATTCTGTTACTGGCATAACGATTCTCATGCCAAATCCCTCTTTGACCTGATTTATCAAACAGAAGCGACCAAAGGCATTAACTGATTTGAAAATAATAATAAGACAGTGTAAAAACTGAGCATTAATTTGTTGATAGAGATATTTATTACTCTCTCTTATAGATGAAAAAGTTAGTTAAAATTAGTTAAAAACAATAAATATAATAAAAATGCAACTCATTTTTGAAAATACCCTTATTTATAAAACTGGATGGAGAGAGAATGAGTCAAAAAAGTGATGAGAGAGAATGAGTGGAAAAATGTGAGGAGAGAGGTATATAATTAATTGGGGGTAAAAATTGGAAAAAATGTATTAAATGTTTAGTCATCTTGTTGTGAATACAGATTAATACAGTGGCATGAGATAGTTGAAGAAGCAAGTCGGTGGTGTATTTTGTTGACTATTCCTCAACTACTCTTTGATTTGTTCCCACTAATCACTCTTACTTTGTCTATATTTTTTCCTATAAATACCATGTAAATCCTCTCAGTTTAATACAATCAGTTCTAATCTTCAATTCTCTTCATGGTATCAGAGCGTCAGAGAAGAATTGAAACTGAATCAAATTGTTTTCTGTATCATTAATATCAGAACCGTTACCTCTGTCTTCAGCGTTGTCGGTGCTCAATCTGGGAACAAGAGTAGAGAAGGAATCGGAGTTTCATCATCTCTCCGTCTTCACCACCTTCTACGTTGCTACCAGGATTGCAGAGCACCCCCGCCACATCCTTTGTCGGCACCCTCTGGTTTCTTCTTCACCATTGTCGGCTGTATCTCCACCGTGCGAGACCCACCGTAGCTGTCCCAGCCTCATCGTTGTGTTCCAAACCCGTGCAAGTGGCTCCGACGGTGGTGGTATATGCGTTGAAGGTCGCCGCCTCTCTCTCTCTCTCGTCACAGCCCCCAGCCCAGCTCTCGATCTTGCCTCTGGTAGCCTGTCGGAGTTTGGACGCTGAGACGAGAGACGACGAGAAGCGACGCCATCACACCGACGCGAATTTGGACCTGCAAGCGAAGACGAGGCCCTCCTGTGCTCTCTCGTCTCAGGGAACTAACGGCAGCAAATGAGTTTGACCAGTGTTGCTCAATTATTTAATTGAGTCGAAGACCAATTTGTCATTTTCACAATTCAGAGGATCAAACTGTCAATTTTTAAATTCGGAGGATCAAACTGTCATTTTGCAAATTCGGAGGATCAAACTGTCATTTTCCAAATTCGGAGGACCAACGTGTCATTTTGAAAATTCTACGGACCAAACTGGTATTTCTGAAATTTGAAAAACCACTCTGTCATTTTTTCCCCGTCATTATGTCTACAGTTTCAGATGCCTCTTCCTCTGTACCTCGATCTGGCTCAAATGACATCTCCACTGTCCTTATTGTTTCTGAGAAACTTACCAGCGACAATTATCGAGAATGGTCTCAATCCATGATTCTCGCTCTCGATAGAAGGGACAAACTTGAATACATAACTAGTGAGGTAAAAAGACCTCCAACCTCGGAAACCAAGGAATTTTGCAAATGGAAGTCCGAAAATGCATTGGTATCCTCTTGGTTAATCAATGCGATGTCATCCTCAATTAAGAAGAGTTTTATGTACCTTCCTTCAGCTCAAGAAATTTGGGAAGCTCTTCATGAAACATACAGTCCTGTGGGAAATAGGTCCCGCATATTTGATGTCAAGAAAAAGATATGGCAGCTAAAACAGGACCACATACCACTCGGTGATTATTATCTAGAAAAATCCTCACTTTGGCAAGAGCTTGATGCCCTACAGAATCAAACTTATCATTGTGGGGCAGATGTTCAAGAAGATCGCAAAGCAAAAGAAGCAGAGAGAGTATATGAGTTGCTTGCTGGTCTTAATGTGATTTATGATGATTTTCGGGCTAGAATTCTTAATCAAGAACCCTTACCATCTGTACGTGAAGTCTATACTTTCTTGCGAAATGAAGAGGATAGACGAAAATCAATGCTTCAAAATTCGAATAATTCCGCTGCTAATTCTGAGGCCTCAGCACTTGCTGTTCAATCCATGGAACCAAAAGGTTCTAAAGGTCACCCATTCTGTGATCATTGTAAGAAACAGGGGCATACTAAGGACACTTGTTGGAACGTCCATGGTAAACCTACTGACTGGAAGCCGAAGAAAGGGAAAGGAAGAGGTTACGTGGCTGAAACTTTCAAGGAATCATCACAAAGTGATCCTCTACACAAAATCATGGAAATGCTAGCCACACTACAGACTACGACCAAGCCCTACTGCCACAGTGGTCAAGAGAGGTAATTTCTTTCAAGCTTTGGCTGTGATAAAAGAACAATGTACAGGGAATTGTTGGATTGTTGACTCAGGTGCCTCAAATCATATGACTGACAATAAGGCTCTCTTCTCATCCTATACTCCTATCACCAAGGGTGTAACTATACGAATTGCTGATGATTCTGAACCTATTGTTACTGGAATTGGTTCCATCAAAATCTCAGCTGCACTTACTCTTCACTCCGTATTACATGTTCCAAAATTGAAGTGTAATTTACTATCCGTAAGTAAATTGGCTAATGATGAACATTGTCAAGCTAACTTCTTTGCTACCTACTGTATTTTTCAGGATCTGCTGACGGGGACGACAATTGGGAGTGCTAAAGAGCTTGATGGTCTTTATTACCTTAATGAAAGTGATCATTCTCAAACTTGTAATAAAGTGTCTCTCCCTAGCACTAGTAACCTAGAGTTATGGCACAAATGATTAGGTCATCCTAATTTAAATTACATGTCTCAAATGTTTCCATCCCTCGTTTCTAATAAAAGCACCTCTGATTTTCATTGTGATTCATGTGAAAAGGCTAAGCATTATCGTACTTCATTCCCAAAAATCCTATACCAAGCCTCAAAACCTTTTTCCACAATTCACAGTGACTTATGGGGACCATCCCGGACACCAAACCGATCAAAAACAAAATGGTTCATCACTTTCATTGATGACCATACACGTGTCAGTTGGGTCTACTTGTTGAAAGATAAACAGAGGTGTATCAAACATTCCTTAACTTCCACTACATGATCCAAACTCAATTCCAAACCCAAATCCAGATCCTGCACACCGATAATGGGACTGAATATTTCAATCAGGCCCTCTCTACCTTCCTGGCTGAAAATGGCATTGTTCACAAAAGTACTTGTCCTAATACACCTCAGCAGAATGGTATTGCTGAACGAAAGAATCACCATATTCTTGAGACTGCCAGAGCCATTATGTTCAGTAATACTGTTCCTAAATATCATTGGGATGATGCTGTCCTAACTGCCACATTTCTCATTAACCGAATGCCAAGCCGACCACTGACTTACAAAATGCCACTTCAACTTCTCCACCAATACTATAATCTCCTATACCTTGAAAACACTCTGCCACTCCGGGTGTTTGGGTGTACATCAAACGTTCATCTCCATTACACCAACAAACTTAACCCTAGAGCCCTTAGGTGTGTCTTCCTTGGCTATTCTCATTCTCAAAAAGGATACAAGTGTTATGATCCAGTCTCTAAACGTTTATTTGTCACCAGTGATGTCACCTTCCTTGAGAATACACCTTTTTATACCTTGTTTGCAATTCAGGGGGAGAGAACTGGTGAATTTTAGACAAATGAAACACCAAAAGATGACCAGACATTCACAATTTATATACCTACCTACACAGAACCTGCTCCTGATACCTCTGATACACCTGATAACAACTTTGAGATTCCTGATAACCTTGATACCTCTGATAATGTGCCAATTCCAAGGGGAGACACAAATATGTAGGGTAATACCTACATGCGACGACACAAAAGAGGTAATGAACCACAATCTATTAGCACTCACCAGGAGTCAGTACCAGAGGCAGATCCAAGAGAAATAAAAGGTTCTGATCTTAATCTTCCCATTGCAATGCGAAAACAACCTAGATAACCCAGATCAAGCACCAGATATCCTATAGAGAAATTTGTCTCTTATAAGGCGCTTTCATCTAAGTACAGTACATTTGTCTCCACTCAGGTATAGCCATAGCCTCATCAATCGTGTCTGGTATCCTGATTCCATCAAAAAATGGTGCGAACCCACAAGGGAAGATCCCACGAACCCACAACCAATTCCGAAATATACACACCCCAAGAAAGCTAAACACAGATCGACGATCCACTTGAACCCTTGAACACAAAAGAACAAGGACCCGAAGTGTTGGAAAAATGCCATAAGGTTGATCAAGCCTTGTGGCGTTTTCCAACACTTCGGGTCCTTGTTCTTTCATGTTCAAGGGTTCAAGTGGATCGTCGATCTGTGTTTAGCTTTCTTGGGGTGTGTATATTTTGGAATTGGTTGTGGGTTCGTGGGATCTTCCCTTGTGGGTTCGCACCATCTTGGTATCAGAGCTTCGGATCTAAATTCAGGTCATATCTATCTGTTCTTCGTTTCCATTTTCATTTCAAGTTTTATGCTTTGTTCTTGTGTCTGTCCGTGTCCATATTTGTTACTTCTGTTCGTCAAGTTTTTCTTTGTGGTTTCCAATATTTAGTATGCCAAATTCATAGTTCAGAATCTCTTCTTTCATTTCGGTTTAGAATCGTTTCAATCCGATTTGTCATTTGTGAGTTCTATCTATTTTAATCTAGTTGTGTTTTCTGGAAATTCTGGGCTTGTTCATCTTCATTTTTCCAGAACGTCCTAAAATATTCTGTCCTTGTTTGACCACTTTTCCTTTGTGTTTTACATCATTCAATAGGTCATTTTCATAGTTTAGAATCTCATCTTTTTGATCGTTTTGGTTTCATTTCAATCCAAAATTTCCACTGTGAGTTATAGTCTTTCCAAAATAGACGCTTTTCTGGAATTTTTGGGTTCAGATTTCTTGAGTTTTGTTGTTTGTAATAGATTATGCATTCTCTTTAAATTTCAGTAGAGGAGAAAAACGGAAAAAAAAAGAGCATCAGAAAAAGAAAAAGAAAAAAAAATTATTTGAAAAAAAAATACTGAAAAAAAAAGTTGTGGTGGAAGTGTTTTGAGTTATATCTATTGTCATACCCAGAATTTTGTGAAGTTTGTGTCATTTAAACTCTTGATTTCTTTAAATTTCCTTTTCCAATACTCACTTTGATATTCCATATTTCTAAGTGTTGTGTTGATTTTTCAAATTGTGATTGCTTTGATTATGAATTGCTTAGTTCTTTAAAGTGCCTCAAGAGGAATCTAAGAGTGGAAATAGGCAAGAGTGAACTATATCATTTTAAAAGCCAAATTTGAGTGAAACACGAGTGACACTAAACTTGTTTGAGTGAAACACGTGAGTAGAGTTGTGAGGTACATATTTCTCTAAATCTAACTTTTCAGGTATCATCAATATGCATGATGAAAAAGAACTTCAAACAAATTTTGACTCCTTACTAAAAGGACTTCAAAGGTTTACTGATAAAGCAGAGCAATGGATGTCTAGTCACAATTCCAAAGAAATCTCCAAAAGTTGAAACAAGGTTCCATGACTGTTGATGAATATTTTTAAGAGTTGGAATTAGCTATGACTAGAGCTAGAGTGAAAGAAACTTCAAAAGCCACTAAGGATCGTTTTGTGAATGGGCTTAATCTTGAATTAGCTTCTTTTGCAAAGACCTTAAGCTTCTTGGACATTGATCTTTTGGTTCAATTTGTTGCTGAGCATGAGCAAAAAATCAAGCAACAAAGATGTTCAAAAAGTAGCTCTAATGCAAATGAGATTGTTACAGTTCCTAATTGAACCATATTTTTATATGAATTTTCCATGATTAATTTGGGATTTTAATATATTTTTTGGGATATTATTGCATTATTAAGCATTAATTTTGGTTAGGGACAATTATTTTGAATTAATAGGAATTAGGAGCAAAAATGGTCAAAATTTATTAATTATGTTTTTATACAATTGTCCCTTGAACTTTTGATGCTACTTGTGCTTAATTTTGCATTGTAGGTGTTAAAGAAGAAGTTGAGGATTTTGGAAGTTCAAATTAATTAATTAGATGGAATTGGGTTAATGTTGAGATTTGAAAGGAGCTGTGAGTGACTTGGGCCAAGAGAAGAGACAAGGCCTACATTAATTTTTGGAACTGGGATGAAAAATGAGACAATAAAGCAAGCCCAAGATATAGAAAAAAAAAGAAACAAATCCAATAGTATTTGGGCTGCTGAAATAAAAAAACAGAGAGAGAATAAAGCCCAAAACGCACACAGACCTGACAGCATTTGGATATAGCATCTGGATATGGGAGGACCCGGTGGAGATGGGAAAATGGACATGGGAGACCCAACTGATTGGAGAGCATATATCACAGTGGAGCGCCGCAGACACGGGGGAAAAACGGAGAGCATCGTGAGCTTGGGAGCTTCTTCATTTATCACTTCACCTTCTTCTTCTTCTCTCCTCACCGGCGGCCCTTACATCACCGTCGCCACATATTCTGTCACCGGCGAGCTTCAGGCTTGAGACAGAACCGAGAAGGGAAGCTCCGCCGCAGGTAGAGCTTGGGCTGCGAATCTGGACACCGCGAGGAAGACTGAGAGCGCAGAGAGAGAGAAAGAGAGAAAGCATCGGAAAGCTTGTTTCGTTCCACCACCGTCTTTCACTGTCGATAAACTTCACCGCTAGCTACTTCTCTCATCCAGACCGTGGTTCCTCAGTTTTCATTATTTTCCAGGCTGTGACTCCTTCTGCATCTGGATTTAGTTCAACCGTGGCTTGCTCTGTGCTTGGGTTTAATTTCAGCGTGCCTATTGCCCTGTTCTGAGTTTAACTTAAGCCCCAATGCTTAATTGATTCAGTGTGGATTTATCAATTTAATCTTTGATTTAATATGGCTGGGTGTTTGAATCAGAATAGGATTATGTTTCTTGAAGTTATTCTAATGAGTGGTTAGGTAATTTTGTGCTCTTGGGGATAAATTGGAGATGGCTTGAGCTCATATGTGCCTTAAAGGGGAGTTTATTTTATCTATAGCTCATTGTATTTTTGATTTCTTAGGTTTAAGAATTCATTTATATATTGAGACTATAATTCTAGTTATGTTTTATTCTATGGATTGAGTTGTTGTGATTTGGAATTTGTAATGAGGATTTGTACTCATCAATATATATGGTTATATATATGTTTCCTATGATTCTATTGCTTTCAATCTATTTAATATGGTATTGTTGGATCGTTTGATTGAATTAGAATTGTAGTTGAACCTAAATGCATTACTTATTCCATAGTCACTCTCTAAGGGATTTTAATAATGCTTAAATAAATGGGTTCATGAGTTTAAGCATTAGACTCAATGGTAATTGGGGTTTGATATATAAGAAAACTTAGAGAAACTCATTACACTAAAAGGGCTTAATAGCATTTCAAGGATAGGGGTTTCTCTCTTGTGATGCTAGACTCAATGGTAATTGAGGTTTGGTACATTAGAAACTTAGTGTATTAACTCCCCAAATATCTTAATTGAGCAAGGATAACCATTGAAAATCATTTCCAAGAGCATATTTATCATTTGCATTTTTAACTAATTTCCATTCCATATCAATTTTATTCCAAAAATCCAAAAATATTAGTTTTAAAAGCATTTTAGTTTAATTGCAATTTAGTTGTTAGATAAAAAGCTCAAAGATCATTTTTAACTCATTTCATGTCAATCATTGCACTTAGTTTCTAGGTAATTAATAAAAGGCTCTTCGTGAGACGATCCGGGATTGTACCCTATATTGCAATCCTTGGTTTAAATTTTGAAGAGGTTACCAAGGCATAAAAGCCGACAAAGCCTTATTTCTTCATGATCAAGTGCTAACTACGGAGGAAGAAGTAGTGAATGTTGAAAGTCTTGCTGACCATTGTGTGGAAGAAGACCTTCTTATTCCAAACACCAATCTTGTGGTTGAAGAAGTTCCTCTCAATCATGAAAAGAAAAGTAAACATATGAGTGAGAGTGATTTCAATGAAACTGTTTTAGAGAGAAAAATTCAGTTTGAGGGAGAAAAAGATATTGAGAGCATAGAGTATTGTCAAAATAAAGAGAGCAAAAATGAGAGTGAAGAATTCAGTGAAAAGAAAGATGAAAAGAGTCATGAGAAAAGTGAGGTTAAGAGTGATGGCAAGGATATTGTTTTAGTTACTAATGATCTTAATCATTATTTGCCTTGTGACTTTGTTGTGTTTCAGGATTTCTTGGATTTGATTCCTAAGAAGCCACCCGATGGATTCTTACATTCAAGAAGCATTGAACCTTCATTTCCTTCAAGTGACATTGAAAAACATTCTGGTTCTCTAAAATTTGATATTGTTGATAACTTGCTGCCCTTAAGATGCCTTGAACTCAACACTTTTAATTTTCATTGTCTCGTGGATTTTGCAGTTTGTAGGTGTTCTTATATGCATGTTGCAGCTTGTTTTGATGATACTCTTATTTATAGCAACAAACATGATGAGCATGTGAATCATTTACTATGTGTGCTTGAAGTTTTGAGAAAGTAACAATTGTTTTCAATTCTGCAAAATTCTGATTGTTGCATGGAAAACATTGATTTCCTTTGTTATGTGTATTTGCTTGGTCAAGGTAAGCTTAACAAAAGGCATAGATGCTGGCTGAAATTTATTGAGATATTTCCATATGTCATCATATATAAGAAAGGTAAAGAGAATGTTGTTGAAGAATTGTCAAGAAGGTATAGTGCTCTTTCTTCTCTAAATACCATATTGCCTGGATTTGAATATGCTGAGGAAATGTATGCAAATGATATTGGCTTTGCTAAATTGTTTCTTCCCTGTGAAATTGAGCATTATGCATCCAAAGCCAAAAAACAAAGAAGTTGTGTTCTTTTTGAACTTGTTGATGCTTACAAGATTGATCTAGCACGTGAGTATATTGTTATTGTTACTTTTAATGTGGCTGATATATGTCCATTTGATCCAGGTGGAGATTCGTGGACGAATCCTTTTGAGGAGAGAGGGAATGATGCGATCCAGAATTAACAAATTAACTCTCCAAATTCAAGTCAAGATTCGAGGATGAATCCTTTTGAAGAGAGAGGGAATGATGCAATCTAGAATCAACAAGTTGTCCCTTCAAATTCAAGTGACATCTCTTCCGTTTCAAATGATCATTATCAAATTCCAACTCAACAACTCATGAGAGCACAAGCTAAAATATTCAAGGAAGCATTGATTGGGCTGATTGAAGAAGTTGTTGTAAATCAAATGGCAATTGGATCAATAAATCTGATTTACAAAACAAAGATGCTGAAAACGTCACTAAGTTCATTTGTGCTAAATATGGAGTTGTTAATCAAGTTTTGGGCTTGGAAACTTCAAAACAAAGAGCTTGGACCTAGTACTACACATGGGAGGCTCATTTGGGCCTAAATAAGCACAATTTGAGCCTTAATTTGCTGACTACATTTCCTTGAAGTTAGGTGTGCGAAAATCAACAAGGAGTTGGTGGCAGATTTGACTTTTATTTTCTTTTGCATGTTGTATTTGATTTTTCAACTTTCTTCTGGATTGTATTAGAATTTTGTGTTCATGTATAAGACTTTTAGGTTTCCTAGCACATGGTATTAGACTTTGTATTTTTCTATGTTCAGATTTGCACCTACTACAATTAGGTCATATTTCCCTATAAATACTTGGTGCTTCTTCATTTGTAGAACACAATTCAGATTTGAATCATAAATGAAAGTTGCACTTCTGCACTTCGTTTCTTGAGAGTGGATTCTCTCTAGGGTTCTTTTTAGAACTAACAAACTTATCAAGGCTTGATCAACCTTGTGGCGTTTTCCAACACTTCGGGTCCTTGTTCTTTCATGTTCAAGGGTTTAAGTGGATCATCGATCTGTGTTTAGCTTTCTTGGGGTGTGTATATTTTGGAATTGGTTGTGGGTTCGTGGGATCTTCCCTTGTGGGTTCGCACCATCTAATGATGCGATCTAGAATCAACAAGTTGTCCCTTCAAAATCAAGTGACATCTCTTCCGTTTCAAATGATCATTATCAAATTCCAACTCAACAACTCGTGAGAGCACAAGCTAAAATATTCAAGGAAGCATTGATTGGGCTGATTGAAGAAGTTGTTGTAAATCAAATGGCAATTGGATCAATAAATCTGATTTACAAAACAAAGATGCTGAAAACGTCACTAAGTTCATTTGTGCTAAATATGGAGTTGTTAATCAAGTTTTGGGCTTGGAAACTTCAAAACAAAGAGCTTGGACCTAGTACTACACATGGGAGGCTCATTTGGGCCTAAATAAGCACAATTTGAGCCTTAATTTGCTGACTACATTTCCTTGAAGTTAGGTGTGCGAAAATCAACAAGGAGTTGGTGGCAGATTTGACTTTTATTTTCTTTTGCATGTTGTATTTGATTTTTCAACTTTCTTCTGGATTGTATTAGAATTTTGTGTTCATGTATAAGACTTTTAGGTTTCCTAGCACATGGTATTAGACTTTGTATTTTTCTATGTTCAGATTTGCACCTACTACAATTAGGTCATATTTCCCTATAAATACTTGGTGCTTCTTCATTTGTAGAACACAATTCAGATTTGAATCATAAATGAAAGTTGCACTTCTGCACTTCGTTTCTTGAGAGTGGATTCTCTCTAGGGTTCTTTTTAGAACTAACAAACTTATCAAGGCTTGATCAACCTTGTGGCGTTTTCCAACACTTCGGGTCCTTGTTCTTTCATGTTCAAGGGTTTAAGTGGATCATCGATCTGTGTTTAGCTTTCTTGGGGTGTGTATATTTTGGAATTGGTTGTGGGTTCGTGGGATCTTCCCTTGTGGGTTCGCACCATCTAATGATGCGATCTAGAATCAACAAGTTGTCCCTTCAAAATCAAGTGACATCTCTTCCGTTTCAAATGATCATTATCAAATTCCAACTCAACAACTCGTGAGAGCACAAGCTAAAATATTCAAGGAAGCATTGATTGGGCTGATTGAAGAAGTTGTTGTAAATCAAATGGCAATTGGATCAATAAATCTGATTTACAAAACAAAGATGCTGAAAACGTCACTAAGTTCATTTGTGCTAAATATGGAGTTGTTAATCAAGTTTTGGGCTTGGAAACTTCAAAACAAAGAGCTTGGACCTAGTACTACACATGGGAGGCTCATTTGGGCCTAAATAAGCACAATTTGAGCCTTAATTTGCTGACTACATTTCCTTGAAGTTAGGTGTGCGAAAATCAACAAGGAGTTGGTGGCAGATTTGACTTTTATTTTCTTTTGCATGTTGTATTTGATTTTTCAACTTTCTTCTGGATTGTATTAGAATTTTGTGTTCATGTATAAGACTTTTAGGTTTCCTAGCACATGGTATTAGACTTTGTATTTTTCTATGTTCAGATTTGCACCTACTACAATTAGGTCATATTTCCCTATAAATACTTGGTGCTTCTTCATTTGTAGAACACAATTCAGATTTGAATCATAAATGAAAGTTGCACTTCTGCACTTCGTTTCTTGAGAGTGGATTCTCTCTAGGGTTCTTTTTAGAACTAACAAACTTATCAAGGCTTGATCAACCTTGTGGCGTTTTCCAACACTTCGGGTCCTTGTTCTTTCATGTTCAAGGGTTTAAGTGGATCGTCGATCTGTGTTTAGCTTTCTTGTGGTATGTATATTTTGGAATTGGTTGTGGGTTCGTGTGATCTTCCCTTATGGGTTCGTGTGGATTCAGGGGGAGAGAACTAGTGAATTTTAGAAAAATGAAACACCGAAGGATGACCAGACATTCACAATTTATATACCTACCCACACAGAACCTGCTCTTGATACCTCTGATACACCTGATAACAACTTTGAGATTCCTGATAACCTTGATACCTCTGATAATGTGCTAATTCGAGGGGGAGACACAAATATGTGGGGTAATACCTACATGCGACAACACAAAAGAGGTAATGAACCACAGCCTATTAGCACTCACCAGGAGTCAGTACCAGAGGCAGATCCAAGAGAAATAGATGGTTCTGATCTTAATCTTCCCATTGCAATGCGAAAACAACCTAGACTACCCAGATCAAGCACCAGATATCCTATAGAGAAATTTGTCTCTTATAAGGCGCTTTCATCTAAGTACAGTACATTTGTCTCTCATCTTGATGGAATCAGGATACCAGACACGATTGATGAGGTTGTGGCTATACCTGAGTGGAGACAAGCTGTTTTAGAAGAGATGGAGGCTCTCAAGCGAAATAAGACATAGGATGTAGTAAATTTACCTCAAGGAAAAAAGGTTGTTGGATGCAAATGGGTATTCACTCCTAAGTATAGAGCAGATAGAACACTCGAGAAATATAAAGCTAGACTGGTTGCACAAGGTTTTACACAAAAATATGGGGAAGATTACACAGAAACTTTTGCTCCAGTAGCCAAGCTGAATACCATCAGGATTCTATTTTCTATTGCAGTGAATTTAGATTGGAATCTACACCAACTCGATGTAAAAAATGCCTTCCTCAACGGAGAACTCAAGGAAGAAGTGTACATGAAGTTACCTCCAGGGTTCCAGGAAAAAAAGGTGACCAAGTCTGCAAGTTAAAGAGGTCGTTATATGGGTTAAAGCAATCTCCACATGCTTGGTTTGACAGATTTACCCGGGTTCTGAAGAGACATGGGTATACTCAAGGGCAGAGTGACCATACTTTGTTTGTCAAACATCATAAGGGTAAGATGACTGTTCTGGCTGTATATGTTGATGATATAATTCTTACAGGAGATGACGAGGTGGAAATCAATCAAATCAGGACAGCCATGGCACGAGAATTCCAGATTAAAAATCTTGGAGAAATGAAGTACTTTCTCAGAATGGAAGTTGCTTGATCTAAGAAAGGCATTTATATCTCCCAAAGGAAGTATGTACTCGACCTTCTAAAGGAAACAGGGATGATAGGTTGCAGGCCAAGTGACACACCTATATGGGTAGATAAAATAGATGAAGATGCAGATCTCGGTAAAGCAGTGGACTTAGGGAATTATCAACGGATGGTAGGCAAACTAATATACCTGTCTCATACTAGACTGACATTGCATTTGCAGTAGGTGTGGTCAGCCAGAATTCTCATGATCCTAAACAGAAACATTTGAATGAAGTCTACAGGATCCTTCGTTACTTGAAGGGATCTCCAGGACATGGCTTGTTATTTAAGAAAACTGACAAACGGATTGTAGAGTTATTTACAGATGCTGATTGGGCAGGTGATCGAGATGACAGGAAATCTACATCTGGATATTGTTCGTATGTGTGGGGTAACCTGGTCACATGGAGAAGTAAAAAGCAAAGTGTAGTTGCGAGAAGCAGTGCTGAAGCTGAATACAGGGCCGTGGCACTGGGAATCTGTGAAGGCATATGGATAAAGCGTGTTCTTGAAGACTTGAGGAAGTCTATAAATCTACCAATCAAGGTCTATTGCGATAACATGGCTACAATCAATATTGCTCATAATCCAGTTCAACATGACAGAACTAAACATGTAGAAATAGACAGACATTTTATAAGGGAAAAAGTTGATGAGGTAATTGTTGATCTAAGGTATATTTCTTCTAGAGAACAGACCGCAGACATCCTCACTAAAGGACTGCCCAAGGACAGGTTTAATTATCTGATTGGCAAGTTGAACTTGATTGATATCTACAGTCCAACTTGAGGTGGAGTGTTGTGAACACAGATTAATACAGTGGCATGAGATAGTTGAAGAAGCAAGTCGATGGTGTATTTTGTTGACTATTCCTCAACTACTCTTTGATTTGTTCCCACTAATCACTCTTACTTTGTCTATATTTTTTCCTATAAATACCATGTAAATCCTCTCAGTTTAATACAATCAATTCTAATCTTCAATTCTCTTCACATCTCCAAATTGTATCTTATAAAAATCTATTAGCAGAAACACGGTCTCTCTATGGGTTCGACACCATACACTTGTAGGCCTCGTCACTTACCTGTCACACAAAATAGCAAAAGAAAAGGGAAATATAAACATTACTACAAAAAGATTGAAAGGTGGCGCACATTTTGTGGCACTTCTTTAAAGAAGTGCCACAGCTGCCCCTTTTTTTTTATTTAATTTTTATTTAATTTTTGGGACAAGCTGTGGCGCCTGGTCCACCAGGCGCCACAGCTGGCCAATTGTGGCGCCTGCCTTTGGCGCCTGGTCCACCAGGCGCCACAGCTGGTGGGGCCAATTGTGGCGCCTGCCAAGGCAGGCGCCACAATTGGCCAGCTGTGGCGCCTGGTGGACCAGGCGCTACAGCTGCTCCTACCCAAGGGTGGTGCCTGCCTTGGCAGGCGCCACAATTGGGTCCTAAAAATAAAAAAAAATTAAATAGAAAAAAAAAGGAGCAGCTGTGGCACTTCTTTAAAGAAGTGCCACAATTGGCTGAATATGAATTTTCAACTCTCCCGCCAATCAGATTTCCCTCCTTTAACTTTACTTTTTATCTTTTCCCTCCCTTTTTCCTTTTTATTCCCTCTTCCTTAGCTCACGTTGACGCCTCTCCCCCTGTAAAAGATATCACTTTCTCTTGCACAACAAAAACACACACTCGTCTTCTTCATTAAATTCTCTTGTCCCTTTTTCCATTTTGTTTCGTTAGTCCCCACTTTTGTTCCTAGTTGTTCCCCTTTCTTCATACTCTCTGTCTCTCTTCCTCTTTTAAACCCCACTCCAGTTGATCCCTACTCCACTCCACAGCTCACATTTGCTCATCCTCGTCACTCAAGCTAGTGTCACCAACGTAAGAAGAAGATTGTTTCATTCTAACTTGCTTTGTTTAAATTTTTTTTAGTACAGTCAAGATAAACCGTAATATAACGTTTTCCTTTTTGCTTTGTTTAAATTTTTTGGCCAACAAGCTTGCGTTTTTTAGTAATCTTTTAATTTCCTTAATCATCAGTTGTTGATGTACTGTGTTCACATATCAAATTCTTGTATTGTGATATTTTTTATGTTAGCTTTGGAGAGTATTAATGTAAGAACATTATTGTTGTAAAAAAAAAAAAGAGCCACAGGAAAGAAAAGAAAAGAAAAGAAAAAGAAAAATAAAAATAAAAAGCAAAAAAAAAAAAGGGCCTCCTGTGGCGCCTAACCAGCCAGGCGCCACAGGAGGGATGCCTCCTGTGGTGCCTGGTTGGTTAGGCGCCACAGAAGGCTATTGAAAAAAAAAAATTTAAATAGCTGTGGCGCTTCCAAGTGCCACAGCTATTTTTAGTAGCGTATAGATATGTGGTACTTCTCTAGCGCCACAGTTAATACAATTATAAGCGCCACAGCTTTAGTTTTTTGTAGTAGTGTAAAAAACTTGAGAAACACCTGAGACCACAAACGGCTTGACGACACCGTAGTTAACAACGTGCCATTCCTCGCAGCTATGTTTTCCAATGTCGATGGCAGCTCCGGTACGTCTCTTAACCTCTTGCACTTATTTAATTCTAGCACCTTCAGATTCGTACACTCTTTAATGCATTCAGGAAGTGAGACAAATCATTCCTCGATAGAGATAAGTCTTGTACATTCTGAAAACATCTTAAAATTAGGTGAAGATCTTCATCCAATAGGCCAAAATTATCGAGATTCAAGGTCTCTATGTCTTCAAAGATAATAACTGGTTGGCTCTTTAGCATCACTTTCTTAAAAGATTCTCTACCAAGAGGGTGAATCTTTGCCAACTAAAGATCCCTAAGATTTGGCAATGTCAATAAGCAATTTGGAAGCTCACTAAGACTTTTACAGTAGCTTAAATCTAAATGATAAAGATCTGAAAGATTTATAATGGAAGGTGGGAGCTCTTTAATACCAGTCATTGCTACCAAAACTGCTATTAGTTCTTCCATCTTTCCTATTATACGTGCGAAGTAGTCAAGGCTCTTGCATAAACTGAGGTCAAGCTCTTGAAGAGATGCCATGTTGATTTCATATATGTGGGAAGCTTGTAAGTATGGGGCATTCACTAGCATTTAATCTTTTAAGCTTAGAGAGAAATCCCACCGAATAGTGAACTTTGGTCAGATTGTGACACTTACTGAGGATTAATGCTTTTAAATTTTGAAATTCAGACATGTCAGGTGCTTCAGTAACGAATTCACACTTTGAGAAGTTCAAATATGTCACGTATACAAACCTTGCCAAAAAAAAAGTGTAAGTATTGGGATTAAGCTTGTTGTTGTTGTTGTAGTTTCTATCTAAAATATTCCAATCACCATATAATAATATAAATAGTTTGGGAAAACGAAAACTTAGATCTAGTTAAGTCAATAATTTTAAGGACCATACTTACATCAAATTCCGTATATCCATTATATCAGGTTTTCCAATCACACATGACCATGTATTCTATTTTTTTTATGAGTTTATGGTTAAAGGATAATAATTCAAAAATAGGACACATGGTCACATATGATTGAAAAACTTGATGAAATGGATATAATGAACTAGACATAAGTATTTTCCTAATTTTAATTGCATATTTTCAATTATTGAAATTTTATTGAAGGACTCTAGTCCTCATATGGAATTAAAAAATGGGAAAATGATAGAAAAATAACTTTAAAATTATAAAATCCCAAATCAGGCTTTATTACCAAGAATTGATGTAGCAATGACAAGATTTGATAAGTAATTCACAATTCATTTTATGAGAAATACTTTATTTGAAATTTTACATTTTCAAAGCTCTTTTTTTTTGTCATTCTTCCTTAAAAAATTGAGTTGACAAAATTTTCCTTCTCACTGCTTTGGGCTAATGAAATTGCAAAATTTTAATTTAGTTTTGAATTCCCAATAAATCACTTTTTAAAACTAAGTGCCCGTTTAGCACAGTGAAATTGTTTTTGATGGATATGGATATAAAAATAGATATGGATATGAAAATAAATATGGATATGAATATGGGGATTAAAAGTATGTTTGGTACGTTAGTGGAATATGGCATAACTTATATTGTAAAAGACCAAAATGCCCTTCTAAATTGAAAAATAAAAATTCTTCCCTAAAAAGCAAGCACCCCTTTCCAGGCACCCACCCAAGTTGGAACAATAAACATCAGCAGAACCACCGTAGTCCCAACAGGAGCTCGGTTGTGCTCGCCAAAGATCATGGAGAATGAAGTAGAACCAAAAGAAATGGGTGAAGACATAATGAACCTTGATAGAAATCTTAGAACCATTGTTGGTTTCCAAATCTGAAGAAGGGGAAGAAGACGTCGGCACCGTCACACAATTTCGTTGAAGCAAACCAAATCTAAAGAAGGGAAAGAAGACATAAATGATGTCACAAAATCCAATTGAAGAAGCAAAATAAGGCAAACACGGGGAAGAAGGCGAAAATGAAGTTGGGGAGAAGACAAAGCTAGAGATCCATGGAAATGTTGCCACTGTTGGTGGCCGTTGCTATTATGTTTGTGAGCACAAGCCACCAGTGGATCTCACTAACAATGGAAGGATGAGGGAGAAGGTGGTGGGTGGTGGTGGGATGAGTCCCATGAAGTTGAAGGGGAAAAAAGGAATTTGGTCACATGGAATTAGAAATCTTTACTTTTTTATGGAAGCCAATTTTATGGAATTAGTGGGTTTGGCTTCCACAAGGAAATGAATTCCATGGGCCATTTAGCTGTACTAAACACACTTAAGGAAGGCAATTAAATTCCATTCCCATTTTCAACAGCCCAATTCCAGCATACCAAACTGAGCATAAGTAACAATGTGTATGTGTGTGTGTCTTCTATGGCCCTAGCATTTGTTTCTTTTGCTCCTAACTCTGGACTACTGAAAATGCATAGCTTCATAGCTTTAGTAGTGAATTTCAAGTAACTCATTTGTAAAGATGCATAATTCATATACTACTATAGATTTGTCATATTTGCCGCTCTATACTTAACAGTTTTAATAAAGATGCATAATTCACACCCTACTATAGATTTGTCTATATTGGATGGTCTATACTTAAAGTTTTAATGAAACCATTAAATATGTAGAGGTAGGGTTTCAAGAATGATATATATAACGGTTTTTAAAAACAACCATTAAGTATATGAGAAAATATTTAATGTTTCATAGTCCAATTGTTATATATTAGTTTGATTTTTTTGGGAAAATGGTATCTTTTATTTGGCAGTTGTTTATGAAAAACTGTCAAATATAGGTGATGCATATGTCCTAGTTGTTCAAAAAGAACCGTCAAATGTAATATACTTAATGGCTCTTTAATAACAATTGTTAAATATATTCTTTTATAAACACGCCCAGACCCATTTTTGTTTGACATTTGAAACTCACAAAGTTATAGAGAGCTTACTTCTACATCTCCGACTACTCCATTCTGGCTCCTCACCACCATTTCACTTTCCTCCATCACTCCCTTGGTGGTTTTAGTCCCTTCTCCTCCGTCATAGCTCTCCTTCGTCATTCACCATTCATGGGTTTCGTGGGTTCTAGAGCTTTTCTAGGTTCGTGGGTGCTCCTACAAGTGGCGTATAGGTTGGTTTCTTCTTCCAAGGTTCATGGGTTCATTGTTTGAGCTCTTCTCTTCTTGCTAAAGGTGAGTTCAGTTGAATTTCTCCTACTAGTGGTTTTTCAGCTCATTTTTTTAAAAAATTGCTTTGGATGAAGAGTATGCAGAGATTGTGTTTTGAGTGATTTTGTATGTGTGTAGGGTTTTGCCATTGATTTTAAATGCTTTTTGTTACTAAAGTTGTTTGTTACTCTTGATTTGGGTAAAGAGTATGTAAATATTTATTTTGTATATGCTCTAGATGGAGATTGCAAATAAAGAATGGATGCTTGCTAATCTTCTATTGAAGGAGTACTGGGATGGGTGGGGATTTCATAAGGTTTGTGATTCGTAATAATGTTGACAATCGTGGTTTCATTATTTATCCTTTTGTCAAGTGTGGCATTGTGAAGTGTGTTGATCTAGACAATTGTGAGTTACACTTGGTGATGTATGGAATTGGCTAAACTTATACCAGTTAGACAAAACATGGGGGAAGGATGTTGGCAGCAGTACTAGTCGGCCGAATTTGGAAAAGTGTGAATAACCTAATTTTGACACAAGTACATTGGAGGACAATGGTCTTCAAGATATGGCTAATATAATTGAAGGAAAATTCAGTGAATGCTCGTAAAAGTTTAAGAGGATGAAGAGAAGCCTTTGTATGAGAATTGTACTAAGTTCACATTTTTATCTATAGTGTTGAAATTGTACAACTATAAAGCAAAATATGTGTTGAGTGACTCAAACTTCATAGAATTGCTTGTACTTTTGAGAATAATGCTACCACCGAGAAGCAATTTCTGAACGAAGACTTATGATACAAAATAAGTGATGCGAACCATTGGCTTGAGTCATAAAAGGATACATGCTTGCCCCAATGATTTTTTCTGTTTAGAAAAGAATATGAATTATTAACTGAGTGACCTCTGTGTTCTGCCTCACGGTACCGATTGAATGAGAAGAGTCTAGAGAAGGCGTTATGGCATTTTCCAATTATACCTAGATTTAGATGCTTATATAGCTTGCAATTGATGCAAAAATTTAAGGTGGCATACAAATGAAAGGATTCAAGAATGCTTTGGCATCCTACAGACTCTACGAAATGGAGTAAGTTTCACTTTGAGTATCCCAAATTTGCTGAAGAAATAAGAAACATCTGCCAAGTATTGGCTACTAATGGGATGAACCCATTTGGGATATAGAGCAATACCCATAGAACATGGCCTTTTATGTTGTTTATATATAACCTCCCTCTATGGCTCAATGGAATGGAAGTACATGATGTTGTCAATTCTAATCTCAAGGCTAAGGCAACAAGGGAATGACATAGGTGTATATAACTTGCGCCACTAATTGAAGACTTGAAGAGGTTGTGGGATAAAGGGGAGGCTGTATATGTTGCTCACTAGAAAGAAGCATTCAATATGAAAGCCATGTTGTTTGGCGCAATCAATGACTTTCTTGTGTATGGTAATTTGTTAAGGTACAACATTAAAGGCCAACTTGGATGCCCGATTTGTAAAGAGGGTACACAATCAATCAGGTTGAAGCATGGTATGAAGAATTCCTATATGAGACATCGCAAATGGTGGCAAAAGGGTCATCCGTATCGCTATATAAGAAAATACTTTAATGGGGAATCATATTAAAGGATGGCACTTGAACCTTTAACTAGTGAGGAGGTTTTTGAAAAAATGAAATAGATGGACTATAAATTTGGGAAGCCATTTGGGAAATATGTTGGGATAATTAGGTGGAAGAAAAGGTCTATTTTCTTTGATCTACCATATTGGACTTTTCTTAATGTTAGACATTTTCTTAATGTCATGCACATTGAGACAAATGTGAGAGAGAGTCTTTTTGGAACGTTAATTCATATTCTAAGGATGATGAAGGATGGCATAAATGTAAGATTAGACATGGTTGAGATAGGAATAAGGGAGGAATTGGCACCAGATGAAAGGGGATCTCATACATTCCTTTACTTTGTAGCTTTCACACTATCTAAACAAGAAAAAAAGAAGTTTTTGTGAGCTTCTTACTTCAGTGAAGGTGCCAGAGGGTTACTCGTCAAACATTAACAACCTTGTGTCAATGAAAGACTTAAAGCTGAAGGGTCTAAAATTACGATATTGCCATGCTTTAATGGAAAACTTTATTAATTTTACCTGATAAAGTGTGAGCTACGATCACGAAGCTTTGTTTCTTCTTCAAGTCACTGTGTAGTGGGTGATTGATCCCAAGAAATTGCTAAGGTTAGAAACCCAAATCGTTACTACATTGTGTGAGCTGGAGATGTTTTTCCTTCCAGCTTTCTATGACATAATGGTACACCTAACTGTTTACTTGGTTAGAGAGGTACAACTATATGGCTAGTCTATATGAGATGGATGTACCCATTCAAGCACAAGATGAAGGACCTGAAAGGATATGTGAAAAATTAGAGCCGGCCAGAGGGTTGCATTGTTAAACAGTACATTTGTAAAGAGGCAGCTGTATTTGTATCGATTACTCGAAAGATGATGTGATATTGGCGTTCTAGTGTCTCAGCATAAAGGAAGACATCTAGACAAGGGTTGATGGGACAAACGTTATCGCTATTTGAAGCTAATAGTAGGAGCAAGCACAACTATACATACTTCACAACTTTGAAGAGATTGACAAGTATGTAGGTATTCATATGGATGAGTTTAGGAGGGAAAACCACAATAGAGTATAGAGTTGGTATGCCAAAGAACATAATAAACAATTCATAGCATGGTTGAAATAGGACGTGGATGACAAGTATAATGTTGATCATAATACAATTCTGGAGAAAGTAATGTTCTTGGCACGTGGTCCGAATAGCATGTGCTTTTTTTCTCAAGCTACGTCATTAATGGATACGCCTTATATGCTAAAGAGCTGGATGCCTGAAGCAAAATGCGAAATAGAATCAATGGATACACCCCCACACTTGCATCAAATCTTGTCCACAAGATTTCAAAACATCAAACAACCAAATAAAATCATAGAAGCAAGGTTATCAAATCTAACACTACAAAATTGGATTTAATTCAAATTTTTGAGAATGAAGCTTTCTTGAAACTCTTTTCCACCTTCTTAAAATGCAAGTAATTTAGTAAGGACAAATGATAATAGAATGTTCCTCACAAGTGAAGTGTTTGCACTCTTCTCTCAAGATAATTAAAGAGCTTGTGTTTCACTCTCTTCCACTTATTGCAACCCATCTACCATAAGCTTGTTTATTATCTCCATCTCTACTACATTATCCCCTTGCTCACACAAATCAAAAGGACTTTTCCAAGGGTTATAATGAATAGGGTAAGATGATGAAATGAAAGTAGTCAAATGATATGGAGGTGTACTCTAATTAGTGCTAAGCAACTTAATGAAATTCATGAAGAATGAAAGAATAATTACTTAAAGAAACAAACTCACTTACATTCTAAACAACTTTTTATTAAATTGAACTAAACAATCTTTTTTTTTTCATTTTCTCTTTTCTTCATTTTTTTTTCAATTTTTTTTTCATATATATTTCTCTCTCTCTCGCTCTCTCTCGATTTTTTTCCTTTCTTTTTCTTTTTCTCTATTTTTTACACCTTTCTTTCTATCTTTCTTTTCTTTCTTTCTATTTCTTTTTTTTTTCTATCTACACAACCCATATAACATTGACTTTCTAATCCCTTCACTCTTTTAAATTTTTTTTTTACTTAGCACTAACCAAAGTAGCAAATGAATGGGAAAGAAAAGATATAAGAATTGCATTTCTCAAGCAAAGGGCTATTTACTTATGCAATTTTCTTTTAAATACAAAGTAAGGCTCAAATGGGGTAAAGCAAAGGATTTTCATATGACAATGATAGACATTTGGCCAAACTAGCTATGAAATGAATGCCTAAATCATCTTTGTGCATGCAAAAGGATTTTTAAGCTTCAAAATAGATTCAAGACAAGTTCTAGAGATAAAATCACAATAAGTGTACTCCCTCTTGAAAGAAATGAATCTTTAGGCTCAAGTTTCTCATCAGTATTTAATATCCTAAAGTCAATTATCGAAGCCAAATTCTTTGCTTATCTACTAACATTCTAAGAAGATAGAACCAAATTCTAATTAAACTCAATCCTTTTCAAATTCAAATCAAACCAACTTTGCCAATGTTCACAAGTAAAAGTCAATCTTCCATGAAAAACAAAATTTTTGTTCAAAATTTGTCAAAATTTTTCTATTTATGTGCAAAATCAAAGAAATTTTTCAAAATTGAGGACAAATCATACAAAATCAATGGTATCCTCACCCCCACACTTAAATGTTACATTGTCCTCAATGTGAACAAGTAACCCTAAGTAATGGAGATGAAGACATAACCATATTCAAGTGCAGGGATAGTAGAAGCTTCAAAGATTTTAAATTTCCACCAATAGAGCACCACTCACAAATACCACAACTCAAATCAATAGTCAATCACAAATATCAATCACATGCAAAGTTATACTATAACCAGCACTCATGTCCAGAACTTGTTATCAACTCTCAATTCAAACAAAAACAAAGAAAAGTAGAAGATTGCACATCTTCAATTCCCTCACAATGATTATCATCAACACAAGAAGTGGCAATCATGCTTAAGGAATTAGCTTGAGTCATATTTTCAATGGATGAAGCAATTTGATTCACATAAACTCCAATATTTTGGACCCTTGACTCAAATTCAGTGACAAATTCCTTTTGCTCTCTATTAGACCTCTCTACTGATTCCACATACACCTCAAATAACTTTTCTAGATTAGACTTTATATTCAAGGGTGTTTTCTTTAGAATAATGATGAGAGTAAAAAGGTGGGGGTAATTTCTTTTGAATAATGGCTCAAATGTGGATCCCAAGACTCTTACTGCTCAAAATTATTTTCACTAGGACAAAAAGAATGATCAAAACAAGTTTGGTTCCTAGTGAAATCATCTCTCATATAGTGACTGGAAGTGACATATGGACAATGCTCATGTGAATGATTCTCTCCACAATAAACACCAGAAAAGCAATTATAAGGAGAAAAATCAACATTTTCAATCCAACCAGCATTTGTATTTTCTTGTCTTATTCCATCCACATGCATTCCTAATAAAGAACCAAGATATGCCAATTTATCACTAGTTGAGCCAAATGAATGATGTGAATGATCCCTTTTTTTTCAAAGAAAAACAAAAAACAATGAAAATAAAGCAAATCACACACAAGAAAACAAAATGAAAATATTCACAAAGCTCAAGCTTAAATTACTAAAGGATTTCTAATTCTAATCAACAATTGCTTTGAATTCCTCGCAACGGCACCAAAAACTTGATGCTAATAAATTTTAAATAAGCACCGCAAGTGTACGGGTCATTGGAATAGTATAGTAACAAATCAAGGTCATCCCACAGTGATCCAAGGTAATAGATAATTAGGCATTAAAATTTCCATTTTAATTTAAGTTGAGAAAATCGAAGAAAGAGATTGAAAGACAATTTAAAAAAATGCAAAAGAAACAAATCTAATGATTTAAATATTTCAATTAATACAAACAATCTAGAGAGGCTAATTCCTTCTTTAAGTTTTAGAGCATGTATTTACCTAATTAAAAGTACTTAATGTTAATTTGTTAATCTAGAGTTTAAATGAATATAAGTATCTTCCAATCACTTATACTCCTCTCTCAAGTTAAAATTGTTATTCCTAACTAATTTACTCAAGAGGCAATAAATGTCCAATTTCACTCTAATATGATTATATGGGTCCAATAGGTATATTCCTATCCTATTGGCAAATTAGAATAAATTCTAATCCCACATTACTTAATCTTATGGTCTAATTAAGATCCCTCTCCCAAGGATAATCTAAATTTCCTAAATATATACTTAGTGGTGATCAACCACAAAGTAGATAAAATATATAAGATTAAGTAAACAAAAATAGCACTAACCACAATTAATTAGTTCATACATGCTTAAATCCTCAAATTAGTTCATAACTACTCTAGGTTCAAAAACAATTAGCCACACATGGCTTTAAACAGAGTTATCACATTAGCAACAATAAATTCTACATTCAGAAACATACTAGAATTCAACGAAAGAGAGAGCGGAAAATGAAATTGAAGCAATACAATACTAATTGGCAACACTTCCTCTGCTCCTTTCAATAGACCGTCAACTTTGATATAGCTCAGGGGAGGTTAGGTTCATAACTTTTCCATTGGAAATGACCAACCCAAGTGCCAGCCAACTTCAGCTCACCAAGCTTTTTTTGCATACGTGATGGTAGACTAAATAGTGAACTTTCAGCTCTCTCTTCTAGCTTCCCAAACTAGTGGCTCACTGTGATACCCAAATTGCTCTCTAGTTCTTAATTTAATCAACTCTAGGAAGTCAATCACCAACCCAGCAGCTCATGTTCTCTGTTGCAGCTCCCAGAAGGCCATCGTCCACTCAAGATCATCAATCATTATGTGCCTGCTTTGTCCAATTGCCTTCCTCGCTCTCTCTCTCTGATTCTGCTCAAGAAATGTTAAACCAAGTTGCCACCACCAACCTCGTGATCCTCTCCCTTCCGCTGATTTAGCAATGAATATTGTGGCTCCTCTCTGTATTTTTTTCAACTCTCTGTTGTGTCCTTTTGTCAGCTCCCTTTTCTCTTTTCTTTAGTCTATTAGGTCTTCCTTTCCCTTATTCCAAAACGTTGTAGTCCTCCTAAGCTTTTAAATCAGCACCTTTCAATTCAATTCTTCATCTCCTCCACCAACTGTGCCTAATTAGGATAGGAAAAGAAACAAAAAAATAAAAATAAAAGAAAAGATAAAAAAAAACATATTCTTTACTTTAAAGTATTATCACTTATTTAATTTTTTTTATTCTAAGCCTAGATATTTCTATTTAATTTGAAATCATGATGTTTTATTTGAAATCCCCTAAATAATGTCTCAACCTTGATTTAATCCTAAAATAATAAAATCTCATTGAATTCTTCCAAAATTGCCTAAATAACTCTTCAAATATTTTTAAAATATTCTTTAAATGTACAAAATATGGAGAGTTATCAGTGGGGTAATTGCTATTGCTAACACCATGCATGTATCAATAAGTGAAAAAGATAAGAATCCTATCTATGCTAATATGTCATACTTTGGCATGGTTGAGCACATTTGGGAGTTGGATTACGTAGGATTTCATGCTCTAATTTTCGGGTGCAAGTGGGTTGACAATAATAATACTTTGAAAGTGGATGAGTTAAGGTTGATACAATTGAATTTGAACAAGCAAGGGCATAAAGAAGAGCCTTTCATTTTGGCTTCTCTTGCTAAACAAGTATTCTATGTTCCTGATCCTGCTAATAAAAAATGGTCAATTGTTTTGTTATCAAATCAAATAAATGAGGATGTCGGAGGTGAATTATGTAATATCCCAGTTTTTGATTAAGGTCTAATCATGATTATTATGGATAATTATGAATTTAATTGGAATAATTATGTGTTTTATGGAAATATTAATTAATATGTCATAATGAGTGGAAAATTGGAAGAATGGAATTATTGGTCATGAGTTAGTAATTAAGGGAGAAATTAATTACTAGCTAAGAGACAATTGGATGTATAATTAAAATGGCTAATGGAGGGATTAAGTGGCTAATTGGGTGTTTACCTTTATGAGAGCCAATGGTAGTGTGACACTTGGCAAGCTTACATGTGGAGGGAGTGTGGGAAAGTCAAATTGAATTTTTAAATATTTCTCTCCCCTTCCTCTCCCTCTTTTCGGCTGGACATGTATGGGTAGAAGGGGAATGATGATTGCTTCTTCTTCCTCACTCCATCTCTCTCATTTTCTCTCTCCAATTCGTCAGCCATTGTTGGGCAAGAAAGAGAAAGTAAAAGCTTGTGATTTGGGTAAGTAAATGACCTCCATTGCTCAAGTTCTCTTCATTAATGTTGTTCCTTGAATGAAAAGCTTCATTTTGATGTGTATAGTGTGCCTATTTGGTGTTGATTTGTGCCACATGAAATTTTGAAGGTTAGTGGATCAAGAAGTTTCTTTGGCAAAGTGAAAGGGGTAAGTGAGACTAATCTATCTATCTAAGTTTCATGCCAAATGAATAAGTTTAGAATTTATGGGACTATTGCCCTATTTTTGAAAATATGGGTCATTGGGTAGTTTGGCATGATATAGTTGTGGAAATGGTGTTTTGAGATGAGTTTTGAATAGATAGATTGATTGGAGGTTGAAATGTTAAGTTTAGTGATTTTGGGAAAACTGATGATTTGTGTTGATTCAAACCAAAGCATGATAATAGAGTAGGATTCTGGTCATTTTAATGATTCCATTGAATTCCTTGGGTGTTTTTGTGTGGGAGTAGCTTTGGTTTGATATTTGGGTTCATTTACATCACTTGGTAAAATTTCTGGAAGTGCTGTCTTACCTTCTGCATTTTCTGGTTTCTGATAACATCACTCGAGTGAGAGTGAGTTCACTCGAGTGAGGGAAGAACATCACTCGAGTGAGGATGAGCTCACTCGAGTGCATTAGTGTATTTTCCCCTCTGGCCTTCGGTTTTCATCTTGCACTTCCGGGCGAGAGGCAAGAGTGTTGCCTCACTTGCAAGTGTTGAGGGTTCTGACTTGAGTGAGCCTCCTCTTACTCGAGTGATGGTGTATATTTCAGCTGATCTATCATCTCGAGTTGTCACTCATGTCCAAAATTCAAGAGTGTGCTTTAACACTTGCGAGTGTTAAGTTCTCACTGAGTAAGGTCTTCTTCACTCGAGTGATCCTTTTCCTTGAAAGTTTTTGTGCTCCTGGGCAAGCACTTCCTATCCTCACTTTCTAGTACTTAAGGTGCTATCCATACAATGCTCGAGTGAGGTCTTGTGTGCTCAAGTGATCGTACCAATGCTTGAGTGAGACCATTTTCACTCGAGGTGCAGCAGTGAAAAATCAGTTTATGTGCTTCCAAAGGGGATCTTTGGGATAGTTCTTCCAACCCTTTAGGAGTTTTGTTAGGGGTATTTAATGACTCTAAAAGAGCAATATTGATAACCAAATTAAGTGTTATGAAGTGAATTAAGTCTTGGAATAGAGTATAACTCTTCATCCCTAATTATGAATATAGGATTTGACTTTTGCCCTACTCGGGAGAGACCAGCGTCAGGACACGCACAAAAGGACTCAGGTAGTGACTTTTCCCTCATGTTATGTATGATACTTGGTATGCATGTTTATCATTGTGAATTTGTTATTGGCCATAGGGTATTACAGTACGAGCAGTTCAGCGTGAGCTGTCGTAGGGGGCAATGCTCTTGATACCTACCCCGGACATTGTATCTGCCGCTGTAAGTGCTGAGGCTACGTTATGGAATCGTGGATTCCTATTTGAGATCCAGCCTGTGGGGCTACGTGTTGTGTTGAGTATCCAGCCCGTGGGGCTATACTGTGAAATGTTTTATATGGATCCCAGCTGTGGTGATATATGTGATATGTTCATTTGGATGTGCAATATAGCAAGTAGTTCAGCGTGAGCCGTCGTAGGGGGGCGATGCCCATGATACCTACCCCAGCCTTTGCAACTGTTGTTGGGATTGTTGTATGTTGTATGGATGATTTACTTTCATGCTTTGATGTTGTGCATATTATGAGTGATTTGTTACTACGGGGATTCTTTAGAATCTCACTCTCCCAAAAACACAATTTTTAGACAGGGCTGAAGGATCTAAGGGAAAGTGGGCGACGAAGAGCAGTTAGAGCTCAAGTTTATGAGTTTATTTTGGTTAATGGTTATCAATGTAAAATTCATTGGATATTTTGTGGTAAATAGTTGTATATTTTGGAAATATAGTGTAGTTTTGTGTAATCCCCAAGTAAAGGGTATGAATTGTGGGCTTTGTGCCTTTGTGTAAACCCTTATGTAATTAATGGAACCCGAGTGTGTTGATAATTTATGCTGTACTCTGATATGTATGAATGAAACCAACCTGTACAAGCCATTTAAGTATTGAAAGATGAATATGAGATTGCTGTGATAAGGATTTGTAAAAGTTTTTGAAAACCCTGATTTTGGGAAGTTTAATTTGAATAAGTTCCAAATCATCTTACGGTCTCTAATTCAAACTTAATTACGTGTTTATGAACGTAAATCTCAGCCTAAGGTGGGAAGGGGGTTACAAATTCAGTAAGGATAATCCTTTTCAAGGGTCATCACTTGAAACAAAATTCAATGAGGATGATGCTTTGTACATTAGGCATGACCATAAATGAAAGAATTTGGATATCAAAGAGGGGGAAGTTGCTTCACAAATTAAAAAAAAAAAACAAATGTTACTAAAAAGAGCATTAAAATTCCTAAGACCAGAAAAATAAAAAGGGACACTTGATCATATGTATATTCGCTTACCCATGTAATGTATTCATAATTGTATAGATAGAATGAACGTGATTTGTTTTAATTTGTTAGCACTTGTTGGCCGGAATTGATTATTTTGTATATATTTGGATACATCCAGCTAGAACTGGATCTATTTGGGTGTTTGGTATATATATGTTGTTTCTATAGGTTATTTTGTAGGGAGCTAATTGAAAGTGAGCTCCCTAATTTCAAAAAAAAAAATTGTCACACATACTTAATAGTTATTCGCCAATAACAATCAAGCATTATACATATATAACAGTTTTTCCATATAACCGTCAAATAAAACCCTTCCTCTGGTAACAAATACTTTACCATTTGTCATTTTAACTGTTAAGTATTGTATAAAATATATCATGGTTATTATTAAAAATTGTTAAATATAAATAGCTATATTTAATAGTCATTATTTTACAACTATTAAATATAGTGACTTATGCATAATGGTTGTATTTGAAAAAACTATAAAATAAAGTGCCCAATATTTAATTGTTAAAAACTGTTATATACAAATATTTAGCTCTCGGATATTTGCAAATTGTTAAATATTGGTAAAAAAAACGTTAAATATAGACAAATATATAGTAGTGATAAGAGCAATTTTATCAACTTAGTTTTTTTTTTTAAATTACAGATAAAGACCATCATTCTCCAATGAAATTTCAATAATTGGAGGTCTGCAATTGAAATGATTAGCTTGAAAAGATATTCAATTATCATTTTCTCCAAAACTTAATCAATTGCATATTATTATAATCACATTTATAGTCATTTTCATAGAGATTGATGTACAAGTATGCATATGCCTATATCTGCATTTACAGAACACACACACATATATATAAGAGACAAAAAATATACCTCTAGTTCTCTAACTTTATACAAGGTTTTCGTTTGGTCTTTTAATTCTAAAAAGTATTTTTTAGACCTCTAGCTCTAACATAATTAGTCTCAAATGATGATATTTTGTGTCAATCATTGTTCCTTAAAAAAAAACCAATTAAACTTACTATCTCAGCATTTGAGAATATTTTGTCAATATTAAAATTTAGATATCATCATTTCTTGTTAATAAAATTAATGGTGTAAGAGTTAGAAGACTGAAATGATGCTTGATAAAATTAAATGATCAAAATAAAACATTATCTAAAGTTAGATTATTAAAGGTGTACTTTTGCCTATAAGAGAAGTTATTGTATGTTTTAGAAACATTTGTGCAAGGTAAAAAAGAAAAATTAAAATTTCAATTTTATTAATATATTATAATTTTTTATACTGGAATTATTTTAGCTTGAGTATTCTAAAAATACCAGGAGATCTGTAAGAATGTTTTCAAAAAATAGAAGGAAACTTAAAGTAGTTTCTTTTTGTTTCTCAGCTGAAAACTATTATGGCTAAAGATATTAGACAAAAGAATAAATAATGAAAAAAAGGGGAAAAAGGTACCTTGAATAGCTTTTCCAATCCGAATGGGCTTGCATATAGCTTCAAGCAAATTAGTTTCGAAGGAGAAAATTCAGGTAGCAAAGTGGTTGAAGGATATCCTTTCCAGTCTAGTAATCTAAAACTATTTGGAAAATATTTAGGACTTGTTAAAAATTGGGCATTTCGAATGATAAGAATCTTGAGATTATTCATCTTTTCAAAGGCTATACCACTCTACTCCACTTCTTATTGCGGTGGATCAAGTATTATTCCTTCAATATTATCACTTCCCTATAATGCAAGTTTGAAGGAGCAACATTGTTAGATATTGCAAAATTAGCACAATAAATTTAATGTATATGACAATATATATGTACAATCTTATACTATAAATACAAGAAATAGATGACTAGGTAAAGAGTCTTGCTAAATTTTCACGTAGTACTTTAAGAACATCTTTATAATACCATAATCTACTGTGTTCACTAGGATTTGATGGTGCCTCTTGTCTAACAATCTCTTTTCCCATTTGTTGTATTAGATCATGCATGTACAAGTGACAACTATTTTCATCAATAGTTATCAAAGATTTATCAAAAAGAATTTCAATATAAAACCTTGCCCCATCATCACAGGCTTCTAATGTCTTCAATGAATTCCAATTTCTTCTTTTTAAAGAAACAAACAATATCTAGGAAAACACGATTAGCACCATCTTGTAAGCAATCATAGCTTATCTTGAGCACCTCATGGATTGTTCTTTTAGGGATTCTTTTGTACTTTTCCAACGTAGATCTCCATTCCTCTAAGCTTTTATTTGTCAATTGGAGCCTACTGATTTCAAAGCTAGAGGAAGGCCACGTACATATCTCACAACATGATTGGACATATTTTTATAGTCATTTGGAGGCTGTCTCGTACCAAAGGCATGACAACAAAAGAGTTCAAGAGAGTAAAGCTGATTTAGCTCCTTCATTTCATATGTTTTTTCAACATTGCATGCGATTAGCAATTGTTTATTTCTGGTTGTTATAATGATCTTGCTTCCACAACCAAACCAATCACAGCTGCCTGCAAGTTGTTCTAACTGTTCAGCCTCATCAACATCATCAAGAACCAACAAAACCTTTTTGTTAGAGAGTCTGTGTTTAATTATAGATTTTCCTTGCTCAACACTGCCAAACTTCATCTTCTTTTCCTCAAGAATTTCTGATAGAAGTGTTTGTTGAAGGCAAAGAACACCCTGATATTTCTTTGATTCTTCTTTGACATCCAAAAGAAAACAAACACCTTCAAAATGATAGAAGATTGAAATATAGAGAGCTTTTGCAAGGGTTGTTTTGCCAATTCCACCAGTTCTATAGATACCAAACAAACAAATGCCATTATTAGTTTCATCCAAAAGTGACTTCACTTTCTCTATACGAGGCTCAAGTTCAACAATGTAATCAACGTTATGGAAGCGTTTAGGTGGCAGCATAGAATATGCATGTTGCACAATCCTTTCAATAAATCCAGATTCACATCTGCGAAAGAGCATATTTCCTTTTCACTATGAAGAGTATTTATGTGCGTAATTAAAATATCTTCTTTTGTATTTATTTCCTTTTTTAATAAATATTGTTCAATAAAATACTACTGTTTTAATTCTAAAAGGTTAAAGTGGATGGAAATAAAAAAGTGAAGAGAATCATGTTCCAATATCAATAAAATGCGTCAATTTTTTAATCCCATCTCATGATCAAAATATTTTCTGCTCAAATGACACCGTTTATGTAAGTCCAAAAGACTCAGGCTGAAAAATGTAAATTCAAATGAATAAAACAGCGAAAAATTAAACATTTTAAATACTCATAATAAAACATTCTAAACCTATCTTCATGAGCAGCCATGGCTTCTTTAAAGCTATTTTCCTGATCCTGAACATCCTTCGGATTCACCTTGTAGAAAATGGGCATAACCTGCTGGTTTTTCTCCTTCTTGCACTGGATGATGTGAGCCAGTTCATCGAGGCACCAAGTGGAAGTAGAGTAGTTTGTAGAGAACACAATAATCGAAATCCTTGATCTCTCTATGGCTTTAAGAAGCGCAGGTGCGATCCGTTCCCCTTTCTCTGAGTTTCTTGTCGTCAACGAAGGCGTTGACCCTCTTATGTCGCAAAGCATGATAGAGATGCACAGTGAAGGATAGGCGAGTATCTACGCCTCTGAAACTCAGAAAAACATCATGTCTATACTTAGTTTCGCTGCTGAGGTTAAGGGATGATGGTGATACCATTTGAATTGCCATATGGCTGCAATAGTAATCGCAGTGGTGAAGCTATGTTCTGAGTTCGCAGGTCCATCAATTTCATTGGAGTATTGTGATATCGGAATGGCACACAGGATGGCTGCCTTGTTTTTGTTTGAATTTTATTTTGACACTCTGTTTTTGTTTGACTTTTATAATGATGCAACAATGGATCATATTTTTTTTTAACTTTCGTTTATTTTGAAGGACTAAATAACCTGAGGCGGACCAAGCACTGTGTGTGAATCCAAATTCCTAAAAAAAACTATTGTGCGTGTGTGTTGATGTGTGTTAATACAAGTTTTTATAATATTTACTAATTATTTGCTATATAGAAATGATTAAATAACAAATTTAATAATATATAGTCTGGACAGAAGTTTTTTTTTGGCATGACAGATAGTGAAGAAGATGAAGTCTCGTGTTTGAATTTTCTCGTTTCTTAAAATTGTTTTGAAAATAAATAAAAATCATTAAAAACTTGTATGAAAAATTTATTTAATTCAGAGTCAATAATTATTATATTCCTAAATTCTAGAATTTTTTTAATTCAGTCAATGGTTGGTGACTAATTTAGCTTTTTGATGTGAAACAAGCTGGAAAGGGGACGAGAGAGAAGGAAGAACGAGAGAGAAGGAAGAATGAGGAGGAACCCGAGAAATAGGAAATTTAATATTCAATACTCAAGTTTGGTCCTCAATTGAGAACCCTAGCTCTATTTATATAGCTTAAAAATAATAACAATAGTTTAAATTCAATTTGATATCTAAATCCTAATTTGAAATTTAAAAGATAACAAGATATTGAGAGAGTAATCTAGATATCCCTATTTGTTCGGAAAACCTAGAAACCCTAATTTATTGAAAACCCTAAATAATATGAATAGATATTATTTCATCATTCTCCCCTGGTTGCCAGAGTGGTAGATAGTTGGTGGTTGTTGAGTAAGGCGGAGTCAATCTGACGAGGCTCCTCCCCAATGATCTATATAGCATCTAAATCTGAGCGGCCTTTCCAACGGATGAGGTATCGGTTGAGGGGCCCTGTTGGAGTTAGGTAAATCTGCTAATCTATGATAGCTTTAATGACTTCATTTAGCGATGTAACGGTAGGCAATGGTGGAACTGGGGCATGGCGGGTACCTATAGAAACATCATAACATAGGGGGCTCAAAAGTGCCCTAATAAGGAACAAGATCCTCAACATTAAATACTGGACTAATAAACATCTTTGGAGGTAACTCTAACAAATAAGCATTGGGTCTCAACTTCTGAGTAATGCGGATTGTGCCAGAAGCACGAGCATGTCACTTTTTGAACGACTTTTTGGGAAAACACTTTGGGTGTATTCGAGTCATGACAAAATCTCCCATCGGTTTGAGGTGGAAGGCAAAAGAGAACTTTAATTGAGAACCAAAGAGCTTCTAGAGGGTTTTCCAGAAGTAGCTAACAAACCTTACATCGCTGTCCAACATGATAGTAGTAGGTAATTCATGTAGACAAACAACCTTTTGAAAGAACAATTTAGCAAGATGTGAAGCATCAGTAGTTTTTCTATATGAGATGAAATGAGCCATCTTGGAAAACCTGTTAACAACAACTAGGACATAGTTGAGTCCTCGTACTATCCTGGGTAACCCTAAGACAAAGTCCATTCTAATATCCTTCCAAGGTGACCCAAGGATTGGTAAAGGTGTATAGCACCTTGTGTTTGCTTCCTTGCTTTAGCAGTATGGAAGGTGCGACATAGGGGAAGGATTCTAGCTACATCATGCTTAAAGAAAGGCCAATTGAACCTATCTTCCACTAAGACTACAATTTTTAGGATGCCGAAGTAGTGTCCTACTAAACCTCCCGCATGTAATTCCCAAACAAGGAAGTTGTGGACTGAAGTATGAGGAATGCATATTCTAGAACCACATAATAGGTAGCCATAATCAATTAAGAAGTTAGCATGGTCATAGCGGTCAGCATTTCTAACCTCTCGATAAATAAGCCTAAAGTTAGGGCATAGGACATATTCATCCTTTAATGGCTCAAAACCTACAATGCTAATTGTCATAGTATTGAGAACATGCACTCTCCTACTTAAGACATCAACTGCCTTATTCTCTACTCCTACTCGATGTTTGATCACAAAAGTAAATTCTTGGAGGAATTCCACCTACTTGGCATGTTTCGCACTTAGATGCCTTTGCGAGCTAATAAACTATATGCCTGGTGATCTAAGTACAGAACAAATTGTTGAGGAAGGTAGTGGTACTTCAATTGCTCTAATGATCAGATAATGGCATAGAACTCCTTGTCATAGGTGGAGTACTTCTATTTTGCCTCATTAAGCTTTTTACTAAAGAAGGCTACGGGGTGACCTTCTTGGCTTAGGACACCTCTTATTCCCACACCAGAAGCATCATAGGGAACTTTAAAGAACTTGTCAAAATTAGGTAGTGCAAGAACTGAGGCATAAGAAAGCTTATCCTTGATGGTCCAAAATGCCTTAGATGCTATAGGAGTCCAATTATATTTGTCACCCTTCAAGGAGTCAGAAATAGGGGTCATTATGGTGCTAAAATATTGTATGAAGCGTCTATAAAATGATGCCAAGCCACAAAAATTTCATGCTTTTTGTAAGGTCCTTGGCTCTGACCATTCTAGGACGGCCTTGACCTTTTTAGGATCAGTAGACAAACCTTGCTCCAAGATGACAAATCCAAGGAAGACTAGATTTTGTAGGAAGGAGCATTTAGGTAGGTTGAGGTAGAACTTCTCCTTTCAAAGAGTACTAAACACTTGCTCTAGGTGGACTAAGTGCTCAACTCTTGATTTGCTATAGACCAATATGTCACCAAAGTACACAACCAAAAATTTCTTTGAATAAGGTTGCAAGATGTGTGTCATGACCTCATGAAGGTGATAGGGGCATTGGTCATGCCAAAAGGCATCACTACCTATTCGAAAAAACCATCTTGGGTTTTGAAAGTAGTCTTCCATTCATCTTTGGGCCTAATCCGAATCTGATGGTACCAACTATGAAGATCAACCTTTGAAAACCAAGAAGACCCAAATACGAGGTCACGCATATCCTTAAGCCTCAGAATAGGAAACCTATACTTGACGGTGATCTTGTTGATAGCCCAACTATTAACACACATTCTCCAAGATCCACCCTTCTTAGAAGTTAAAAAGTACATAACAGGAACAACGTAAGGATTGAGGCTATGTTAAACGCATCCTTCTCAATTAAGCCACTTACTTGTTGATTGAGCTCTTTCCTATCTTTTAGGTCCATCCTATAATAAGGAAGGTTAGGGAGTTGTGATCTGGGAACCAATTCAATAGTGTTCAGGATATCCCTCATAGGTGGTAATTCTTCAGGCGCAACATCTTTCACTACAAAAAAAGATGTTATTACTAACGGAATTACCCACGGAATTATTTCCGTCAGTAATTTCCGACTCCTTATAGATGGATTTTCCGTCAGAAAAATTATCGACGGAATTACCGACAGAAAACAATTCCATCTCTAATTACCGACGGATTACCCCACGGAATTCCGTGGGTAATGCGCATCTAATTACTAACGGATTACCCACGAAAAAATTCCGTCAGTGAATACTGACGGATTACGTGCGGAAACTTACCCATGGAATTCTGTGGGTAATTTTAACAAGAAATTACTGATGAAATTTCGTGGGTAATCAGTAGGTAAAACTAATAATTTTTTTATTATCTTTTAATAATTTATATAACATAATAAAAATAAAAATAATTTATAACAAATAAAAATTTAAATATCACAAAATTAATATTTGATATAATATATTAAATATATATAATAGTAATAATAAAAATTTTAAATGAAATAAAAAATAAAAAATTTTAAACTTTATATCATAAAAAAAAAATATATAATTATATATAAATATATATTTAATATTATATATATTAATATTAATATTAAATATTTAAATGAAATAAAAAATTAAAAATTTTTAAATTTATATTATATAAAACGAAATATATAATTATATATAAATACATACTTAATATTATATATATTTATATTAATATTAAATATTTAAACGAAATTAGAAATTAAAAAAATTTATATTTTATATTATAAAAAATGAAATATATAATTATATATAAATATATATTAATTATATATATATATTTATCTTAATATTATATTTGTTTTTTAATTATTACATTATATATATTATTATGTGAATAAATAACGCAAGGTTAAAGCAGCTCAATTGGCAAAGGCATTAAAACACATACCGAAGGTCCAAGGTTCGAATCCCACCTTTATCACAAAATGCAACAATTATCTCATAGAGACACGTAGCCCCTACTCGGGGGCCGTCAGGGCCGAATGTCCACGTGACCTCTTTTAAGATCGTCATGTGGATTTTTTTTTAAAAAAATAGTATTAAATTACCGACGGATTACCCACGGAAAAATTCCATCCATCGGAAATTCGTCGATAATTACCGATGGAAAAGTTTCCATGGCAAATCTGTCGGTAATTACTGACAAAGTTTTTTTGTGGGTAATTTATTTTGGTAATTACCTACAGAATTTTTTTCCATGGGTAATCCGTTGATAATGTTTGATGAAATAAAATTCCGTCGGTAAATCAATTTGCCACATACTTTTTAGAGACGGAAAAAATTCCATCAGTAATTTCGTTTCCGTCCCTAATCGGTCGGTAATTTGATTTCAGCTACAACATCAAGGATAAGATTAGACTCTTTAATTTCATGAGAGAAATGCCTTTCAGTCAATAAGTGAAGGTTATGACCTTTAGGGGTGGATTCCTTTGTATTAGGGGAGCTTGTTCCCTTAGGCTCAAGTTTAGCAAGGCGTAAAAAGATTGTTTTACCCTCACACTTGAACACATGGGTATTGGCTCAGCCTTGAATAGTTACATTATAGTTGTAAAGCCAAGGGAGCCCTAATAAGATGTGAGAGACATCTATGTGAATGACAACATAGAGAACTTCTTCTTGATAGCCATCTAATACAGCGGGACACGACACTGCTAGGTGATTGGGAATGAAGTATTACCAATCCATGAAACACGAAAGGGTTTTTTGAGAGGCTTTGTTGTCAGTCCAAGTCCAGCAATAGCTTAGTGAAGAAGGCATTGTCAGCTTTGTGCCTTGGTAACCTCTTCAAAAGTTAAACCAAGGATTACAATATAGGGTGCAATCCTGGATCGTCTCTTGAAGAGCCTTTTATTAGTTTCCTAGAAACTAAGTGCAATGATTGACATGACACAATAAAAAGGGGAAATTTTGACCTTTTGAAACTACAACTAAATGAAAATAATAATAGTCCTAAAGTATAATGTTTTTGGTATTTTTGGATATAAAATGATAGGTGAAATGAAATGGATTAAGTGAATCTCTTGAAAATGGTTTGCAAGGGCAATCATAGTTCATCAAATGATAATGTGAGTTCAATTTACTAGATTAGTCAAAAATGCCCAAAAGACCTTTTGAGCTAGCTTGAGTTAGATTGATTAAACACTTCCACACTGGGCAAGGTTTAACTCCTCTAACCGACACTCAATTCTAAATACTAGCAATTGCAACAAAAGTCCCTCAAAATATCAAACCTCAAATACCATTGAGTCTAGTGCATTATCGATGATTATTCTTAGACTTAGAAAATAATCACTTCTTAAAACACTATTTAAAACCACTTTGTATGAAATTTATGAAATCACTAAGTTTTCTAAAATATCAAATCTCATCAACCGATGAGTCTAGCACCAAAAGAGGGGAACCCCTACTCTAGAGATGCTATTAAACACTCTTAGTGTGTGATTTAAATTAATTAATGCAATTGGTTCAATGCAACTCCAAAATCAACTCAATATCCCAAAAATACCATGCAAGATAATAGAGAATCAAAAGAATTATACTTAAACATATATGCAACCACATATATTGATGATGTAAGAGGCAAGCTTCACCCAAGAAGGGGGGTGAATTGGGTGATGTTATAAATTTTTCGTTTGTTGTGGTGATATGAAAAATATAGTAGATAGAGTAGAGTTAAGAAGATTTGAACACAGAGAGTTATACTGGTTCGGCCTAACAACAAGGCCTACGTCCAGTCCTCAGAGATCAAGACCTACTGAGATTTTCACTATACCTCCAAGATTCAATGGGCTCTCAGAACGCCACAAAACAACAATCGTCCTTGAATGGACTACGAGCAGAAATATTCTCTCAACAAGAAACTTCTCTCCCCCTTACGACAAGTCTTACGTGCAGAAAAATAACCTATGACTCTTCTCACTTGCTTATGTATACAAGACTTAAGAGCAGCAACGTTCTCTCCTGCTTACACCACTGTAAGTCTTACGAGCAACAACATTCTCTTCTGCTTGTATCTTATAAGACTTAAGAGTGGAAGACACAACAAGGAATTCTCTCAACTGCTTCTCTCGTAAGGAAAAACTACCCTCTCAAGGTCCCAATACCTTGAGATCAAATAAACATAGAATTTTGAATTGTATGAGGAATCTCTTACAGAGCAAATGAATAAACACTGAAGATCAACGTGTATACAGAGAAAAATGATGAATAGCAGAAACTTGGTATAAGCTTGTGAATTCTTGTGCTACGTTATTGTTGTAATTATCCTTGAATCTCTGTATATATAGTTGCTTCAGTTTTTGCCCGTTTTGGAAATCAACATTTGAGGAGCGGGACTTTGCAACTATTGAAGGACACGCGCATGTTTGAATATTCTGAATGCGGTAGATGCGAACGTGTCTATAATCATATTGTCTGCCGTTATTTGACTTTCCTCATGTGGTTCATTTCAAACGTTCATATTCCTGTATCATACTTTTAAAACAATCAAAACAATGTTAAACAATGATAAAAAGTAATGATGATATGAATTAATAACAATAAACCATATTCGGAATGAACGTTGTGATACTTAGCATTTTCGGTGGTCAAACAGGGCATCACTCGAGCATGAAAGGCTCACTTCGAGTGATCTCCTATTTTCCTTCATATGCCTCTGTTATTGGGTTATGCTTGCATAATTTTCAGAGAGACAAAATCTTCACTCGCGGGTGAAGAGGGGTCTCACTCGAGCACAAAACCTCTGCTCGAGTGATCTTGCAATTTTCACAGGGAATGTCTTCTCGGGTCATCACTCGCATACCATTTTGACAAGAGTGAGAATTTGTACTCACGGGTGATATGGACCCTCACTCGAGCACACTTACCTCTACTCGAGTGAGACGCATATCCTCAAGGAATATGCTATCAAAACCATCACTCACATCAGGATTTCAGAGGGAAAGAATTTTCACTCGTGAGTGATGTGGGCCCTCACTCGAGCACACAAACTCCTGCTCGAGTGAGAAGAATATTCTCAAGAATAATACCTTTTGAACAAGCACTCGCAACAGATTTGGAGAGGGATAGAATTTTCACTTGCAAGCATTGATGTGTCACTTGAGCATATATGGGTGTGCTCGAGCACACTTGTACTTCTCTGAACTTCATGACTCTCGGCCAAGTACTCGCAGTACCTTGCTCGAGCACAGAATGCTCATGCTCGAGCATTGATGTCTCTGCTCGAGTGAATGAAGGAAGCATGCCATTACTTGCTCTCGGCCAAACACTCGCAGACCCTCACTCGCATGTGTGCTCGAGTGAGAATGACTTCTTTGCTCGAGTGCATACCTTGTGCTCGAGTGATCTAGTGAACACAAAGGGAGAATGCCTCTCGGGTACATACTTTCTGGCTTTCTCTCGCACCTGCTTGAGCACAGAGAAGATCTATGCTCGAGTGCAAAATCCTTGCTCGAGCACTCCAGTGCAATTTCACAGCAGATATCAGCAAAGCATCAAATATGCATTTGGTAACTTGGAAACTTTTCTTAACCTTCTAAAAACATGTCTTGCACATAATTGACTTATTGTTATCATCAAAACTTGGGATCTAACATTCTCCCCCTTTTTGATGATGACAAAACTCTTTGCGATGAAGATTTAAGAGAAATTGATTGAAATTGAAAATTTTTGAAATTTCTTCAATGTTTCCAAATGCATATCATGTTTAAGTTTCAAATTCAAGTTTTCCTGTAATGTTTCCTCTGGACACTTAACAACCAAGATAAGCATAGTATGAGGTATGACACTTAATAAGAACTTAATAACTTGATACATCATTGAAATTTTGATAATCAAAAATTTGAACCATATCATTAACTTTGGAAAAACTTGAACAACATAACATAATAACTTGTAATTCAAAATGACATACATATCAAATCCTACCCAATACAGAAATCTACCCAAACACCCATATACACCCTACAGAAGCTCAGAAAACATCACACATCCTTCTCCCCCGTTTTGTCAACATCAGAAGGGGACTGTGGTGGTGGAACAAAGGATATCATGGCAGTGAGAGGGTCAATGGGCTGATCAGAAGGAGATGTTGGCTGTGGTACAGAGGGAGGTAGTGAAGGCGACCGGTCAAAGGTAACATCTACATTAGACTCTGGATCAGTGAAAAGGACATGAGTCTGTGGATAAAGTGGTGAGGTATAAGTGGTCTCTGGAGGCACCCCAGAAGATGAAGAGGGAAAATGTGAGTGCAGGAAGGTCTCCATATTAGTGATCCTCTGTGACATCTCATCCTGAGTTTTGAACATCAACTCAAAATTGGTATTGGCCTTGTCTACCAATTTGATGACCTGTGCTTCCATCTTCTCCACAAGCTTCTCATACTCATTCACTAACTCCTTCTTCAAACTTGATACAGCTTGATTAATTACCTCAGACATATGATTGGACAGAGAGGCATTGAGAAATGAAGGAGGAGGAATAGGACCTTGTGCAGATGATTGTGCCTCATCACCTCTGGATGGAGTGGCTTCCCTCTTGGATGTGGCTTTGGTCTGACTCACCGGAAGATTGATACCCATGTGAGTTAACTGAGTCTTACCAAACCTTGAGATGAGAATCCTTTCTTTTCCTTCCAAATACCAAATTTTGTTTTTCATTAAGATGAAGGAAACAAGTTGAGGGTAAGGTATGGTTGTGGATCTTGTTGAAGAAAATCTAAACCTTCTCATCTCATTAAAAATGATCTCTCCTACATTCCTTTGTTGCCCAGCAATCAAAGAAGCCAAGAAATAGTAATCCTTTTGAGCAAAGTGGGTAAAATTCTTGGATTTATTGACTATGCTCCGGGAATATATATAATGAAGGACTCTGTGATTATCAGGCATATCAATAGGTTTGAAAATGAGGGGGCTAATTGGGTCTTTTGGTCTCAGAATTTTAAAAGCTTCTTTGGCAGAGAAAGAGGGTGGATCAGTAGAAGGTGTAACATAACCAAGTAAATCATTTATGATCTTGGCAGAAATCATAATGAATTTTCCTCTAACGGTAGTAGATACAGCTTCTTCAATCAACTCACCAGATCTAGACATAATATTATGAGTTTTCATGTTGCAATAAAATGTTTTCACAACAGTGGGGGAATATGGCAAATGAATTTCTAGCCAGGGAGCACAGTATTGAAGGTAAGGGTACAAGTCCAAATGACAATTCTTTTTCAAATAATCCAGGTCCACATATACTACAGGGCAGAAATGTCTATGTTTAAATTCATCATCATATACCTTCTGAGATAAAGCCTTAAGCTCTGAAACATTGAATTCCTCAGGAGGACTTGTGAGTTGGTCATCCACTGGTGCTTGAGAGGCAGAAGGTGCTCCTGAAGCAGAGGCACTTGGTTGCTTATCTTGATGTGAACTTGAAGCACCGGCTTGAGAAGCAATCTTCCCAACTAACTTGTCCAGTTTGGATTTTTCTATTGCTTCCCGGAGTTGTTTACTGAAGGTATCCCCAGAAGAAGAAGATGATTGGGGTTGTTCTGAATCCTTCTTCTTTCCCTTTCCTTGAACCTCTTTGGATTGAGACCGGGTGATTATGGGTTCCTTGAATACCACACCCTTTGGTTTCTTTTGAGGAGGTTGGTCTTTCTTTGAAACTTGAGGCTTTGGGTGAGGTTTCTTAGCCGGAGTCCTCTTTTTGGTTTTGGGTTTAGGAGGGGGTGATAGTGAGGAAGAGATTTTAGGAGATGGAGGAGTAAGCTCAGGGGTTCCAGATTCACTGGCAGCAGAGTGAGTAGGAGAAGGAGAATGAGATTTTTGAGGAATAGATGGTAGTTTTGTTCTTGCCATTGTGAAGAGAGTGGAAGAGAAGCAAAAACTGAAAGAACGACAAATGGAGAATAGGGCACAAGTGAGAAATGCAGAGAGTAAGAATCACCTCTTATAGAAGATTGAGAGATTGTAACGGCGATTTGAAGCAGAAAGACGTGATTGAATGATGAGAAAAGGGTTGAAGGTGAAGAGTTGTGTCTTTCGAGTGAGAAAGCACTTCGAGTGAGAGGAGGAAGTGCGACGTTTTGAGCTCCCCAGTAACTGATATAAGTGACAGTGCTCGAGCATGAACCCTATTGCTCGAGTGATGTTCATACTGTGCTCAAGTGTGTTCTATCTGTGCTCGAGTGATATTCTGGAAAAATAAAGAAACAAGTAAAAAACGTACCTGGATTGTGGATTCCTTGATATATTTTTGTATCCTTGTACTCAAATCCTCCAAGATCATTTGAGTAACCATGATTTGGATAGCTTTTGCAAAGAGATTCTTCTTCTTCACTCGAGCAGGCATTCCTCACCTCAAGCATGTTCATATCATGCTCGAGTGAGAATTCCTCACTCGCGAGTGAGTTGAATTCTCACTGTTATTTCTCATATATTCCCTTGGTATTCTTAACTCCTCTGTTAACCTCTGTTTTTCATGTTAAAGAGCAGAGTATCTTAAATAGTGTTGTGCTCGAGCAGAGCTGCTTGTGCTCGAGTGACACAGCTCATCACTCGAGCAGTACCTTCAGTGCTCGAGTGAGAATCCTGCAAAAACAAATTTTGACCACTCCGATGCTAAAGTCAGTATGGTTATCATCAAAAGAAACATTTAATTAATCTTCTTAACAAGAAGACTTACAACTCATTGGGATTAACCATTCCCAATTCTCTTTGAATATAAAGAAATTGATCTTTTGCAATTGGTTTTGTGAAAATATCCGCAAGTTGAAGATGAGTTGGTATAAATTCCACTTTGACATCTTTCTTTTGAACATGATCTCGAATGAAGTGATGTCGAATGTCTATATGCTTGGTTCTTGAATGATGTATAGGATTCTTTGCCAAGCTTATCGTGCTAGTATTATCACAATAGATTGGGATTTCTTTTAAATAAATTCCCAAATCTTGAAGTTGTTGTTTTAACCATAGCACTTGAGAGCAGCAGCTTGCCACAGCTATATATTCAGCTTCAGTCGAAGATAATGAAACTGTGTTCTGCTTCTTGCTGAACTATGACACTAGAGAGCCTCCGAGAAATTGACATTGTCCATTGGTACTCTTTCTGTCAGTTTTATATCCACCGTGTTCTGAATCTGAATATGCCATTAAATACTCGTTCCTTCTTTTTGGATACCAAAGACCAAGCTCTGAAGTATCTCCTAGATATTTGAAAATTCTTTTTACTGTCTCTGCATGAGATACCTTAGGATTGGATTGATACCTTGCACACATTCCTACACTGAACTGAATATCTGGCTTGCTTGCTGTGAGGTAGAGTAATGAACCAATCATTCCTCTATACTTTGTGATGTTGAAGCTAGGTCCCTTTACATCAGCATCCAACAATGTTGTAGAACTCATTGGAGTATCAGCTCCGTTAGCATTATCTAATCCATATTTCTTTAACAACTCTTTCAAATACTTTGTCTGAGATATAAATATAACATTCTTCTTTTGTTTGATCTGAAGTCCAAGAAAGAAGTTCAATTCTCCCATCATGGACATTTCAAATTCTCCCTGCATAATCTTAGAAAATTCTTGACACATAGATTCGTTAGTAGCACCAAAAATAATATCATCAACATAAATTTGAACTATTAGAATATCATTTTTGTTATGTTTGATGAATAAAGTTGTATCAACTTTGCCTCTGATAAAATCTTGATCAAGAAGAAATTTGCTTAGTCTTTCATACCAAGCTCTGGGTGCTTGTTTCAAACCATATAATGCTTTCTTAAGTTTGAGGACATAATCAGGTTTTGTTTCATCTTCCAAACCAGGAGGCTGTTCTACATATACTTCCTCCATAATATAACCATTTAAAAAGGCGCTTTTTACATCTATTTGATAAAGTTTAAAACTTTTGATGCAAGCAAAAGCTAAGAGTACTCGTATTGCTTCCAATCTTGCCACTGGAGCATATGTTTCCTCATAATCAATACCTTCTTCTTGATTATAGCCTTTGGCAACCAATCTTGCTTTATTTCTCACAATGATTGCTGATTCATCAAGTTTGTTTTTGAAAACCCATTTGGTCCCTATAACCGTATGATCTTTAGGTCGAGGAACCAAATCCCAAACTTGATTTCTTTGAAATTGATTTAGTTCTTCTTGCATAGCAATCACCCAATCATTGTCAGATAAAGCTTCTTCTATATTAAAAGGCTCAATTTCAGAAATAAAAGCTGAAAATGTTACCTCATTGAGGATCTTATTTCTGGTTTTGACACCTTCATGAATATCTCCTATAACTTGATCAATTGGATGATCTTTCATATGTCTCCATGCTTTAGGTTGAGCATGATCATTGACATCTTCTAAATTTTGAAAATCATTTGTTTCAAAATCATCCTGCTTTGAAATAGATTTGTTTTTCTTGGTTGAATCCATTTCTTCTTCATCATTAAGTCTTGTCTGAGATTCAATTTCATCAAACACAACATGAATAGATTCTTCAATAGTACATGTTCTTTTATTGAAAACTCTATAAGCTTTACTTCTATTAGAATATCCTAGAAAAATACCTTCATCAGACTTTGAATCAAATTTACCTAAATTTTCTTTACCATTGTTGTGAATGAAGCACTTACACCCGAAGATATGAAGATGAGCAATATTTGGCTTCCTTCCTTTGTAAAGTTCATATGGTGTCTTTCCAAGAGATTTGCGAATATATGCTCTGTTTGAAATATAGCATGCAGTACTCATTGCATCTGCCCAGAACACTTGTGACATTTCTTTTTCATTAAGCAATGCTCTTGCCATTTCTGTAAGCACTCTGTTCTTCCTTTCCACTACTCCATTTTGTTGAGGTGTTCTAGGGGCTGAGAAGTTGTGATCTATTCCTTTGTCGTTGCAGTAATCTTCAAACAATTGATTATCAAATTCTCCTCCATGATCTGTTCTAATAGAGACAATAGGAATACCTTTCTCATTTTGAACCTTTTTGGCAAACATAATAAATACAACAAAAGTTTCATCTTTTGAGGCAATAAATATAGTCCATGCAAATCTTGTAAAATCATCAACAATTACTAACGTATATAAATTTCCTCCAAAACTTTTTACTCTTGCAGGTCCTACCAAATCCATATGAAGTAATTGTAAAGGTTTTGAAGTAGAAATTTCATATTTTGTTTTAAAAGAAGATTTAGTTTGTTTGCCTTTTTGACATGCTTCACAAATCATGTCGTCTTTGAATTTGAGTTTAGGAAGGCCTACAACTAAATCTTTTCTAATCAATTTGTCAAGTTGATTCATATTGACATGAGCCAAATGCTTATGCCATAACCAACTTTCCTCTGATCGACTAAGAAAACAATTTTCAGAAGAATTTGAATTTAAATCAATAGTATAACAATTACCGTCCCTTTGAGCTCGGATCTTTGCCTTGATAGTTTCTTTGTTTAGGAGTAGATCTTTCTTGCTTACTATCAAGCATTCTTTCGAGTCAAAAATCACCCAGTTATCTTTGTCAGTGCTTTGGCTTACGCTTAAGAGATTGTGGCATAATCCTTCAACATAATATACTTCATTGATTTGAATGCCGTCGGTTCTTCCCACTTCACCAATTCTAGCAATACGTCCAGATTGATTTCCTCCAAATGTCACCTTTCCTCCTTCTCTAGTTTCAAACATGGTGAACTTATTTTTGTCACCAGTCATGTGTCTCGAACATCCACTATCAATATACCATTTGTTCGCTCGAGATGCTTTGAGACATACCTAGAATAAGATGATCATGTTTTAGGTACCCACACTTTCTTGGGTCCTTTGTGGTTAGTATTTGAAATATGTGTCCCTTTTGGAACCCATTTATATGTTCCAACAACCTGTCCCTTTTTGAAGTAACACGATGAAGTATAATGTCCTTTCCTATTACAATAATTTCATGATACAAATGGATTCGATGTATACACAGAATTCCTGAAATATTTAAGATAGTCTCTACTATTCTTCTTATTCTTATTATGCATAGCATTATATCCAATTCCAGATTTATCAAATGAAACTTTCTGAGAATTTAAAATAACCTTGAGAGTTTCACTTCCTTTAGTAAACTTTTCAACAATCTTTGTTAAATCTTCTATTTTCTTATCTTTCTCTTTACACATTTCATATGATGATATGGCATTACTTTCTAATTCTTTTACTTTCTTCTTATAACTAACCATTTCTTTAGCAACTTTGATGAACTCTGTATGCAATGCATTATATTCAGATAAAAATTCATCATAAGAGGGTTCAGAGTCACTTACCTCAGAGTCTGATTCTTCTTCCTTAGCTACCAAGCATAGATTTGCTACTTTGTCGTTGTCATTTTCTTCGTCTGACGAACTATCACCCCAAATAGATGATATATATGCTTTCTTTTTCTGCTTCTTTTTGTCTTTGTTTCTGAAGCATTCAGATTTGATGTGTCCTGGTTTCCCACATTCATAGCATACTATTTGTTGTTCTTTGTTTTCTTTCTTGCTTGGTCCACCTTGATAGTTCTTGAAATTCCTTTGTCCTCTTCTGTAGAATTTCTTGAACTTTCTCACGATCATTCCCATTTCATCATCACTAGGAACATCTTCATTCTCGAAAGTTTCTTCTTCTTCTTTGATAGCTTTAAATGCAACTCCCTTTTTCTTTTTATCATCGAATTCTTCAAGTTCCTTTTTGAATCTCAACTTACCTTCATATTCAGAAAGACTTCCAAAGAGAGCAGTTACGGATCTCATAGATTCTCCTTTGGCTTCTTCAATGGCTGTCACCTTTGCTTCCCACTCTTTCGTAAGAATATTAAGAATCTTTCTTACCTGGGAATTTTGATCAAACGACTTTCCAAGAGCAGATAATTGATTAACAAGATGAGTATACCTTAGTTCAAATTCTGATATACTTTCTCCAGATTTCATACGAAATAGATCATATTCTGTAATTAAAGTATTGATTCTATTTTCTTTGATTCCAGATGTACCTTCATGAGCAATTTCAAGAGCATCCCACATATCTTTGGCAGTTGGTAGAGTACATATACGAAAATATTCTTTTTGACTAAGAGCACTCTGTATCATTAGAATAGCTTTACTATTTAATGTCACTAACCTTTTGTCATTCTCGTCAAACTCATCTGGGCTCTTTTTAACTGCTCTATCTTCGATTTTCTTCATTGGAACATAGTCACCATCTTGTATAACATTCCATAATCCGTACTCGTTGGCCAACACGAACACTCTGAATTTGGCTTTCCAGAACGAAAAATGTTCTCCAGCAAAACCAGGAGGTCTAGTGATTGAAGCTCCATCTGGAAGGATATTTTCACCCATTGTTGCCATTTGTCGGATCATTCTCAAGCTGTTAGGCTCTTCGGAGAAGACGAGGCTCTGATACCAAATGTAAGAGGCAAGCTTCACCCAAGAGGGGGGTGAATTGGGTGATGTTATAAATTTTTCGTTTGTTGTGGTGATATGAAAAATATAGTAGATAGAGTAGAGTTAAGAAGATTTGAACACAGAGAGTTATACTGGTTCGGCCTAACAACAAGGCCTACGTCCAGTCCTCAGAGATCAAGACCTACTGAGATTTTCACTATACCTCCAAGATTCAATGGGCTCTCAGAACGCCACAAAACAACAATCGTCCTTGAATGGACTACGAGCAGAAATATTCTCTCAACAAGAAACTTCTCTCCCCCTTACGACAAGTCTTACGTGCAGAAAAATAACCTATGACTCTTCTCACTTGCTTATGTATACAAGACTTAAGAGCAGCAACGTTCTCTCCTGCTTACACCACTGTAAGTCTTACGAACAGCAACATTCTCTTCTGCTTGTATCTTATAAGACTTAAGAGTGGAAGACACAATAAGGAATTCTCTCAACTGCTTCTCTCGTAAGGAAAAACTACCCTCTCAAGGTCCCAATACCTTGAGATCAAATAAACATAGAATTTTGAATTGTATGAAGACTCTCTTACAGAGCAAATGAATAAACACTGAAGATCAACGTGTATACAGAGAAAAATGATGAATAGCAGAAACTTGGTATAAGCTTGTGAATTCTTGTGCTACGTTATTGTTGTAATTATCCTTGAATCTCTGTATATATAGTTGCTTCAGTTTTTGCCCGTTTTGGAAATCAACATTTGAGGAGCGGGACTTTACAACTATTGAAGGACACGCGCATGTTTGAATATTCTGAATGCGGTAGGTGCGAACGTGTCTATAATCATATTGTCTGCCGTTGTTTGACTTTCCTCATGTGGTTCATTTCAAACGTTCATATTCCTGTATCATACTTTTAAAACAATCAAAACAATGTTAAACAATGATAAAAAGTAATGATGATATGAATTAATAACAATAAACCATATTCGGAATGAACATTGTGATACTTAGCATTTTCGGTGGTCAAACAGGGCATCACTCGAGCATGAAAGGCTCACTTCGAGTGATCTCCTATTTTCCTTCATATGCCTCTGTTATCGGGTTGTGCTTGCATAATTTTCAGAGAGACAAAATGTTCACTCGCGGGTGAAGAGGGGTCTCACTCGAGCACAAAACCTCTGCTTGAGTGATTTGGCAATTTTCACAGGAAATGTCTTCTCGGGTCATCACTCGCATACCATTTTGACAAGAGTGAGAATTTGTACTCACGGGTGATATGGACCCTCACTCGAGCACACTTACCTTTACTCGAGTGAGACGCATATCCTCAAGGAATATGCTCTCAAAACCATCACTCGCATCAGGATTTCAGAGGGATAGAATTTTCACTCGAGAGTGATATGGGCCCTCACTCGAGCACACAGACTCCTGCTCGAGTGAGAAGAATATTCTCAAGAATAATACCTTTTGAACAAGCACTCGCAACAGATCTGGAGAGGGATAGAATTTTCACTTGCAAGCATTGATGTGTCACTCGAGCATATATGGGTGTGCTCGAGCACACTTGTACTTCTCTGAACTTCATGACTCTCGGCCAAGTACTCACAGTACCTTGCTCGAGCACAGAATGCTCATGCTCGAGCATTGATGTCTCTGCTTGAGTGAATGAAGGAAGCATGCCATTACTTGCTCTCGGCCAAACACTCGCAGACCCTCACTCGCATGTGTGCTCGAGTGAGAATGACTTCTCTGCTCGAGTGCATACCTTGTGCTCGAGTGATCTAGTGAACACAAAGGGAGAATGCCTCTCGGGTACATACTTTCTGGCTTTCTCTCGCACCTGCTCGAGCACAGAGAAGATCTATGCTCGAGTACAAAATCCTTGCTCGAGCACTCCAGTGCAATTTCACAGCAGATATCAGCAAAGCATCAAATATGCATTTGGTAACTTGGAAACTTTTCTTAACCTTCTAAAAACATGTCTTGCACATAATTGACTTATTGTTATCATCAAAACTTGGGATCTAACAAATGAGCGTAAAGTTCAACATCAACTAATTTTAATCACAAATTAATACAAATTAAGTACTTAACCAAGTAGCAAAGGTATAGCAATATGAATACAATCTCCAAGACAGAAAATCATAATTACAAAGTTAAACAAATGGATTAAAACATAAAATTCCCCTTTGTAGTTCTTAGAACTCAATCCCTTAGCTTCCATATTCAAGAGTTGCAAAATTTAGCCACTGCCAACCATCAACAAGGCATCTCCAAACAATTTCAAAGCCCTAGCCATGAGAACACCAATTAAACTTGACAAATTAACAATGGGTATAGATAAATCAATGATCTCAAATAGATCCAAAAAATAGAGCAGAGGAGCCATTGCCAAAATTGTGGAATGCCAGAGAAGGAGTGATGGTGGCGTTGTGGTTTCTGATGGCACTGAAGATGCAGACTGATGGTGAAAGTGGTGGCAGGATGGACGTAACAGAGGTGAGGCATAGTTGAAACTGAGCTCTCTGATCTTCTTTTATCTATAGCGCTCTGGTTTTCTATAATTGTCAAGCTCAAATACTCCTTCTTCCTGGAAGCTCAAGATCTGCCCCTAACCCATAGCTCCCAGCTCATTGTCTCACTTTTGGCCCCTCTAAATATCGCGGATCTCAACTCCCTCTACCCCTCTGCTTTGAGCTCCCTCGCTGGCAATAGAGGTGTTGGTATGTTGAGAAGGGTCACCGGTGATGATGAGGGAAGTAGAAATCTCCGGCAACCAAGAGGAATAGTGATTTGAAGAAGAGCTGCCGATTTAGCTGTACGGTGCCTCACTCTGATGTTTTCTCTCCTTTGGTTCAACCTCAGCTCCACCTCTCCTCTCAAGTTGTCACCTACTGCTTCCAATTAATCTCTGAATTGACCTAAAGAAAGATACCAAAACGTTGTGTTTTATTGATGGACCAGGCTAGCGTTTTCAAAATTCATGGGACCAAACTGACATTATGCAAATTTGAGTGCCGAATTGCCTTTTTCAGATTTAATCTAATTTTTCAAGTGCCTATAATTATACCAATATCAAATATTCTTTGAAAAATCAGTTATTAAGAGTAATTATAATTTTATTGACATTTTTTCCCTTTTTGCTCCTAATTTAATCTATTTACTCTTAATCTTAATTTATCTCAAGAAAGGCATTTTAAACTCAATAACTATAACAAAATCACCAATTAAAGTATAAAAATATATAATAAAAATAGGAATTTGTCACTCAACTATAAATCACATTTCTTTCACTCCCGCTATTAGTAACCAATTTGCAGGACTTCTTACCACACTTCACAAATGTGTGAAAGATGCTGCTCCTCTTCCACGAGTCATTAGGTGAAGGGACAGTGAGGACGCATCTCATTACTCCAAGATGTCTTGATGGGGGCTCTTCTACAATAACAAAAATCTCCTTATCGACATCAAAGGGGCTTTCAACAGGTCAATTACAATGCCATGTTCTCCCTTAATGAGCACACCGTCGTCATGGGACTCTACTAGTAAAGCACGTTATGGGCATCTATACTATATGACCTTTTGAGTAGTACTTAAAGCACTAGATTGTTGAGCTAGTGGTGCATGCATTGGAGCCAGAAGATTCATTCCTAAAAGTATTTGGTCCTAATGGGTGGGAGCTTGCCCTTTTGGTAGGAGGGTTGGTAGTAAAACTATAAGTTTGTCGTGATTCCCTACATGAGATGCTGAAGCATCTTATAGATGGATACCTAGAGAGGGAATATATGGTTCTGGCTTTATGATAGGCTTCTTCAAGAGTGTTTGGGTAATGTATCCTAACTTCCCATTGTATGTCCATCCTAGTGCCATTTATGAACCTCTTGAGAGTTTCATGAGGGTCCTCAACTATGTTATTCCTAATCATAAGGTCTTTAAACTGAGATATGTAGTCATTTGCTATAGATGACAATTGCTTCAGATTAGGTAGTTGGATGTACAGCTTTGCTCCTATGGTTGAGTGGCACATACTTCCTCTTCATCTCAGCTCATGTTCATAGTAGTGGTAAGCCTAAGCGTTCAAGGTTATTTTAGACATTTTGCCAATATTTTTTTTGTGGAGCCTATTAGCTTTATTTTAGTGAAGCAAACTACTATGCATCCTCATGTTGTACTACTCAAAGTAATCTTCCAGAGTGGCTAGCCAATCAAGGAAGGCATTCACAACTAGCCTGCCATCAAATTTAGGTGCTTCGACCTTTATCTTTCTTGTTATGTCATCAATGTAGTCATATCGAGGGGTGTCTTGATACTGCCTAGGTGAGGATAGATTCTGGTCATACCTATAGTCTCGGTATTGCATGGGTGATGATGAGTTCTGGTACCTATGGGTGCATCTATTCCTAGGTGGAGGCTCATTGCGATTTCTCAATTCATGCTCATCAAATGAGTCCCTCCTACCTTGATCTCTAGGTTAAGGTTTTGGTTATTAGGACCCACAAGAGGCTGATAATTCCTACTAGGGAACAACCTAGTTTGTTCCTCTTTAGTGTGCCCCTAGTATATGTTAGGGGATTCCCAAGCACTCCATCTTCCGCCTTTCCAGGCAATTGCCTATTAAGCTTGTGAATGGCATCCCAAATTTGCTAGAATTTGGAATTAGTTTGTTGTTCCTTGACAACCAAAGCTTCAGTAAGGTTCTCCAAGGTCCTTGTAAGAATGCCCAGTCTCTCCATAAGGGTAGCAATGGAGGTTTGATGGCTCTGGGAGTTTTGGCTTATTTTAGAAGCAAGTGATTCAATCTTCTTGGTAAGGCACTACAAAAAAAAGGACTTTTAGCTGTGACTTGAAAGTTAGACTTTCGGAGGCTACAAAAGTGTCACCTCCGAAAGTCTAACTTTCCGCGGTGACATTGTGTCGTCGCCATCGAAAGCGTGTTTCAGTGGCAACATGGTGTTGTCACCACCGAAAGAGTATTTCAGTGGTGACTTTAGTGTCACCGCTAAAAGTCTTGTTTGAAATTTTTTTAAAAAAATACCTTCAGCGTCGACATTGTGTTGTCGCCATTGAAAGGGTGTTTCAGTGGCGACTTTAGTGTCACCGCTGAAAGTTTTGTTTTAAATTTTTCTTTTTTGCTAAAAAAAACACTTTCATCAGCGACATTGTGTTGTTGCCGCCAAAAGGGTGTTTCAGTAGTGACTTTAGTCTCGCCGCTAAAAGTTTTGTTTGAAATTTTCATTTAAAAACACCTTTAGTAGCGACACTGTGTTGTCGCCACCGAAAGGGTGTTTCAGTGGCGACTTTAGTGTCGCCACTGAAAGTCTTGTTTGAAATTTTTCTTTTTTGTTTAAAGAAACACCTTCAACGGCGACATTGTGTTGTCACCACCGAAAGAGTTTTCAGTAGCGACTTTAGTGTCACCGCTAAAAGTTTTGTTTGAAATTTTTTTTTAAAAAAACACCTTCAGTATCGACATTGTGTTGTCGCCACTGAAAGGGTGTTTCAGTGGCGACTTTAGTGTCACCGCTAAAAGTCTTTTTTGAAATATTTCTTTTTTGCTTAAAAAAACACCTTCAACAGTGACATTGTGTTGTTGCCGCCAAAAGGGTGTTTCAGTAGTGACTTTAGTCTCGCCGCTAAAAGTCTTGTTTCAAATTTTCTTTTAAAAACACCTTTAGAGGCGACACTATATTGTAGCCACCGAAAGGGTGTTTCAGTGGCGACTTTAGTGTCACCGCTGAAAGTCTTGTTTGAAATTTTTCTTTTTTTTTTAAAGAAACACCTTCAACGGCGACATTGTGTTGTCGCCACCGAAAGAGTGTTTTAGTGTTGCCGCTAAAAGTCTTGTTTGAAATTTTTTTTAAAAAAAACACCTTCAGCGTCGATATTGTGTTGTCGCCACTGAAAGGGTGTTTCAGTGGCAACTTTAGTGTCACTGCTGAAAGTTTTGTTTGAAATTTTTCTTTTTTGCTTAAAAAAACACCTTCAGCAGCGACATTGTGTTGTTGCCGCCAAAAGGGTGTTTCAGTAGTGACTTTAGTGTCGCTGCTAAAAGTCTTGTTTCAAATTTTCTTTTAAAAACACCTTTAGCGGCGACACTGTGTTGTCGCCACCGAAAGGGTGTTTCAATGGCGACTTTAGTGTCGCCGCTGAAAGTCTAGTTTGAAATTTTTCTTTTTTGTTTAAAGAAACACCTTCAACGGCGACATTGTGTTGTCACCGCCGAAAGGGTGTTTCAATGGTGACTTTATTGTCGCTGCTAAAAGTCTTGTTTGAAATTTTTTTCTTAAAAACACCTTCAGTGGTGACACAGTGTTGTTGTTGCCGAAAGGGTGTTTCAGTAGCGACTTTAGTGTCGCCACTGAAAGTTTTGTTTCAAATTTTTCAAAATCATTTTTTTTAAAACACTTTCAGCGGTGACAATTAAAGTCACCGCTGAAAGTCAATTTCAGCTTTTTGTTTATTAATTTTTATAAAAATATAATATTTATAAAATTAAAATATTAATTATTAAATAATTTTATTTAACCTTAATTATTAAAATTATATTATTATTTATTAATATTATATTTAATATTTTCTACTAAAATAATATTTATGATGTTATTATTTTATTTTATTTAAAAATAATATATATGTTATTAATATTATATTTATAATTTTATATTAAAAATAATATTTAGAATATTAAATTATTATTTATTAAGTAATTTTAATTAAAAAATTGTTTAATTTAAATATATAAATATTTTTTCCATTTTTATTAATTTTTTCATTATTTTTAATAATATTATATTTAATTAATAATTAATTGTATGTATGTATGTTTATATATATGATAATATTATACATATAATAATATGTAATAATATGACAGATTTATTACGGCGCAACTGGCAAAGACTCGCGCGCGAAGGTATCGGCTCCCTAAGGTCCTGGGTTCAAATGGGAGGAGAGTCACTTGGAGGAATTACAAGGTGCAAACACGTTGCAGCACGAGGAGGTGACACATGGCAACCAGGGGAGGGGGACATGTGGCAGTCAGGGGAGGAGGACATGTGGCAGCACGAGGAGGCAACACATGGCGCTCTGAGGAGCAAACACGTGGCATTTGTAAATTTTTTTTAAATTCAAAGTTTTTTAAAAAAATTATTTTTTGAATTTTTTTTAAAACAATTGACACTTTGTCACCACTAAAAGCTACATTCGGCGGCCACAAAAAGTCGCTGCTAAAAGTCACCTTCAGTGGCGACTTGGCGACACAAAATTCGCCATTGAAAGTCACCTTCAGCGGTGACAAAAATTGTCGCCACTAAAACTTTCAACGACGGTCGCAATAGCGATGACTTTTTGACTTTCTTAGTCACCGCTGAAAGTCATATTTTTTGTAGTGAGGGTTGCAACGGAGTTTTGATGGTTTTGGGAATTGCAGTCCATTTGGGAAGTGAGTAAGTAAATGTGGGATTAAATGAAGTCAATTTGTTTGTCAAAGTAATCTTATTTTGTTAGGATGCCACAAATTGTCATGCAACAAATATTTTTTTAATGCTAAGTAGGTGCACATTATCAAGGAGGCAATAATAAATCAAGCTAAGGAAGCTACAAATATCTCAAATAATGACCCTTGTTTTTCTTTTTCCGCCTATATTTTTTCCCTCCATTTTTTTTCTTGCTAGGAAATAATAAAATCAGATAGAGGCCCTAAAAATAGTTTGTAGCAACAATAATTTGAAATTTCAAAAGAAAATAACCCAATGAATAACAAACAGTAACCTCCAAAAATGCTAAAAGTCGTAGTAATTTACGTAGAGGGTCAATTGGGCCTTATCAACAGGACTTAAGGAAGCTATAAGATGAAAAGATTACCTGAATGGATCTGGTGTTTCTAACCCTCAGGTTCAAGAAGGTGCACGGTGGAAGAAGCGGTGTTGAACGAGGTTAGAATTGTGTAAAAACGCGTTCTGGGGCTACAGCGGAACACAAGCACATGTGTCTGATGCACAGTGGAAGAGGTCATGCGTGAAGGCTCCATTCACCATGAAAATTTGTGGTCAGACCATGTTCTTCATTTTGGTTCTAATGGCAGTGGTTTCGTCACAATCAAACATTGAGAAGGTAGTGAACGATGGCCAGAAATCAACATTGCGAAAGAAAAAAGCGCAATAATGTTTTGGAGCCATGTGTTAGCGTATTGATGTCATGTTTCTGTCACTAAAGCAATCAATTAATAACTAGAACAACATACTAATATAATATAATAGTAAACAGTTTTCTCTAGAATTGAAAGTAGGTGATGAAAAATGAATGGAATGGACCTAAATTAAAATGCAAAACTCTACGACCAAAATGCAATTAAACTAACTAAATGTAAGATGCAAATGACCCTAAAACCTATATGAGAATGAAACTAACCTAAATGAATGCAAATGCAATTTTTAGGGGGTTTTTCTTATGAAAAATGAATTAAAATCCTAAGGAAAAGAAATAAACTAATATCTAAGAAAATCATATAAGAAAGATAAGAAAAGTTTTCTTCAAATACAGTGAAGGGAACAATGTAGGATTCATATGGAGTTAACTTTCTTAGTCCAACTTAATTAATTAGACCAAAGGGAGGTTGATGGAAGATTGAAATTAATAAATTTAGCCACCTAATTGAAACATGGGAAACCCTCAAGTTCTATAACACCTAATCCACTAGAAAACTCATAATGGCAAAAGCGCTAGTTAATTAAACCCATTAAAACCAATCCCAATTAATTTCAAATAAATTCTGGAAATCATGTCACAATTGTCTAATTAAACAACTAGACAATTAACCAACCTAATTAAACATTCAAGAGGAAAATCCAAATTGACAATTAAATTAATAATGAAAACTCAATTAATAATTCAATTGACAATCTAAAGGTTTGCAAACAAAAATTCCAGCAAATGTCTCAAGCACAAAATATTCCAAAATATCAATCCAATCCAAAACCATGCATGACTTGGCATGTGGTGTATGAGGATATTTAATTATTCTTTGCATGCATATAATAGTCTTTATTTAGATTGGTAGTTGTTCATAATTTGTTGAGAAATATTTTTCTGATTATCATACTTGCTAATGCCTAGGCTCATAAACTTTCTACATACTTTGTTGATATTTTAATGACTTCTACTTTCTTGGTTACCACTATCCTTTAGGATATGTCTCCCACCATTCAAATTCTGAAATATAATAAAGCTGCGTAACATGGAAAATAGTGAATTTCTTCTCATGAGTTTTGGGCCCTTTTGCTATCACATTCTCTTACTTGTTAAAGCTGAAAGGGTTCTAAATTTTAATTGTCTTTTGTTGTGAAAATACAGCAGTCAAGTACTTTGAACTATGAATATCCTCCAAAAACTTGTACTTCATATATTCAACCATGTATTGTTCTAATAAGTTGTTTGTTGATGTTAGGTTGAATCTGAGTGAGTAAACGTGGTGGGGACTTAAATTTTAAATCGACAGCGCTGTTGAGGTAGTTCCTTCATATATATTATTTAATTCTTAAGTTTCAGAAAATATCAGTGTTATGTAAATGTTTTATCTCTTCTTGATGCTCTCTTGACATTAGTTTGTTGATTCAAATAGCTGGTAAATTACTGGTACACCATTTCAGTTGCATACCTTATCATGACTTTACATACATATTCCCATAGTTTTCTTTATCACTTTATATTGATAGAAGTAGTTTTCATGGCAACATCATATACATGCCTATTGCTATAAAATTGTGAATTAGAATTTAATCTTGTCTGCTATTTTGTCTGCTTCAAATCTTAGTTAGTATTTACTTAGAATTCCTGTTTCTTAGAATGGAAATCCCAGAACATCGAAGATGGATGTATAACAGAATTAATCAGAGTACTAAATGGGTGACGGTAGAGTTCGAGCAAGGTGTTGATGGGTTTTTTACATATGCGTATCAATCACAATATTCTCAAAAATGGGGAGAGCTTAGGTGTCCATGTGTGAAATGTAAATGTAGATATTATCTACCTTTTGATGACGTTAAGGTACACTTATATAGTAGGGGATTCATGCCGGACTATTATGTAGGGACTAGTCATGGTGAAACATGAGTAGAAAATCATCTGTCCATGTCGCCAATACCACTTGCCTCACATAGGGCACTTGGAACCCATCCAAGTCCATATGAGACGATAGTGATGGATGCAGCTGGGCCTAGTTTTAGGGATCACTATCACGAAGGTGTTGAAGAGATGCCAAATACTACAGCAAGAGACTTTTATGACATGTTACGTGCTGCACAAAAACCATTGTAGGAAGGTTGTGAAGAGTCTCAACTTTCAACAACATTACAGTTATTAAGTATTAAGGCAACAACAAATATGTCTCAGCATTCCTTTAATTTAGTTTCCCAACTCATGCTAAGGGCGCAACCTAAAGACACCCTTATGCTTCCTGACTTGTACCAAACAAAGAAGTTAGTATCGAAGCTAGGTCTAGATTATAAGGAGATTGATTGTTGTGTGAATGGGTGTATGTTGTATTATAAAGATGACGCTAATGCAACAAAATGTAAGTTCTGTTGTGAGGAAAGATATTCCTTTAAGAAGTGTCATAGAAGAAAAAAGAAAGTTGCAAGAAAGCAGTTTTTTTACTTACCTCTCATTCCAAGATTACAAAGACTATTTGCTTCTGAAAAAATGCCAAAGGAAATGAGATGGCACTTTGAGAATCGTCGAGGTTCCAATGTTCTCTCTCACCCTTCTGATGGTGAAGCATGGAAGGTTTTTGATAGAACATATCCAGACTTTGCATATGATCCAAGAAATGTGAGGCTTGGATTATATTCGGATGGATTTGCGCCATTTGGCCAATCTGGAAGACAATATTCTTGTTGGCCTGTGATAGTTACTCCCTATAATCTACCACCTGAGATATGCATGACACGAGAATATATGTTCTTGACATTGATTATCCCTGGTCCTAATAATCCAAAGGGAAAAATAGATGTGTATTTGCAACCACTGATAGATGAATTAAAGTTATTGTGGGGTGTGGGGGTGTCAACATATGATGCCTCTTTGCGACAAAACTTTCCTATGCATGCTGCACTATTGTGGACAATAAACGACTTTCCAGCTTATGGTATGTTGTCTGGTTGGATGACTATGGGGAGACTATCATATCCTATATGTATGGAGAACTCAAAAGCGTTCCAACTGAAGCATGGGTGAAAAACATGTTTCTTTGACTGCCATCGTCAATTCCTTCCCATTGACCACCAATTCAGGAGAAATAAAATATCTTTTTTGAAGAACAGAGTCAAGAAATCAGTGCCTCCGCCTTGGTTTAGTGGAGAGGAAGTTTGGCAAAGAGTTAAAAATCTACCCAAGGTTACTGAGTATGGAGAAAATGTACCAATTGAAGAGTATAATGCCACTCATCATTGGACAAAACAAAGCATATTTTGGGAATTGCCTTATTGGAAAACTAATCTCATTCGACATAATCTTGATGTCATGCACATTGAGAAAAATGTCTTTGATAATGTGTTTCACACTGTTATGGACACAAAGGGGAAAACAAAAGATAATACACAAGCTCGAATGGATCTGAAAGAGTATTGTCGAAGGAAGGACGATGAACTTTTTGAAATCAGAGGGAGAATGGTGAAACCGATCGCAAAATATACCTTGAATTTAGAACAAAAACGACATATTTGTCAATGGGTGAAGAATTTGAAGCTTCCTGATGGATATGCATCTAATCTAAATAGATGTGTGGACATGAAGGAAGAAAAGTTGTATGGAATGAAGAGTCATGATTGCCATGTGCTCATGGAACGCTTGCTTCCCATTGCCTTTGCGACTTTGCCAGAAAATGTATTGAATCCTATAGTAGAGCTTAGTCAATTCTTTACACAACTTTGTTCTACAACCTTGTTGTGAGATCAACTAGAGTTGTTAGAGCAAAATATTGTTGTGACATTGTGCAAGTTGGAGAAAGTCTTTCCCCCAGGGTTCTTCAACTCAATGGAGCATTTACCGGTCCATCTTCCATATAAAGCTAAGGTAGGAGGGCCTATCCAATATAGATGGATGTATCCATTTGAAAGGTACTGAATATTGTTTTATGTGAGTTGACAAAAAATATATGATAATTGTATACAATAATTGAGCAATAGACGTCGCTATATATAGGTTCCTTTATACCTTAAAACAAAAGGCGCGGAATAAAGCTAGGGTTGAAGCATCTATATGTGAAGCATATATTGCTGAGGAGACTGCCATGTTTTGCTCACACTACTTTGAGCCAGGTGTTCCACCAAGAATAACAAGACCTATCAGAAATGACGATCGTGGAGAACCAAATTTGCCAACTATTTCAATTTTTAATCATCGAGGAAGACCTTCTCGGGCTTGTAAATCTCGTTTCTTGGGGGATGAAGACATGAAAGCCACGACCACATTTATTCTAATGAATTGTGATGAGGTGCAACCATATATGAAGTAAGTGATGTTAAATCCTGATAAAATAAAATTTATACCAAATATATGATGGTTAACACAACTTGTAATGCAGTTTTTTTGTACATCAATTAAAGAAAGCTCACCCTCAAATTACAGATAATGAGATAGAAGCTCATATCAATGATAGATTTGCAACATGGTTTAAAGATCATGTAAGTACTTAATATTATGAATGAAATACCTAAACAAACTATTTGACATGATTCTTATTATGTCACGTAGGTTGAAAATCCTGCCAACAATATTGAGGATTCATTTTTACATGACATTTCTTGGGGTCCAAAGAGAAGAACGAGAACATGGCCAATGTACTTTGTGAATGGGTACAAGTTTCATACAGCAGAAGTTGCCCTTAATAAATCAACCAATAATAATGGTGTATGCATTAAGGGAACTGACTATGCACAAGAAGAATATGACTTCCATGGCATTCTACACGAGATTGTTGAACTTGAATATATGGGTGTCCCTGTGAAGAGAGTGGTATTATTTAAATGTGAGTAGTTTGATCTAACACCGAATCGTGGTACCAAGGTCCATCCGCATTACGGGACTGTCGAAGTTCATGCATCACGGAGGTATAACAAATATGACCCATTTATTTTGGCCCAACAAGCAATGCAAGTCTACTACATGCCTTACCCTTGTTGCCGTCAAAAGGAAAATTGGTTAGCTGTTATTAAGATCAAGGCTCGTAGCGTAATTGACTCTCCTGCTTCTGAAGTAAATGTGGGGCCATTTCAAGTAGATGACCTTGAAGTCATACTGCCAAAATTGTCGATGATGATGAAATCTCAAGGCCAATAGTTGACACTATTGCAACTGAAATTCGATATGAAGATGTAGATATGCCGATGCCTAACATGGAATATGAAGAAAATGAAGAAGAAGAAGAAGATGATGAGGAAGAAGATGATGATGATGATGAAGAAGAAGATATAGATGATGAGGTTGAAGATGTTTATGTGGATAAGGAAGAAGACGAAGACGAAGACGAAGATGAAGACGAAGACGAAGATGATGATGAGGAAGAAGATTAATGTTTAGACATTTTGTTGTAATGAAGTTTTTGCCTTTACCTTTGCTTGCATTGACTTTTAATCATTTTATTTTTTATTTTGATTTAATTTTGTCATCATTTATGTATTTTTTATTACTAACTCAAGTCTCACAATGAATATGTAGATGTCAAGCTGTGGTTCAAAGCATGATAATAGCCAATCGAGTACCCCACAATCATTTCTTCCTCACCAACGTCCTAAGTTGTCTCTTCCTCAGACAACTACTTCTATTTCGTCTATTCCTAAGGTAGTTAGACCATCGTTGTCATTTGTATCGGCTCCTCAATTGCGTGAACCACTTTTCCAACCCTCATTACAACCTCAAATCCTTACTCCAATTGTGAGACCCACACTATCCACCCAAATGCATCATGACTCAGGTGAACCCTCACTTCCACAATTGCATGAATCAATCGGTGGACACTCATTATCACCTAGCCCCTCTCCATCTCTAGTACCATCTCCTCAAATACCATCTCCTGGAATAGAATCTTCACACCCCCTCTCTCCACAGGTACAACGTGGTAGATTATCACCTTAGGCTCGTGATACTGTTGATGGTCGAATATGGATATATCCTGAAAAAAACACGTAAGTCATTAGCAAGCTTGCTGTAATTTGTATCTTTATTTAGTATATCTTAAAGCCATTCTAATAATGACAATGATATTTTTAAAATTGTTATTAGGTTCAATCCTATTGTTTGTTCTATACGGAAAATTCTTCCAGTAATTCAAGGAAAATTTGACTATCTATGTCATAGTTGAAAAGCAACACCGGCCAATTATAGGAAAATGTGGTTTGAAGAATGGGCGGTATATGATATCTTCTATCACTATTATGTCTAGTAGTTTCCTCATTATATTTGTATTTTTTATCTCTTTCATTTCTCATCTATGCAGAGAAAATATAAATGGCTGCTACAATATGATGATGAAGTTAAGAGAATATGGAATGCAAAGTGTTCAGAAATCTTGAGAGGTACAATGCATACTATCCGAAGGATTTGTTTCACAAGCAAGTTAAACCTAAGTGGATTCCACACGAAGTGATGAATGAGTTAGAGAGAATGTGGACAACACCAGAATATCTGAGCAAGTGTGAGATAGCAAAGACCAATCGAGCATCTAGCAAAGGGGGAACTCAACACAAAGGGGCCAGTATCCCTAATACTGAGCACAAGAGAAGGATGGTAAGAATTTATCTCCAAATGGTTCAGTCATTACTTATTTGATGCTTTGTATAATACATCTTTATATATACCTGCAGGTTACAGATTTGGGAAGAGAGCCTTCTGTGTTTGAATTGTTCAAAAAGACTCATTATAATGAGAAAACTGGCGAATTTGCGGACCATCGTGCAGCTGCAACTCATGTAAGTATATGGTTGCTCATTCCATATGGATGAACATTATTACATATTGTTGAATTAATAATGATTACTCAGTTCTCTCACCTAATTGTTGGGTCAAAAACCATTTAGATTTTAGAGAATTGAAATAACAATAACTTCCTATTATATATACATATATATATATATATATGAGAATGACCCTTTGTTTTACTGCAATTTTTGTATATAATGCCAATTTTACTTACCAATAACACCAACATAATAGTCCCTTTGCTGTCATTTTTTAATAACACCAACGAAAGTAGAGTAGAATGGAATAGACCCTTTTTTGTATATACTATTGCCAAAGAGTTTCATAGGCATTGTACAATTGTGTCTGAATCACACTCAATAGATGATGTATATGCTGTCATTTTGGACTAAATAGTCCCTTTGCTGGATACTTTAACTATATAGGAGTTGGTTTCAAATTTTCACTGAATTTCCCTGTATATCCTCATACTCAATTGCTTAGCCTCTTGATTTAATGAATCATTAGCATCAAATTTGTTAATTCATGTGCTGTGCAATCTCATTGTGCATTTAAGTGTACAATAGACCTAATCACTCACTTCCCATGCGACAAGATTGAGTCTTAGCCATCATCACCCCACAGACTTTTTCACTATCTATGTTTAAGCTTATACATACAGCATTTCATTTCTCAAAATAATTTTTAAAAGAGAGAATGACAATGCACTACACTAAAATATAGTTTTGCAACATGAGATGGTTGTATAACATCTTAGGAAGCTTCTGGTGCCAATTAAGAAATTGATTTGTTTCCTTTTTCAAACAGTTTCTTAGCTAAAATAGCAAGTTGTAAAGTCATATCATTGGCACATGTGTTTGTGAAAGTGAAATACTGACCCCAAGCTCTTCTTCCTCAACCAAATCAAGATGTTGTGCGTAAAGGGCATGGTCTGAAAGATCAAGTAAGAACTTAAAGAATCGGGGAATGAGCTGGGCAGCCAGTTGCTTGGCCTTGACACTTGTCTTAGCTGCATCTATTATTCCCTGGTAGTCACTCACATTCTGCAAAATCCCGCACGACAATTAAATCCAACTGAAAACTCTAGGATTGCGCCCTAACATCCTTTAAGAAAGGCATCCAAATGAGAGGGAAAAAATATAAAACCTGAGACTTATCCTTGGCATTGTTGAGTTGCTCCCCGTATTGATAGATCTTCTCAATATAAGCAGCCTCCTATTGAGGGTCAGTCATTGTGGCCTCAGCTGAAGCTGATTGAAATTGACCCACAAAACAAAATTAGCATATAGAGAGGGAAAGAAAGTTTTGTTTTTTTTTTGGTTTTTTGTAGAGAGCTTCTACTCTGTTCTAACAGTAGAATTATTCCAACAGTAGCAATCTTAAGTTATGCAGAATTGTTCCAACAGTAACATATTTAAGTTATGATATAGAATTATAGAATTGTTCCAACGAGCAGAATTATATGATAAATCTGATCTGGAAATAAATATGTTATGATGTACTTATTTTATGTACTTTTTTTTGTAGGATGAATTTTTGAGACTAAAGGCATCTATTAGTTCTGAGACAAGCAGTGTCCAATCTAATCAGGATGAACTTAATCTGTGGTTAGAGGTTACCGGTGGTAAGAACAAGAAGGGTCGAATCTATGGGCTTGGATCTGAAAATCAAAATATTGTTTCTTTTATCTCACCTCCTTCCATCAACTCAACGGGGGATTCTAACGTTCAAGAATTGCACACGAGGATAACACACCTCACACAAGAGATTGAATATCTCAAACAAGAAAATCAACATCTTAAACAAGCAACTGATATGATTATGACTGCATTGCAAGGAATGGGGATTCAATTGCCTAATCTCTCTAACAATGCCAATGCTGCGGGCCCCTCTGCTACCAATGCAAATGAAGAACATGAAAATTAGAGTTGAGAACTTTTTGTAGCTTTCTTATGTTTAGTGTTTCCGTACACTTGTTAATGTTAAGTTCTAGACACACTTTTTTTTGCTATTTCATGACTTTGAACTTGAGACATATTGGATTGTTATCAATGATCAGGTTACTTTGCTGAGCATTTTAAATTTTGTTTTCCAAAAATTAATGTAATGGAAATTATTAAAAAAATGGTGCAGAAACAGATATTGTCAAATTTGTTTGCCAAATCAAATTTACCCACAGACTTCCAGACGCAATTCCGTGGGTAATTAGCCATGGACTTCCGTCTCAGATTTTCGTGGGTAATTTCCTACGCACTTCCGTCTCAGATTTCCGTGGGTAATTAGCCACGCACTTCCGTCTCAGATTTCCGTGGGTAATTCGCCACGCACTTCCGTCTCAGATTTCCGTGGGTAATTAGCCACGCACTTCTGTCTCAGATTTCGGTGGGTAATTAGCCACGCACTTCTGTCTCAGATTTCCGTGGGTAATTAGCCACGCACTTCCGTCTCAGATTTCCCACAGAAATTTCCGTCAACTTTCCGTGGGTAATTACCGATGGAAATTTCCGTCGGTAGGTCCGTCTCAGATTTCCCACGGACTCATTTTCCGTCCTAATAGACCGTTGCCACAGTTTTTTTGCCCACGGATTTTGATCCGTCGGTAATTCCATTGGTAATGATTTACCGACGGAATTCCGTCTTAAATTTCCGTCGGTAATGATTTTACCCACGGAATTCCGTGGGTAATTTCCGTGGGTAATGGGATGCTTTTTTGTAGTGATATAGTAATCAAAATATTAACAATTTAAACTCAATAATCTCATAATCAATTCAAATTTATATTATTTCCTAGAATTGGCTAGCAATCCAAATTAGCCTAAAATAGTCCCCAAAATAAATGAATAAGGTGGGATAAAATATATTAAATTTGATATTTATCAACTCCCCTAGACTTATTATTTGCACTTTTAGGCAATACAATTCAAAACCAAGCTAGGGAGATCAAGTGAAAGCAAAACAAAAAATTCAAAAGTGAATGTTCCAATTACAAGCAATAAGAAAACTAAAGCGTTTCAAGACCTCTTTTATTCAAATGATCTTCTCATGAATCAAGAAAACAAACTTCATGGTAATTTACTTGACAAAGGGGCGCCTAAGCTAGAAATCTTTCACCAAGGATAATGTGTATGTCAGTCATTACTCAAAAGTGTATAGGCTTGTGTTTACACTCAAATCCATCATATCCAGTACTTTTTCCATAGTCTTGACAAGAATCTAAGTTCTCCACCACTAACAAAGCAAATGCAAGCATAAATCAAAAGAGCTTTAAATAGGTTGTAATGGGGCTAAGGTTAAGAAAGAAAGGATGTAGTATTTGGAAAACAAAGTTGAATATCTTAGAGGATGAAGAGATTATGCAAATGAGAATACAGGATGAAAGAAATCAAACTAAACTTGAACTGGGTCATAACTCTCTTTTTTGTTTCTTTTCATGTTTTTTTTCTTCAATTTTCTTAGGCAAGCTACTAGCATGCTCAAACCAACGGAACAAAATCTTATTGCATGTATTTTTTTTTCTTTTTCAAAATAACCTTCCTTACTTTTCAGAATGATCCAATTCCTATTTTTATATATGTTCTTCCATCAAAAATAGATATAATGCAATACTCTTCAACTCCTAAGACATTCAAAAGGGTAGGAATTTTTTTCTTTTTTTTTTCTTGTGTTATGGGGTGAGAAAAAAATATAAAATATAGGCTCAAATGGGCTAAGCAAGGGATATATGTATGAAAAGGGTAAGCTTTTTGGCTTATCTGGCTAAAATAAAATGAATGTATTTATCTTATTTATGAATCACATGTATAAAATGTGGCCTTAAATAAGATTCAAGTCAAGTTCTAGATTAAGTAAAGAGATAGAGGGTGCACACTGAAAAAAAATGCATTAGGGTCAAAATCTCAGTAGGTCTATATGATTACTAGCCTGAATCCACCAAAGTCAAATTCATTGCCATTTAGTCTATTAACTCAAGATATGATCAATAACTTTCAAATAAAGAATGCATAAAGCTAAAGTTACTTAAAACTTGAGTTTTGTTAAAAAAAATTCTTCCATTTCTTGAAAAATAAGGAACAAAAACCAAAGCAAAAACTGAAATATTTTTCTTTTTCTCATTTTGAAAACAAAGAACAAAAACTAAGAGTAAGAACAAAATCCCTCCCCCACACTTAAATCTTGTATTGTCCTCAATGCAAAAGATAGGTCTAACAATAACAACAAGCAATGCAAGTAAAAGAGGAAAGAAGGAATACAACCGGACTATCAAAAGCTTAAAGATCCAAGTGAAGTAGCATAATTGGCATCTCTCCTTTGTCTGGTTGTAAGTCACATGAAAGCACTATTGGTGTCCGCCTATGATACTCAAAAAATATCTCCCTCTTTAAGATTTGCAGATAACGCTTCAATTAAAATATAGAGGGCTTCTGGATGAGAGGAATCAATCCATGTACCTGTGCAAAATCATAGCATCAAGTAGTATCTCATCCCATATAGATATAATCAATAAATTGGGACTTATCAAGAATCAAGGAAGATCCCATAAGTAATTGTTCATCAGAAAGTGTTGGAACTTCTAGATATTTTGAACAACCAACAAAATCAATAAGGCTCTTCTTAGTAAGAGTCAAATTCCAACCATTGGCTCTGTCCACCTTCTCCGATTGCTGAAAAATGACCACCAGCCACCATCTTCTCTGGATGGGCCGAAGACAAGCTGAGAGTTTTGAAAGAGAAAATTGGGACAAGCACAACTAGAAAAGGAGAAAAAAGAGACAGAGAAAGAGGAAAGAAAAAAAAGGAGATTGGGGAAATTATTAGATCATCATCATGGTTTCCCACCCTTCAACAACCAGAAAAAGGGGAAAAAATCAGCTACTTCAAAACTATAGTTTTGGATAAAAAATTGATTCTTGATTTTTTTCAAGTGTTTAGGTAATTTTTTTCAATACTATGGTCTTGCCTCCAGAAGCACTTTTTTCTTTTTATCCAAACACTCACTAAGTGGATGGAGAGAAGTGTTGGAAATAAAGAAAAGGGAAAAAGGTAAGAAAATATCATTTGAACTTTAAAATCCTAAATCAGTCTTGATATCTACAAGAGTATAGGTATTGACTACAAGAGTATAAAAATTAACAACTTATTTTAGTAGGCAATCTCTGATTTGGGATTTTAATATTCAAGTGGTTTTTTTTTTTTGTCTTTTTCCCTAAAGAAAATTTGAGAATAGAAAATAAGCCCAAAAACAAAAACAGAGAGATTCTCTTATTTTGGTGGGGGAGGGAATATAGGGAGGAAATTAATGAAAATGGACAAATGTGAGAATGGCAACAACATCTTTCTATAATCATTTACTACAATAAAATGGTTAAGGTGCAATTTTAATAATGAATTTTTTTTTTCTCATGAGCGTATGGTACAAATAAATTTTGAAGAGTGTAAATGTAAATACGACCTTTTAAAAGCAAAGCATTTTAACAATCTAGTTAAATTAGTCCACGTAGACCGTTAAGAAGTTGGAGGGAGTATAATCATAACGGTGATGGGCCTTTGTGTACTTGAGGCACTCTAGTTAAATGGAGGCAAACGAAATAAACGCAAGACAAATTCTTACTTCTGAGTGGAGGAAACTTCCTTACTGCTGCTTGTAATTTTGGAAATTTATGATTTTTAGGTGCCATTATCATTCGCACGACTTTGATGGTTGAGCAATACGAGAGAGAGGCCAGGAGCGCTACCTCATCTATGCTCTGACTAATTAAAATATAATAACTCATCTTATTTTAATCTTACATGGCATATGAGTCAACAGAGAAATTCAAATTTTATGATTTTAAAAAATATAAACTTCTTAATTTAGTAAAATTAAAAATGCAATTTCCTCCCATTATCTCTAAAATAATAAAATTTGAATTTCTCTAGATGATTCATCTATCATATAGGAGTAAAATAAAATAAGTTATTGTATTTTAATTGTCAAAGCACAGATGAGATGAAGCTCCTAGAGCATGTAAGTATTTCCCTGAGAGAGCAATGAGAGGCACCGAACAGGAAATGGAGAAAAGAGAGGGGAAAGAGAGATTCAGAGAAGACAAAAGGAGAAAACCAATGCAATACAATCAATTCAATAAGGCGACGAAGTAGATGTATGTAGGTATCTCATTGTAAATTTCTAACCAACCCAATAAATAGAGCTCCAAAAGTAACAAAAAACAATAATTTAAATTTAAATCAGATAATAAAGATAATTAGAGGACATTTTGGATACTATTTTATTAAGATAATGCTAAATTTTAAAAAGATAAATCGAATAAAATCCTAATCTTTTTTATCAGATAATAAAATCCTGGGATAAAAATAAATAAATATCATTATTTATATAACGCTGAATATCTAAATTAACTCTAATGATTGATAATTTCATATTCCTTTGTTTGATCAATGAGAGAACATTTTAAAATGCTACCCATGTACCCTATCCAAATAATTTTAATGTATTCCATTCTTTTTCTGTTTTTTAAAAAAAAATTACCAGGGATTTGTTAATTTCTTTTAATACCCACCTTCCTCCTGTCTAAATCTCTCCGTTTCAATAAATTTAAATGCTTAATCTTGCTTATTTATTCAAACTTACTAATGATGCAATATTTTAAATCCATATGTTAAAGTGTTTTGGGTTATCGCATATAGGTATTTTATATTAAATTATAAAATTATAAAATGATATAATTTTGAGATCCTTATATTAATATATTATAATTCAAAAATCATAAGTATATTTCATTAAAAATATGTTTTTTCAAAAGTAACTCAAGTTTTCCATCAAATTGTTAAATTTGTTCTTACAGGATAGAGGAAGGTAGGGATTTTAATATTACCTACTTTAGTTTAGGAGGAAAGAGGAGGGAAAGGAAAGAATTTTTATATAAATAATTTTACCCTTATTTTATTGATATTATTTTTTCATATTATTTAAAATTTTTAATAAAATATAATTATAAATGACATTTAATATAAGAAATTATATTTATAATTATCAAAATTAAATAAATATAATTATAATACATAATTAATAGCTAATATTTATCCAATAGCTAATATAATTACCATATTAAATTTAATATATATATATATATATATATATATATATGTGTGTGTGTGTGTGTGTGTACACACACACACACACACACATATATATATGTATATTTATATATATAAGTTTAATATTTATGATGCCAAATGGAAACATACCCGTGATTGTTTTTTCGTCCTTTTACCACGTTCACATTTGAATGTACTGTTGTTCTGTATAATAAGTCTATAATAATAGTAGCTCATGAAATTTGTTTAAAGAGGTGAAAGTTCAAGCTGACATGTTTTTTTTTTTTTTCTTAAATTTGTCCTCACACATAGGGTGATGATAAATGAAGGATTAAGTCATTTTGTGATCCCGTAATGACACGTAGAGGGGAGAAGAATGCTGAGCATTCAAATGCATGTTATTACAACTCCAGAAGGCTTATTATTTATCGACACCTAATTATATCATTTTTATTATAATCTTCATTTTTTCTTTCTTCTAATAATCTCTTGTTTCATTGTTTCCAGTTATTCAGTTAAAAAATGCAAATCCTTAATAAGATCAACCAATTGACAACTATATTTCAAATACTCTTTCTCTTATTTTAGTTTAATACTTTAAATTTATTAATTTTAATTCTCCAACTTTGAAAATGCAATTAAAACATTTTCTCCAACTCCTCCAGGTTCTTAGAAGGAAATTGCTTATTCTAACCTATTTATAATAAATTTTACTACCTAATTATAAATCAATTTTACACACTTGTTGGACATCCTTGATGGAACATGATTTTATACGATTTACCACTTTGAGCTAGGCCATGAGTAATTCAACTAGATTAGTGTGCAACTTGGTTGAAGAGAAAAGTTGAGAGTATAAGGAGATGTAAGGAGAGAAAATAAAGTGAAAAGATAATATTACTTGTTCTACTTTGTAGGGGCGGAAAGAAAATATGGAGGAAATCAAATAAAATGGGCAGAAGTCACAATGACAACAACATCCTTATATCCTGATTTGTTATATATGTGTCATCAATATTTATAACAAAACTACATAAAATAAATACATTTTTCATATCTGTGAGGGTTACTCAATAGGGTTAGCTGGGGTGGGAAGGCTCAATGGTAAAGGCCGGTGTAGTAGTTGAAAGAAAAATTATCTTGCCAAAATCTTGGCATATTTAGAGACATAGTTTGTCAAGACGAGCAGCAGGATAGATGTTAGCAACACAACCATCAACCTATTCTTAGAGAACCTGCTTTTGCCGCTATTGATCATAACACCATATTAGGGTCCACTATTAGAAGGTCGCACAAATTGGTGCTTCACCCCACTACTTTCTAATGTCCTTGGTAATACCCAAAATTCTCAAATACTTTTTTCTTCCTTCCCTTGACCATTGGTTATTGGGGAAAATATGATATTTGAATTTTTTTACTATTTTTAAAAGAAAAAATACGTTTTAAAAATTGAGTATTTTTTATTTTTTTTAAAAATCATTTTACCCCTAAAATATTAAAATGACATTTATTTTATGTAAAATATAATGATTAGAAGGGGGAAAAAACATTCTGGAGGTTGGTACATTACCAAGGGTACTAGAGAGTGGAGCATTAGAAGCTCATTGCCCGATTTTTAGGGCACAAGCCCATTTTGAATAGGATACAAATAAGAATGAGAGAAGATATGGGTTTATACCCTTATATATATTTATATATCAATGCTAGAAGGAACCTAGCTACCTATAACTATCAAAAGATTAAACACTGTGAACCGAAATTAAGGAACATACCCTAAAGACAAAGGGAAGGAATGATTAACTTGGATTTTGCTCTATAATATGAGAAGTGGTATTGAAGAAATTTTGGTCCAAAATATAAGAGGTTGTCAGGAATTAATAATTATTTTTCACTTTTATCTCTTGCGAGAGAGAAAGAGTTGATAGATATTAAATGCATAATTGAAAATTATATTATTTAACAAGGGTAAAATAGGTAAATTTTAACAACTTAGGAAAATTATATTCCTTTCTGCTCAAATCCATTTTCTTCAAATATGGATGATGCCGAAGAGAATAGATGGGTTCTTTGTTACTTTTGATTATTTCTTTGATGATGATGGAGAGATCAGAAAGGGAAGATGATGGTGACAATAATAATAATATGAACAACCAAGAAGAAGATGAAAATGAAGATGACATAATGTTCAAATCCAAGAACAACAAGATTAAGAGAAAGATGAGAGAGACGCTCAGTAGCAGACTGTTGCTTCTTCGATCTTTAGTCCCAAACATCACAAATGCAAACACTCCAAACCCAAATTCTTTCCTCTCTCTGACTCTGTAGTTTTTGATTTATGATTCTGATGGATTTTTTTTTTTTTTTTTGGTTTCAGATTACCAGACCCTGTACAATTGGCGATGCCATAACCTGCATCAACAAAATGCAAACCCAGGTCGAGAGCCTTACTCAGAAGCTTCAAGCAATAGAGACAAAGGCATATCCTCTGCCGCTGCTGTCGAAGGACGTGGCAGATCGGCCAAAGGCAAAGACACTATTAGAAAAAAGGCTTACAAGACTGCCAGATCTAAATCTCTATAGATGGAGATGGTTCAAAAAGTATGACTAATAATATTTTTGTAAATATTGATACAACTTAATACCAGTA
>OY725321.1:37848610-37907213 GCA_963242795.1 Inga leiocalycina | reverse complement strand
GTAAGGACCAAATTTTTTTCCCAATTAAACTTATAAATAGGATCAAAGTGGTACTACCTCAACTTGTCTTTGTTTTTGTAAGAACACTTCACTATTCTCAATGAGGTACCTCTTAATATATTCACTGTGGTAGGTATAATATTCTTGACTCTCTTTCTACATTTCAAGAAGCACTTATATATTTTGTAACTCATTTTTGGTTTATTGTCTTCTTGGATTACATCCTTGTCTCAAGAAGCTCTTGTATATTTTGTAACTCATTTTTGGTTTATTGTCTTCTTGGATTACATCCTTGTCTCAAGAAGCTCTTGCATATTTTGTAACTCATTTTTCTATTATCCTTGTCTAATACTAGTATCTAATATTTGTGGTGAGTTCTAAACCACAACAAACACTGATAAAGATCTCAACTATTCTTCGAAGTTGATTTTTTTTTTCCTCCACAGCTCTGAGTACTTAAAAGGAAAATGATCAAACAAAATTACTTTAACTTATTTCTAATAAATTTTGCTATCTAAATCATTTTCACCTATTATTTATAACACTTGTTGGACATCCTTTAATGCAACATGCATTTAATGTGATTTGCCCCTTTCAGCTAAGCTAGTGCGCCACTTGGATGGAGAGGAAAATTGAAAGGAAAAGAAATATTAGGAGAGAAAATGAAAAGAGAGAGAGAAAATAAACAGGACAAATAATATCCCCTCTGGAGGAGAGAAAATAGGGAAGAAATTTATCGAAATAGACAAATGTCACAATGACAATAACATCCATATCCTGATTTATCTATAATTATTTGGATGGAGGAAGGAAAATGGGGAAAATTTTGGGAAAATCTAACTCAAGTCCCAAGGACAAAAAAAAAAAGAGCCAAAAAGTCACAGAGTAGATTCTCCTATCAAAAAACTCTTTAGGGAATGTAGCGATATAAATTCTAAATGTGAAATTACCTTGTTGCCCCATTGATTAAAAAAGGAAAAGAGAAGCAGTGATATATGATTAGATGCGAGTACTTGTTAATCGTCACTCTATGACTTGTCAAAATAGGCATATCCACTTGTCAATCATAAATTCCAAATGCAATAGACTCCAATGATGTGTTTTGACAATTTTATAAGCTTATAATGGCAAGTTATACGTTGGCAAGTGCATGTGCCTATTTGGACAAGTTATAGATTGGCAAGTGTATGCGCTTATTTTGGCTAGTGTGTGTGCCTATTTTGACAAGTTATATCTTGATAGTGTATGTGCCTATTTTGACAAGTTATACATTGGCAATTGTATACGCCTATTTTGACAAGTTATGATATGTGCTTATGTTGATAAGTGTTATATGCCTATTTTCACAACTTTTTGTGCCTATTTTGACAAGTTATTTAATGGTAAGTGTATGTGCCTATTTTGACAAGTTATACATTGGCAAGTGTATGTACCTATTTTCATAAGTGTATGTGTCTATTCTAACAAGTTATACAATGGCAAGTGTATGTGCCTATTTTGACAAGTGTATATACCTATTTTGACAAATTATACATTGGAAAGTGTATGTACCTATTTTAACAAGTTATGTATTGGCAAGTGTATATGTCTATTTTGACAAGTTATAAATTGGCAAGCGTATGTGCTTATTTTGACAAGTGTATGTGCCTATTTTGACAAGTTATATATTGGTAAGTGTATGTGCCTATTTTGACAAGTTATACATTAGTAAGTGCATGTACCTATTTTGATAAGTGTATGTGCCTATTTTGACATCTTTTTGTGTCTATTTTGACAAGTTATATATTGGCAAGTATACGTGCCTATTTGACAAGTTATACATTGGCAAGTGTAGGTACCTATTTTGACAAGTGTATGTGCCTATTTTGACAACTTTTTGTGCCTCTTCCGACAAGTTATATATTGGCAAGTGTATGTGCCTATTTTGACAAGTTATACATTGATAAGAGTATGTGCCTATTTTAGCAACTATATATATTTGCCTATTTTGATAAGTTATATATTTATAAGTGTATATGCCTATTTTGACAGTGTAATTGACAACTTTTTGTGCCTATTTTGACAAGTTATATATTGGCAAGCGTATGTGTCTATTTGAACAAGTTATAGATTGGCAAGTGTATGTGCTTATTTTGACAAGTGTATGTGCCTATTTTGACAAGTTATATATTGGTAAGTGTATGTGCCTATTTTGACAAGTTATACATTAGTAAGTGCATGTACCTATTTTGATAAGTGTATGTGCCTATTTTGACATCTCTTTGTGTCTATTTTGACAAGTTATATATTGGCAAGTATACGTGCCTATTTGACAAGTTATACATTGGCAAGTGTAGGTACCTATTTTGACAAGTGTATGTGCCTATTTTGACAACTTTTTGTGCCTCTTCCGACAAGTTATATATTGGCAAGTGTATGTGCCTATTTTGACAAGTTATACATTGATAAGAGTATGTGCCTATTTTAGCAACTATATATATTTGCCTATTTTGATAAGTTATATATTTATAAGTGTATATGCCTATTTTGACAGTGTAATTGACAACTTTTTGTGCCTATTTTGACAAGTTATATATTGGCAAATGTATATGCCTATAATGGCAAGTTAGACATTGGTAAGTGTATATGGCTATTTTGACAAGTTATACAGCACCCATTGACAAACCCATATATGTTAACTAAAACAGCTCCCGTTGACAAGTGGATGTGCCTATTTTGATAAGTCATAGAGTGACGATTGACAAGTACATGCAGCTAACATATATTATTGCTTCCCTTTCCTTTTTTAATCAACGGGGGTAAGATGGTAATTTTACATTCAAAATTGATATCACTAGAGTCCCTAGAGAGCTTTTTGATTGGAGAGTCTACTATGGGAATATCTTTTTTTAATATCACAATGATAATAACATCCATATCCTGATTTATTTATAATTATTTGGATGGAGGAAAGAAAATAGGGAAAAAATTTTAAAAAATAGACATGTCACCGTCGCAATAACGTCCATATCTTGCTTTTATTATAGGACCAAACTTAAGTCAAGTTAATTAGGTCAAGTAGGTCCAAGAAACCAATTAAATTCTGCCATGTTTATTAAATAGGAAAATCATCACTTAACTCTAGTTAACCCACCATTAGTTAGGTCAACTATTATTTATAATTTATAAATTACCGCCTGATTGGCCGGTTTCTAGTCCGGGTTTAAGAACAATGTCATATAGTATAAATAATATAAGTTCAAGATATTATATAAAAAACCAAAAGGATATTAGTTGAGGTGATAAGGGGCCTCATCCCTATAAGGAGGAGAACATAAGTTCAAATCATAGGAAACGCACTTTTTGAGAGAGGTGAGAACCCTTTGCCCTTTAAGCTTTGAGAGAGAAACCCTTGATCTAATTAAAAAAAGATATTATATCTCAATAATGGTAATTAAAATTAAATTACATCCCATATAATAAAGTAGTAAACAATGATGCGATATTAGAGGTGGATTAGCAATGGTGTCAAGAGGGATTGAGTAGCACTAAATATAGATCTTGACGATATAGATTTAGTTATCTTTTTACTTTCATTTTTTAAGTTTATATTTATTTTAATGCGTACGAAATTTAAAATAGAGATGATATTTTAGTTGTAATCAATTTTTCAAAACTGTCTTTTCATTTTAATATCATCAACTAAATTTTAAATCTAAACTATTTGGAACTGAACTTAGACGGTGCAAATCTCACTTTGATGTGCATCGTAGTGCTCATATCACTGAAACCCATGATCTCAAGTGTGGTCCGTATCTGAATGAATTTGAATGTGTGATATCGCATGGGGAATTTTGAAGGGAAGGCTACAATTGTGTTCTCGGGGACATCTTTTTGCAAAACAATAAGGGCTTCATGTTTTTAAATGGTTGTGCTATAATAATATGGTCTTTCATGGCCTAAAATAATATTTCATAAGCAATATGGACATTGGGCCGAACCGTAGTCCGAGGTTGGGACTTCCAAGTTCCAATCCTCGTGTCTCCCCTCGTGCTCAAGTTTTCATTATTTGTTTCTTATGGTTAAATAAATTTTGCTTTTCTAAAAATTATTCGCCTTGATATTCTCAATAATGTCTTGTATCTTGCAGAGTAAGGGGATGTTTGGTATGAGAGATTGGAGAGGATGGGAGGGATTAGGAAAGGAAAATATTTATGAGTTAGCTGGATTTAAAAAAATTGGAAAAGTAAGATTTAGAGCTGGTATTATGGGCCAAACCACTGGGTTTGGGCTAATTTATTACGGGTTGGTACTATATAAGTACGGACAAAAAAGAACTGAATCAATATGGGTTAAAACATAGCCAACCAAAACCATAACTTTTGGGTTAGCAGGTTAGCCTACCTAACCCATATTGTTTTTTAAAAAATTTTTTAGACTATGTTTTTAAACTTTTTTTTTTAACATTATATTGAATTTTGTTTCCTACAAACCTAAACCAAAACAAAAAACACATTAGAAAATCATAAACCGATACTAAAACATCAAATTTAAAGTTTCAAACATTATAAATTAAGCATTAATCACAAGCCCACACATCACAAATAAACCTAAATCCAAAAGCCATTATTAACATCCAATACAACTAATAATTAGTTGATAGTAATGGTGTTAGCTTACACACTTAGAGAAGTCAAAGTTTTTTTTAAAAAAAATAAAATAAATAAAAACAGTCATATTTTTGCAGAACCCAAACTACCCATTTTTTTGGGTTGGGTGGATTCGACCCACTGTTAAAACTCATATTACCAGCTCTAATAAGGTTATAAAATTTTAATAAAAAATATATATAAAATAAAAGAGTAAGAAAAAATAATTAAAACCTCTTAACGCCACTTCTCTATCTTTTCAGGTGCAATTTGGGAAAAATATCAAGGGTATTTTTGCACATTTACCCTTTATAACTATGATAGTAGAATGAAACTGAGTTTACCTTTTGAGTTAAGGCTAAAACATCTATCGGCAAACAAGATCTTTCAGAATTAACAGCGAATCAAAGTAATTAATAAGCCTTGTATAAAAAAAAAAAGGTAATTAATAAGCCATCCCTTTTGTTGTATATGATAGTGTATATTCTGGCGGAAAAAAAATCATATGAAAGTGTACTTGTGATGTGTGTGCATTTAAGAACACAAAAGATCAGTATAGTAATGAATACCGCACCGTTTTTTGTGATTATAAAATTTATTTTTTAAGAAAACCATATACCATATGATCGTAATAATATTATTGATTAAGGAAACTGGTTCAATCTGCTGAAAACAGTGGCCTAGTAATCCCCGCATGCAATTCGGATGAGTCAGGTATATGACGAGTGATAGCATACCATTCACATTATTCATACAAAATCGTGCAGTTTGTGGCTGTTATATATTTTTCTCTTAACAATTAACACATCACTTATTAGTCTTTTAATGTGCTTATTGTCTATACGAAAAGGACAACTTCTAACACCTTAGAAAATGTAGTGCAATTTCAACCAAAATTTAAAGATTTTCATGCATTTCACTCAGAATGACCCGACCTAAATCTTGCCATGTCCACAATTATTTTCTCTACCACATACAACTTTTTTGGGTTACAAAATTTTTCTAAATTCCTATTATCAAGTTTCTTACACCTTCCTTCAAACTGACTTTACCGGGACAACCAGAAAACACAATAATTACGTAGTCATAATATATTTACTGGGACGAAGAAATATTTGGATTCATGTAAGATCACTTGGTGTTAAGTAAGAACTACCAACTTTGTAGCTGGGTCAGCTTTGTTACCGTAACGAGGGAAAGAAGAAATCAAAGAGGCAAGTTTTTGAGAGCAGATCAACCACCTCTTGTACATGAATATGGTAGAGAATTTAATTTGCGTTTCACTTTGATAAAATATGGTTGTTCAACTACTTTTGAATAATATATGGGATGCATGCAAATGCGAGGCCTACTCCTAATTATGAGTCTCTGATTTTTTTCCCTTTCTCTCAGCTTTGATGAATGTAGGTGACAATGTATCGGTTGCATTCAATTAGGAGTGTTCATAGGATGGGATAGGAACAGGACAGGCCTATTCTGCGTCTCATCCCGCAAAAGGACTGGGACAACAAAGCTGTCCCATGTCCCGTGCCATTCCTGTTGGGATTGGGATGAAATCGGGATCTAGACAATAACAGGACGTCCTGTTTATTTTTTTTAGGACTTTGATTTGCTTACGGGTTTTCTTTTTCCTTTTTTTTTTCTTGACATATAAAAACTAAAATGTATGGGTACTGGTTGCTGGATGATTGAAAATATGTAATCATCCTCTCTTTTTTTTTTAGAATGAAAGCATAATAAAAAAATAAGGATTAATTAAAACTTGAACTTAATAAGAATGATGATCATAAATTAAAAAAATAAAGCTTACACCAGATTGTAGATACAAAATAAAACTTAGATCTTAATAAGAGCCATAATCATAAATGGAAAAAAAAAAATTGAACCTGATTGTAATATTGGAAATAAAAAACTAAATATTCAACAGAAAAACTACTTGAATTTAAATTGAAATCTTCAAAGTCAAAAGGGAATAAAAAACTAAATATTTCAAAAGAAAAACTACTTGAATAATTTACATATATTATATATATTATTAAACTAATAACAAGAAGATTTCGGGATAGGACAAAAGGCTGGGACAGGATTGGGACAAAGCCTGTCCCATGTCCAATCCCATCTGGTAATAATTTTGTCCCGTCCTAATTTTTTCGGTATTAGACTATCCTGTCCCAAAATGATTGGGATCAGGATGTGACGACTGGGATGTGACAGAATTGGACACCCCTACGCCCAACAAGGTAAAAGTAAATAATGTAAGCCATCAATAGTGGTTTGATTAGAATAAAATGGAATTAATTCATACATTTTTAAATAAAATTTAAAGAAACTTGGGTTTATTTAATTATTTATCAATTGATTGGTAGTTGGGGCCGTATATGAACCTTGCATAGGTGTGATATATAGACAGATCTGATGCATTTATGTTTTCATATATATTCAAGCATCTTCCCAGTATTTTTAATTAACCATACTAGCTAGACGGACAAGTATGGTTTAAGTTTGTAGAGTTTATTTTAACATATTTTTATAAACATTCCATTTTTCAATTTACAAAATAACAATTAATCTCCGAAATCTACATATATCATTAGTAAGGGAGTATACTTGTGCTAGCTAGTACAATTGTGAACCTTGGGTGAGGGACATGTAACCCCCTACCTTAATAACCATATTTATAGTTCGAGAATGCGTCATTAAGTTGAAATAAAGATCAGTGGTTAATTTAAAATTTTTCCAAAACTTGTTTAATGCGGTCTCATGTATACATCTCGAATATACTTGGTCTGACCAGTTCGGTTTCATTCATACATATCAGAGTGCAACCAAAAATTCCCGACAACACTCAGGTTTCGTTACTTAATAAAGGGTTTACAACGCTTAGTTTCCCATACAGGGAATTACACAACACTATTCAATATATACAACATGTGCAACTAATCCCCAACAAAATATGACAACCAACTACCAAAATTAAAACTCCTAGCTAGGAGCTCTAACCGCCCTTCGTCACTTGCTTTTCCTTTGAACCACTTGCCCTTGCTATAGGTTAATCATTGGAAAGAATGAGATTCAAAAGAATCCCAGTTGTAACAATTCACTTATAACATGTACAATCACAAAACATATAAGAAAATTACAACAACAACAAAACGGCATTTCTGCAACAGCTTTCGCTGCATTCACAATGACATATTTCACAACAGCATGTCTCACAACAGCACAACAACGACATTTCACAACGGCAATGTTATATCACGGCATATTCAATGGAATGACATACATGCAAGGCATCATACACAGAATAAGAGAGTGAGTCACTACTTTGTTCTTTCCACTCGTGCACTGGCACTAGTTTATCACGTGCAGGGCAAATGTCAAATCCTATAATTAGAATTTCAACGACAGGTTATTACTTAATCCAATTCTTTAATTCAAACACTCAATTTGGTTATCATTAGGGACATTTAATCAAATAAAATAAGGATTCAAAGTGTTCAATTAACCTAAAAGACCAATTCCTAACCTCAAAGTTCAACAATACTACATTATGCCATTACATCTTCAATTTTCGCATAAGGGACCAAATCTGCCAGAATTTTCTCCAGATTTTGAAAAATTATAACTAATTCTACAAAAATCAAAATGATGTGATCCCAAGTCCTATGGAAAGCTATTGAAGTCCTCTTCATAGGAAAAATATGAATCATTACAGGAAATCACCACACAATTCCAGAATTACACAAAATCCCACACTGCTTCAGAATTAAGTCCTGTTTCGACATCAAACTTTGGGCAACCAGAACTCCCAGCTCAAAAACCGAAATGACACAAATTATATGTCCATTTTGAAGCTTGGAATGTGAAATTTAAGACTGTAAAGTTTCATAATTTTTAGAGATCATTTGGTTATCCAAAAACACCACACAAGTAGAGTACCTCGCTGGAATTCTGTTTAGGCTGAAAACCCAAATTTACATTTTGAGTTTCAATGACCCAAAATTCACAACCTGGGGCTATTCCCACATAATTTTTCATGTAGAACACAATGGTAACATCAAAATTAATAAATTCTCACTTGTTATCCATGTCCTGTTTTGGCAGAAAATTCAAGATAAATCTCAACAATTACCAACTTTCAATTTCAGCATCAAACTTATGTCAAATGGTTCCCAATCATCATAAATCACCAATAACATAACCAAAACATCATGAATTACCCAAACCCATGTTTGAGCAAAATCAGGGCAGAATTATATATGTCAAAATACCCATTCAACCTATACAACCAATAGCTCAAATTGAAGCCAATTCTCACCTCTTGCTTCTCCTTAGCTCCTTTCTTTGGTTTTTCAGCTTGTGTTCTTGGATGATGGCTCAAAACACCTCCTCTTGAAATTCTAAAACCATAGAAATGAAGCCCTCATCAAGAGGAACAATGTTTATGAAGGACACTTGAGCCATAGATGAGGTTAAGGAAGTGAAAAATCAAGATTAAACTCACCTTGAAACCTTGCTTTTGTTCCTCCACGTTTTGGGCTTCTGCAAACCGACTTGAAGATGGAGAGAGAGAGTGATAAATGATCAGATTTTCCTTTCCCTTATCACTTAAAGAGGTAGCCGAAATTGTGGTACAAGGATGGTAAAAAGTTGTGGTCAAAATTGATTCACCTTGGTCAAATCCTTGTAACAATTCAACTTGAGTTTTTTTTTCCCTTTCATCAAGTCTTTTCTTTGCTTATGTATTGGACGTCCAAAATGTGCCAAGAAATCTTTGCTTCATCTTTTCTCTTTCTTTCTTGATGACATACGAATATGTGGCCCCTTTTCATTCAAGTTATCATCTTTTATTTGGCCTACAATTGTGGACCAAAAATAATGACCAAAAAGAGCTAAAAAAAAACCCTTTTTCAATTATCTTAGTTTACCTCCTCACATATGTTGCTTTTTAGTTGAAATTGTTGACCAAGTCTTCTCCTTTTAATTGGTCATATTTAGTAGCCAATATATATTTACTCTTACTTTTCCTCTTGTCATGAGTAAGTCATGGCCCTTTAAAGAAGAAGATGATCTTGTAAAATATCATCTTACAATATAATATTAAATTGCCAATTTTGCATATGAAACTTGACTAAAGTCATAACAAAATTTTCCAAAGGTAATTATGTCATTAATCCCACCATCTATTTTGTACATTTAGCACTTGAGTACATCTTAGGATATTACAGGACCTAATTTTGAACATTACTGCTTGTTGCATATTCTGAAAAAATTTTACATCTCTTGAGTGTATTACATAGCTTCAACTATAAATGAATTTATAAATTTCGACCTTCTACAAGCAAGATAAGGATACCAGATCAAGACTTTTGTCGACAAAAACTCTCTTAACCTGTGAATATAAACATAAATTAGGTAAAAAGTTAATGATGGTGCATTCAAATATAATTAATCTCACGGAGAAGCTATATACAGCTAGAACGAGTCAAATGTAATTAGGAAGTGACATGACACATATATTAATTCAATTATAAAATTTTAAAATATTAATTTGGCTTTCTAAATCCAAAGAAAACTCGAATTACCAATTCATCAAACGCACCAGTTTTGTTTAGCTCAATTTTGAAGACACTATTTAAAATAGATTTAGGTCCAAAAAAAAGAAAGGGAAAAAAGAAATATGTAAATTGCATTCTTTTAAGCAATAACAAGGAAGCAGAAGAATTGATGGTAACCTAGAAGCTAGCTAGCAAACTACTGAAAATCAGATGACAAGCATAATCAAAATCAAGGAACAAAAAACCGGACCGGTCAATGAACCGATCACAGAACAGGTTCAAGGGTTAATGGTTCAACCGGGGTCGAACCGGTGATCAAACCGGTGGTCGAACCGGTCATATTAAAATATTATAATTTATTATTAACAATATATATTAATATATTCTTAAACTTATATAGATAAAATCAATTGATTATATTAGATTTGATTACAAGAATCATATAAAATCAATTGACTAAAATATTATATATTATATGTATATAATATATAATTTTTTTTCTTTTATTCTTTTTATTTTTTAAATTTTTGTAGCCTTGAAATTAAAATTTGTTCTTATAATTTAGTAAAATATTATAGATTGTATGTATATCGGTCTAAATCTATGGTTTTCTTTCTTTTTCAACTTTTTTTTGAACCAGATATCTCATTTTTCAAAAAAAAAAAAGAGCAGACCGGTTGAACCAGTGACCCACCGGTTTTGATCGGTTTCCATCGACTCAATCCCCCCCTCTGAAACAGCAAACCGAACCGGACTGAGGACCGGTTCACCGGTTTTCCGGTCGGACCGGCCGGTCCAGTCCGGTTTTTCACACCATGATCAAAATGCAACGTGGGAGAGACGGTTTTGGGAAAAGGGAGAGAGGTCGTCGTCGAGTGCAACGGTCTGCAACGGTCACTGTTTGAGAGCCGACGGTGCTGTTCCAGTCCCAGATCTGAGACGCTGGTCCCATGCTTCGCTGCTGTTCCATGTCTGCTGTAGATCTGAGACGCTGTTCATATATTTCTCTGCTGTTTCACTTCACTGTTGCAGTCTGCCAATTCCGTCCTGTTTCTTTTTCTGATTTCTGGTTTCTGCTTCCTCCAGTGATTTCGACCAACGTCAGAGCTCGTCAGTTCTATTCCAGCAGTCTGCCGATTCCGTCCTATTTCTTTTTCTGATTTCTAGTTTCTGTTTCCACGGTGCTTGTTCCCAGCAACTTTCCACGATGTTTGTTCTGTTTGGCAGATCTGTTTGGATGGCTGTGCTTCATAGGTGACTGACACGATCCAGTGCTTTCTTCTTCTCGTCGGATCTGTTTGCTTTCTTTTTCTCGTCAGATCTGTTCTACTCGTGGAGAATCATAGTCAATACTTTAGAGCATTGGCATTGATTTTTGCTTTAAAAAGCGAATTTAGAGAGGCAGAGATGGCACAGAACATCCATGCATCTGGTCCTAATGATTCCATGGAGGCGTCAAAAGAAGAAGATAACATCAAAGGGAGAAACATCAAAAGAATGTCAGAACATGAGCAAGGTACTGATGCATTGAACAAGGCAGAGAACAAAGGTGGTTATATGGATATAGTGATGGAAGAGGATAATGGGAAGAGGATGCAAGTCAAGCAGACCCTTGGTAATCAGGTTACTAAAAGCATAATTTCATATAAAGCAAAGCTATTAGGGGAAGAAGAGAAGGATCTTGACAGGAGTTTTGAGGACCAAGTGGAAGAATGGCTTCAAGAGGAAAGGGAGAATAGTCAAGCAATGACAGAGGAGCAGAGGAAGGTTTTGAACTCTGTTCCGTGCCTTAACATTCCAGAAGAAAGGTTCAAAGAGCTTTGTAGACCTTGGAAGAATGCTTTTATTCTAACGATATTGGGCAGAAGAGTCAATGTGATTGTGATGAAGGATAGAATTAAGTGGTTGTTGAGATCTGAAAATTTCAATCTTGTTGACTTACCCAACAATTACTTTGTTTTTAAAACACCAGATAAATCTTTCACTGCAAAACTTCTCTTTGAAGGACCTTGGTTGGTTCAGGGCCATTATCTGGCAGTGCAGAGATGGAATCCCAACTTTAATCCATATTGCAATAAGGTTAAAAAAGTTGCAATCTGGGTAAGGATCCCAACTCTTCCTCTGCATGTGTATTCAGAGGATTGTATGCTTGCGATTGGGAATTTAATCGGCAGAGCTCTCAAAGTTGATTTAAACACTTTAGCCCACAAGGAAAGTGATATATGCGTGGTAGAGAAAGGGAAATTCACCAGAGTTAGTGTGGAAGTAGATCTAAACACACCACTTCAATCCAAATTCTCTTTCAGAAACAGAATCTACACAGTAGAGTATGAAGGTCTGGACATTATATGTTTTAAGTGTGGGTTATATGGACATACTCAAGACAATTGCCACAAAAAACAATCAGATTGTAGGACTAACAGTACGCAAACAGAGATGGCACCGGAAAACATAACGTCGGAGACAAGAAATGAGAAGGAACATTGTACAGTACCTTTAATGTCTATTCCGGATGTAGCTGTAGAGGAGGAGTATGGAGAATGGATGATGGTCAAATCAAGGTCTAGGCAAAGGATCCAATGAGCTGATTCAGACATGAAGAGCTCAATGCAAACGGCGCCCAACGGTCGGATGAATAGACGGGTGGATGAGGGAGGAGAAGGATCAAGATTCCATATACTGCAAGATCCTGAGGCAAGGCCATCACCTAAAGAAAGGGAAGGATCAAATCCAAAAAAAAATATGGGAAAACAATGGAAAAAGAAAGAGGTTGCAGCAGGTATCTCAGAAAAGAAGAAGCTTCAGAGGGCTCAGATCTTTGACAAAGCAGGTCCAAGCGGTTCAAAGGATGAGGAGCAGTAGACGTCCGTGGAGATCTGCACTGGGAAGGCTCAAACGAAAGGGAGAACGATGAGGCAGGAAAATGGAAGAGATGAGACCAGTTTGGTTGAGATGACGCAAGCTGGTTCGGTGGAGATAAATCAAGATGGGACTGATATGAAGGCCCAAAATACTCAAACAATTGATCATGGGCCATCGAACCCTATGGTTGAGGGAAAGAAAAAAAAAGGATTTTCTGGACCTAAACTAATCACTCCCTTATTTAAGAAAAAGCAATCAGTTTGGGCTCACCATTTGGTTTTTGGATCTGCAACTATATCTGGGCCTTTAGACATCAACAATTTCAACCAATTAATTGCACCTGCTAAGAATGATCCTGTAGTAATTTATATAGAGACAAGGGATGTGATCAATCAAGCGGAGAAAGCAACGATGGAGCAGGCAGTAAGGGAGCTCTCAGATTCAGGCCTTTAGACTTGGGTCTCAGGTTCTTTTTCTCCATCTCTCTCTTTTAAATTATTTTTATTTATGGATATTATTTCTTGGAATTGTAGAGGCGCAGCCTCAAAAAATTTTCCATGTCGAATCAGGGATATGCTTAAAGGTAAAAAAGTTAATATTCTTATTGTAACCCCCTTCCCACCTTAGGCCGGGATTTAGTTCTTAAACTCAAAATCAAGCTGTACTTAGAGACCATATTTCGAAATGGGACTTATTAAGACAATATTTTGCCCAAAAATCGGATTTGCAAAAACATTTTTCAAAACTTATTCACAATGGTCTCAAGTTCTCAATACAAAATAATACTGGCCTGAACAGGTGGATTCCATTTACAAATATCAGAGTGCAAATAAATTCCCGACTCACTCGGGTTCCATTCATTAGATAAGGGATTTACAAAGGCACAAAGCCACAATTCAATACCCTTAACTTGGGGATTACACAAAACTATACTACCAATCCCATTTTACACAATTGTTTCCCAAAAACATCCAATAGATATACAATTCCAAAATCTACAATGATAACCATTAATTCCAAAATACACTCCTAAATAGGAGCTCTAACTACTCTTCGTCGCCCGCTTGCCTCTCGATCCTTCGGCCCTGTCTAAAAGGTTTAATTTTGGGAGAGTGAGATTCTAAAGAATCCCCGTAGTAACAAATCAATCATATAATGTACAACAATAATGCATGTAAGCAAATCATTATTCACAACAAGCAACTACAACGGCAGTTACAGCGGCAATGGTTAGTATGACACATGTCATCCCTTACGATTGCTCACGCTGAATTGCTCACGCTGTATTGCATCACAACAATCAACACAGTATAATTCACCACAGCTGGGATCCATATAAAGCATATCATACTCACAAGCCACATAGGCAAAACACACACACACAGCCCACGGCTGGTTTCACAAACGCCGCCCCACGGGTCGGATTCACAAAGATCCATGTACATTTACGACGGCAGTTCAACGGCCGACCTAGAGATGACCATTGTCACTCCCTATACGGCTCACATTGAAGTGCTCACGCCGTAATGGACCATGGCACACATTTCACCAGTTCAACGATAAGTTATGCATGCCAGAACATCATACAAGATATGAGAGAAAAGTCACTACCTTGATCCTTCCGTGCGTGTCCTAGCGCCGGTCTCTCCCGAGGAAGGCAAATGTCAAATCCTATATTCATAATTAGGGACGAAGAGTTATATTCTATTCCAAGACTTAATTAACTTGAAACACTTAGTTTTGGTTATCATAATTGACTCTTAAGAGGCCCCAAATGCCTCTAAGAAAAGCCCCAAAAGGTTGGGAAACAATAGGTTAAAGATCCCCTTTCCATATCACAAAGTGTCAAAACACAGGGTTGGGCCCCGGCCCACCATTCCTTGGGCCGCGGCCCAAACATGGTCAGAAAGTCTTGGGCTGCGGCCCACCACTCATGGGCCGCGGCCCAAAACAGGTCAGAAAGGCTTGGGCCGCGGCCCGACATCCTTGGGCCGCGGCCCAGAGATTTCCTGACTCTGGGCAGCACTTCGAAAAACCATAACTAATTCTAGAAAAATCGAAACGAGGTGATTCCAAAGCCAAATGAAAGGTATTTGAGTCCTCTTTCAAGGAAAAATACAGCCTTTCACTGGGAATCACCACACAAATACAGAATCACCAAAAACTACACACCACTCCCAAAACAGAGTTCTGTTTTGAATCCCAAACTTTGGACAACCATAACTCACAGAATACTCAACGAAATGACACAAAATATATGTCCATTTTGAAGCTTGGGATGTGAACTTTAAGACTGGAAAGTTTCATAATTTTCCAATACCATTTGGTCACTCAAAACGCTCTCACAAACTGACAGCGAAAAACAGAGCTTAACCAAAACAGATTTTCCAACTTTTCCCAAGTGATCCAAATGAACCCAAAATCAATACCCAAGCTCATTCCCACACAAAATCACTCAAGGAATCCAATGGGAATGTCAAAATCACCAAAATCCTATTCCATTATCATGCTTTGGGTTTTGGCCAATCAATTCAACAAGATACCAATCTTAACCAAACTTCACTTTTCAACTTCTAATCAATCTATCTATCACATACTCATTCCAACCATACAAATTTCATACCAAACACATACCAAACTCCTAATGGCCCTCATTTTCGAAAATGGCCCCAAAATTCCAGAAAATTCAAAGTATTTCAAATGGTATGAAACTTAGATAGAAAGATAGGTCTCACTCACCTTATCAACTTCTCCAAAGAGAGTTCTTGATTCACCACTTCTCAAATTTTCGTGTGGCACAAATCACAACCAAATGAACAAACTACACACACCAAAATGAAGCCCATTACTCAAGGATCAACATTTGTGAATGGAGTTTGAGCAAAGGAAGGCATTTACTTACCCAAAAATCAAGCTTTCCTTTTCTCTTTCCCAAGCTTGCACCAGAAAAATGGAGGAAGAAGAGAGGAAAGAGAGAGAGCACGAGAGAGAGAGAAAGAAATGGAGAAGATGAAGGCAAAAAGTGGACTTTTGTCCTTTGTGACCTCATCCAACAACTCCCACATTGCCACTTGTCAGCATCCCATGCATTTCCACAATGAGCTCACCACATCACAACATATAGGATTCCGACCCACGGTCAAGGAATCACAACCCTTGATCTTAAATACCACACACATGCACTAATATTTCCAATTTCCACTAATTATGACATTAATTAATATTGTCATAAAATACATAATAATCCCAATTAAATTCATAATTATCCACAATAATCATGATTATCCCTTAATCAAAAATTGGGATATTACAATTCTCCCCCCGTTCAATAAATTTCGCCCTCGAAATTTGTTACACATCTTGGGGCATAAACTCAGGAAATCGTTTCCTCATGTCCGCTTCCGCCTCCCAAGTGGCTTCCCTTGGAGACATTCCCTTCCAGACCACCTTCACGAACTGTAAGCTTCGGTGCCTGAGCTTCCGCTCTTCTCGATCAATGATACGCTCTGGCTCTACCGCATAGGTGAAGTTATCTTGTAACTCAACCTCTTCATACTCAATGACATGCTCAGGGTCTGGTTGGTACTTCTTGAGCTGCGAGACATGAAACACATCATGCAATCTACTCAAGCTCGGGGGTAGGGCTATCCGATATGCTACAGGTCCGATTCGTGCCAGAATCTCAAATGGACCAATGTATCTCGGACTCAGCTTCTTCCGCTTGATCGCTCTCCCGATGCCTGTGACCGGAGACACTCTCAAGAAAACATGATCCCCCACTTCAAACTCAAGAGGTCTTCTCCTCTTATCAGCATAGCTCTTCTGGCGACTCTGTGCTGTAAGGAGCCTCTTTCTGATAACTCGGATCTGTTCAGCGGTTTGGTCAACAAGATCCGGCCCATACAACTTCCTCTCAGACAACTCTGACCAGCACAACGGTGACTGGCACTTTCTTCCATACAGTGCCTCATACGGAGCCATTTGAATGCTCGCATGGTAACTGTTGTTATACGCAAACTCCGCCAATGGAAGATAATAGTCCCACATTCCCTTGAAGTCAAGGACACATGCTCTCAGCATATCTTCTAAAGTCTGGATAGTCCTCTCTGACTGTCCGTCCGTCTGAGGATGGTAGGCCGTGCTAAACCTCAATTGAGTACCCATAGCTTCGTGTAAAGCCTTCCAGAATCTCGAAGTAAACCGAGGATCTCTATCGGAGATGATATTCTTCGGTGTACCATGGAGTCTCACAATCTCTTTAATATAGATCTCCGCCAGCCTATCAGGAGAATAGCTAGCGTTGATAGGTATGAAGTGCGCAGACTTCGTGAGTCGATCAACAATCACCCAAATCGCGTCATAGTTCCTGATCTTGGGCAGACCCACTACCAAATCCATGGTAACACTCTCCCACTTCCATTCTGGAATTTCTGGACTCTGAAGCAATCCTGGCGGTCTCTGGTGCTCAATCTTCACCTTTTGACAGGTAAGACACCGCGCCACATACTTCGTCACATCACTCTTCAATCCTGGCCACCAGTACATAGATTTCAAGTTGTGATACATCTTGGTCATACCGGGGTGAAGAGTATACTGACTCTTATGAGCCTCATCAAGAATTCTCAACCTCAAGTCAGCCTTCAGTGGGACATAGATTCTCTTCTGGTAACACACCAGCCCACTAGGTGATAGGTCGTAATCCCGATTCTCTCCTCGCTCAATCTTAGCTCGGATCGACTGGGCTAGCTCATCATGTATCTGAGCCTCTTCAACTTCAGTCCTCAGGTCATTCTCCCCTTGGACCACACCATAACTGGCACATAGGATATCCTTCGAGAGATTCAAATCCCGAAAATCCTCTATCAGTTTCCATTCCTGGATCATCATTGTTGCCACCAGCATCGCCTTCCGACTTAAAGCATCCGCGACGACATTAGCCTTACCCGGATGATATTTGATCTCCAGGCTATAGTCTTTCAGCAACTCCATCCACCTACGCTGTCTCATGTTCAACTCTTTCTGATCATACAGATACTTGAGACTTTTGTGGTCGCAGTACAGTTCCACAGTCACGCCGTACAGGTAATGACGCCAAATTTTCAATGCAAACACAATTGCCGCAAGCTCCAGATCATGAGTGGGGTAGTTCATCTCATGCGGTTTCAGCTGTCGAGAGGCATAGGCCACCACACGTCCCTGCTGCATCAGGACACACCCTAACCCCTGCTTACTCGCATCACTGTACACGACGTAAGCCTCATTGGGATCAGGTATAATCAACACTGGTGCCGTAGTCAATCTCTCCTTCAGCTCAGTGAAACTCCGCTCACAACGTTCATCCCATAAAAACGGTTGATCCTTCCTCGTGAGCTTGGTCATCGGCAATGCAATACGCGAGAAGTTCTGAATGAACCTCCGGTAATAACCAGCAAGACCCAGAAAACTGCGAATCTCAGTAACAGTTTCTGGCCTTTTCCAATCAAGTACTGCTTCCACCTTACTGGGATCCACTGATACCCCGTCTCGTGAGATCACATGGCCAAGGAACTTCACTTCCGTAAGCCAAAACTCACACTTGCTCAGCTTGGCATAGAGTTGCTTCTCTCGCAGAATTCTCAACACGATTCTCAGATGTTGCTCATGATCCTCCCTACTCTTGGAATAGATCAAAATGTCGTCAATAAACACAACCACAAACTGGTCAAGATACTGTCGGAAGATGCGATTCATATAATCCATGAATACCGCCGGTGCATTCGTCAAACCGAAGGGCATCACAAGGAACTCATAGTGCCCGTATCTCGTTCTGAAAGCAGTCTTCGGAACATCCGCCGCTTTCACACGCAACTGATGATATCCCGACCTTAGATCAATCTTGGAGAATACGCACGAACCAGACAATTGATCTAACAAGTCATCGATTCTTGGAAGGGGATACTTATTCTTAACAGTTACCTTGTTAAGTTCTCGATAATCGATACAAAGCCTCAAGCTTCCATCTTTCTTTTTCACAAACAATACTGGAGCTCCCCACGGTGATACACTAGGTCGGATGAACCCTTTCTCTAGCAATTCTTCAATTTGCTTCTTCAACTCCGCCATTTCATTCGGGGCCATACGATATGGGGCTTTCGATATCGAACCAGCTGCAGGCACAATCTCAATTGGAAATTCCACTTCCCTTTCCGGAGGCAATCCAATAAGGTCGTCTGGAAATACCTCAGGGAATTCATTTACCACAGGTATACTCTCTATGGCTTCACTTGACTCTCCCTGAACGGAGAAAAACACCATATACCCTTGGCATCCTTTCTCAAGATATCTCTCAGCTTTAGCCGTTGAAAGTAAATTCAAACTGGCATTTACATTGCTATCCCGCAGTGCACTACGGAAAGTAATCCTCTTATTACCACAATCAAGCAATACATCATTTGCTGTCAACCAGTCAAAGCCCAAAATAACTTCCAATTGTTGGAGTGGCAAACAGATTAAATCTACTGTAGACTCACAACCTTCGACAACTATCACACAATTTAAACAAGCTTCGGCCGCCACGGCCTTGACACCCATCGGCGTCGACACAACCAAATCGAATGGTAGTCTATGCACATGCAATCCCAGGCGCTTTACACAGTCATAAGCTATGAACGAATGACTTGCACCCGAGTCAAACAAAGTATCTAACTCATTATCACCAAGAAGAATTTTACCTTGGATCAACTCAGGCGACTTCCGAGCCTCCTCATGTGTCATGGCGAACACTCGACCCTGATTCCTGGGCCTTTGCTCTGTCTGCAATCGCGGGCACTTAAAGGATACATGACCCACTTGCTTGCAGTTGTAACATATCACCTCCCCAGCACAAGTTCTTCCCGGATGGTACTTTTTGCACTGGTTACACACCGGTCCTGCTGGAGGTCTCTGGTCACTACGACCCCCAGGTTGATAGGGCTTCTTGTTACCACCCCCATATGAGGATCCTTGTCCCTTACGCTTCTGGGAAGTGTTAGCCTTACAAGGCTCACTGCGACTGTCTTTACCCTTAGTTGGGTACCAATCCCTCAGATTGTTCTCAACAATCCTACACTGCTCCACCGCCTTGTTGAAGTCAGTAAACAGGTGAGAGGCTAATCTCTTCTTCAGTTCTCGCCTCAAGCCCCTGATAAGCATATCAGAGCTCCACTCCTCATCATCCTTTTCCCGGAGATGCGTAGAATACCGAGATAGTCGGACAAAACGGGAAAGATACTCGTCAAAACTCTCTGTATCTCCCTGCCTGATAGCCAAGAACTCAGACTCTTTCTCCAACCTCACCGACTTGGGGAAGTACTTCTCATTAAACTTTTCTTGGAACATTTCCCAAGTCACTGGCACATTCCGGCTTCGAAGTGTCATGGCGATATTCCGCCACCAACGGTCTGCGTCCCCCTCTAGCTTATACACGGCTAGCTTCGCCTTTACCTCCGTAGAACACTCGAGGACCTCAAAGATCTTCTCTAGACGAGTCAACCAGTCCTCAGCAACTTGGGGCTCAAATCTCCCTCTGAACACTGGAGGTAGATGCTTGCAAAATTCAGAGACCCAGTACTGTAAGCCTCTTCCCTCACGAACCAGTACCCCTTGAGACTCTTGATTGGGCACTGTGTGAGGTGGGGATTCATGGGACCGATTGGACCCCTCAGCTGTCTCCTCATGATGAGTCTCTGCTTGAGTCTCCTCACGAGTCGACTGGGCCCTTTCCTCATTACGTTTGGCCCTTTCCTCCCGGAGCTCTTCTCTCAGCTCACGGATCATATCCCTTTGTTCCCGTACGAGATCCATCACCTCTTGCATTGGGTCAGGAGGATTGTCATTCAACTCCTCCACATCTGGATCCCCTTGTCTGCCTCTAGGGCGAACCATGTTGTCCTTTACTCTACAATGATTCACCCTGTCAGTTTCATAGCAAAGGTATACACATAATCCATAAGACTTAGATATACCTACAACCAGTAGAAATATCCATGTGTATACACATCAAGCACTTATCAATCATTAAGCTACCCTAAACTCAAAGGATTAAGGTCAACTAAGGAGCTATCCTAGCAAATCCTCACCTTGCCAGGAACCAGGCTCTGATACCACAAATGTAACCCCCTTCCCACCTTAGGCCGGGATTTAGTTCTTAAACTCAAAATCAAGCTGTACTTAGAGACCATATTTCGAAATGGGACTTATTAAGACAATATTTTGCCCAAAAATCGGATTTGCAAAAACATTTTTCAAAACTTATTCACAATGGTCTCAAGTTCTCAATACAAAATAATACTGGCCTGAACAGGTGGATTCCATTTACAAATATCAGAGTGCAAATAAATTCCCGACTCACTCGGGTTCCATTCATTAGATAAGGGATTTACAAAGGCACAAAGCCACAATTCAATACCCTTAACTTGGGGATTACACAAAACTATACTACCAATCCCATTTTACACAATTGTTTCCCAAAAACATCCAATAGATATACAATTCCAAAATCTACAATGATAACCATTAATTCCAAAATACACTCCTAAATAGGAGCTCTAACTACTCTTCGTCGCCCGCTTGCCTCTCGATCCTTCGGCCCTGTCTAAAAGGTTTAATTTTGGGAGAGTGAGATTCTAAAGAATCCCCGTAGTAACAAATCAATCATATAATGTACAACAATAATGCATGTAAGCAAATCATTATTCACAACAAGCAACTACAACGGCAGTTACAGCGGCAATGGTTAGTATGACACATGTCATCCCTTACGATTGCTCACGCTGAATTGCTCACGCTGTATTGCATCACAACAATCAACACAGTATAATTCACCACAGCTGGGATCCATATAAAGCATATCATACTCACAAGCCACATAGGCAAAACACACACACACAGCCCACGGCTGGTTTCACAAACGCCGCCCCACGGGTCGGATTCACAAAGATCCATGTACATTTACGACGGCAGTTCAACGGCCGACCTAGAGATGACCATTGTCACTCCCTATACGGCTCACATTGAAGTGCTCACGCCGTAATGGACCATGGCACACATTTCACCAGTTCAACGATAAGTTATGCATGCCAGAACATCATACAAGATATGAGAGAAAAGTCACTACCTTGATCCTTCCGTGCGTGTCCTAGCGCCGGTCTCTCCCGAGGAAGGCAAATGTCAAATCCTATATTCATAATTAGGGACGAAGAGTTATATTCTATTCCAAGACTTAATTAACTTGAAACACTTAGTTTTGGTTATCATAATTGACTCTTAAGAGGCCCCAAATGCCTCTAAGAAAAGCCCCAAAAGGTTGGGAAACAATAGGTTAAAGATCCCCTTTCCATATCACAAAGTGTCAAAACACAGGGTTGGGCCCCGGCCCACCATTCCTTGGGCCGCGGCCCAAACATGGTCAGAAAGTCTTGGGCTGCGGCCCACCACTCATGGGCCGCGGCCCAAAACAGGTCAGAAAGGCTTGGGCCGCGGCCCAGAGATTTCCTGACTCTGGGCAGCACTTCGAAAAACCATAACTAATTCTAGAAAAATCGAAACGAGGTGATTCCAAAGCCAAATGAAAGGTATTTGAGTCCTCTTTCAAGGAAAAATACAGCCTTTCACTGGGAATCACCACACAAATACAGAATCACCAAAAAATACACACCACTCCCAAAACAGAGTTCTGTTTCAATCCCAAACTTTGGACAACCATAACTCACAGAATACTCAACGAAATGACACAAAATATATGTCCATTTTGAAGCTTGGGATGTGAACTTTAAGACTGGAAAGTTTCATAATTTTCCAATACCATTTGGTCACTCAAAACGCTCTCACAAACTGACAGCGAAAAACAGAGCTTAACCAAAACAGATTTTCCAACTTTTCCCAAGTGATCCAAATGAACCCAAAATCAATACCCAAGCTCATTCCCACACAAAATCACTCAAGGAATCCAATGGGAATGTCAAAATCACCAAAATCCTATTCCATTATCATGCTTTGGGTTTTGGCCAATCAATTCAACAAGATACCAATCTTAACCAAACTTCACTTTTCAACTTCTAATCAATCTATCTATCACATACTCATTCCAACCATACAAATTTCATACCAAACACATACCAAACTCCTAATGGCCCTCATTTTCGAAAATGGCCCCAAAATTCCAGAAAATTCAAAGTATTTCAAATGGTATGAAACTTAGATAGAAAGATAGGTCTCACTCACCTTATCAACTTCTCCAAAGAGAGTTCTTGATTCACCACTTCTCAAATTTTCGTGTGGCACAAATCACAACCAAATGAACAAACTACACACACCAAAATGAAGCCCATTACTCAAGGATCAACATTTGTGAATGGAGTTTGAGCAAAGGAAGGCATTTACTTACCCAAAAATCAAGCTTTCCTTTTCTCTTTCCCAAGCTTGCACCAGAAAAATGGAGGAAGAAGAGAGGAAAGAGAGAGAGCACGAGAGAGAGAGAAAGGAATGGAGAAGATGAAGGCAAAAAGTGGACTTTTGTCCTTTGTGACCTCATCCAACAACTCCCACATTGCCACTTGTCAGCATCCCATGCATTTCCACAATGAGCTCACCACATCACAACATATAGGATTCCGACCCACGGTCAAGGAATCACAACCCTTGATCTTAAATACCACACACATGCACTAATATTTCCAATTTCCACTAATTATGACATTAATTAATATTGTCATAAAATACATAATAATCCCAATTAAATTCATAATTATCCACAATAATCATGATTATCCCTTAATCAAAAATTGGGATATTACACTTATTCTCTGTGAAACTCGTGTCAGTGGTAGTAAAGTGGATAAAATCATCAGGCGTCTTGGTTTTAGTGCTTGGCTTAGACTTGAAGCTACTGGGTTTGCCGGTGGAATTTGGATCCTTTGGAATGAGGAAGAGTTGAATCTTCATTATATCTCTTCCTCCACTCAAGTTATTCATGTTAAAGCTACGGTTAAAAACAATCCTGTCAGCTTTTTGCTCTCATGTGTGTATACCGAACCTAATTGTATTCTTCATCAAAACCTCTGGGCTAATATTGTCAATTTCAGTGACTCGGTGAATGAGCCATGGCTGATTATGGGTGATTTTAATGCTTATTTGTCTGCTGAAGATAAGAAAGGAGGCTCATCTCCAAATCTGTGATCCATGCATCATTTCAGAGATTGCATAATGAAGGCTGATTTGATTGAATCTGATTTTGTTGGCGAGCGATTCACATGGGAATGTGATCTCTTAAAAGAACGTCTTGATTGGGCCTTCACAAATGCTGATTGGAACCAAGTGTATCCTCTAACTAGAATACACCATCTAAGCAAATTTGGTTCTGATCACAGGCCCATCTTTCTCTGCTGCAATCCAGATAGGTCTTATAGAAGAAAGACATCTCACTTTCGTTGTCAAGCTGCTTGGTTTTTGGAAGAAGGGTTTGCGGATGTGGTTCAAAATAGTTGGAGCTTAGATCAATGGACTGATAAAGTGACTAATTTTGCTAGCTCAGCTAAGGAGTGGAATCGGAAAAAAATCGGTAATCTAAATGAAAAAAAGAAGAGGATTTTTAGAAGGATCCAAGGGGTGGAAAGGGCTAGGGGAAGACGTGATAATCAATATCTTGTCCAAACCGAGAAGGAACTTTGGAAGGATTATAACAGAATCTTGGCTCAAGAAGAATTGATGTGGTACCAGAAATCTCGTTGCCAATGGCTCAAATGGGGGGACAAAAATAGCAAATTCTTTCACTCAGCTGCTCTCATTCGGCGTAAGAAAAATAAAATTGAGGGATTGAAAAGGGAGGATGGTAGTTGGACATTCGATGAGTATGAATTGAAGAATCTTGCCATTAATTATTATATGAATCTCTTTATCAGCAGCGGGCATTGTGCCAATCAGCTCATAACAAGCTTATGCTTTCCTACATTGAGTGACAGGGATATGGAGAAACTTCATGCAAGGGTAACAAATGAGGAAATAAAACAAGCGATCTTTGATTTGGGAGCTTTCAAGGCTCCAGGACCTGATGGTATTCAAGCTATTTTCTACTAAGAGTTCTGGTCTATAGTGGGAGAGTCTATTTTTTCTCTGGTGAGGGATTTCTTCAATGAGCCTATGTCGGTAAGAGGCATAAATAATACCAATATTGTGCTCATCCCCAAGATAGAAAGTCCTCAAACAATCATGGATTTTCGGCCGATATCTCTCTGTAATGTAAGCTACAAAATTATTACTAAAACTATTTCGCATAGACTCCGGGAGATTATGGGGAAAGTTATTGGTAATCATCAGTGTAGCTTTATTGCTGGAAGACAGAGCAGCGACAACATTATTGTGGCTCAGGAGGTTATCCACTCAATGAAGACTAAAACTGGCAAGATAGGTTGGATGGCACTCAAGGTTGACCTTGAAAAGGCTTTTGATCGTCTTGAATGGGGTTTTATTCAAGATACTCTTAGATTGTTGGGTCTTGAGGAAAAATTGTGCGAAGCCATCATGGCATGTATTACCACCTCATCTTTTCAAATCCTATGGAATGAGGAAGCTACTCCTACTTTCAATTCATCTAGAGGCATTCGTCAAGGAGATCCAATCTCTCCCTATATTTTTACCCTGTGTATGGAGAGATTAAGCCATATAATTCATGATGCTATTGACAATGACATGTGGACACCAATTCAGCTAAACAGAGGAGGTCCTCGTATTTCTCATCTATTCTTTGCTGATGACCTCATCCTATTTGGGGAGGCCTCTGATAGTCAGGTTGAAGGGATGTTAGATTGTATCCAGAGATTCTGTGAAGCTTCGGGGCAAAAAATGAACCGAAGTAAGACAAAAGTCTGTTTCTCGAGGAATGTGAACTTCTCCAGAGCGTTAAATATGAGTCGAAATATGGGAGTTGGACTTACAGGAGATATGCGGAAATACCTGGGAATTCCTTTTATTCACAAAAGAGCCAACTACATCACTTTTATACCTATCTTGGATAAAACCAGGAAAAAGCTTTCAGGATGGAAAAGGAGATATCTGAACCTGGCCGGTCATACAACTCTTGTTAAAGTAGTCTTAAATGCCTTGCCTTCGTACTTCATGCAGACAATGCTTTTACCCAAAGGAATGCTGAACGAGCTGGAAAAAAGAAGCAGAAACTTCCTTTGGGGAGAAGAAGATGATAGAAAGAAACTTCATTTGATATCTTGGGATCAAATAACCAGAGATAAGAAAGACGAAGGGCTTGGGATCCGTGAAATAGGAAGACAAAATGAAGCTTTTTTGATGAAGTTATGTTGGCACCTCCTTAACAACAAAGATACTTTATGGGTTAAGGTTCTTCGATCGAAGTATAGATGTGGCACTGGCTTTATGCCAAGGATTCAACACAGGAAAAACTCGTCCTTGACTTGGAGAGGTATATGTGCTGTCTGGGAAAAATTTATCAAAGGCGTTAGAGTCAATATTGGGAATGGGAATTTGACTTCTTTCTAGCATGATAATTGGTCTGAGATGAATAGACCTTTAATTGAGCTCATTCCGGGTTTTGAAGCTTTTGTGGATAGGGAAGCTAAAGTGAGTGACTACACTAACCTGTTGGGAGAATGGAACAAGGATATGCTTAGCCAATGGTTCCAACCTCATGTTATTGATTGTCTTCTGCGAGCCCACCCTCTTCGTGAGGAGAGAGGGAAGGATAAGTATTACTGGAAGCCGTCTTCGGATGGCTGTTTTTTTTGTTAAATCTGCATATGATTTTCTTTCTGCAGGTACTCAAGCTGTCAGAGAACCATTCTGGAGAACACTGTGGAGATGCTCAATTCTAGAGAAGATCAAATCTTTTATATGGCTAGCCTCTCATGATTGTCTTCATACGGCGAAATTGAGATCTCATAGAGGCCTCCTGGATTCGGCAAGTTGTTCTTTCGGCTGTAACCAGGAGGAGGACATGATGCACATGCTTAGAGACTGTGTGAATGCTCAAGAGAGATGGATTGCTTTAATCCACCTGACCTTGTGGGATAAATTCACATCATTACAAGGGAGAGAGTGGATAAATAGGAATCTTAAGCATGGATTGGGAAGAGACTTCAGGAGAAAAGTCCAATGGGCTTCCTTGTTTGGTTATGTCTGTTGGGATATATGGGCAACCAGATGCAGGAAAGTCTTTGGTGAGGAGTTGGAGTCTTATGCTCAGGATGGCCAGGCCAGCTTCTTTCGCGCTAGCTGGGATCAGGATCTGCTCTCCTATTGCCAGTTCTTCTGCAGATCAGAGTGCGAGGGACAGGCAAGCAGGATTTGTTTACTTGGAGGTAGATGGTTCAGCTATGGACTCAGGTCAATGCAGCTGTGGGGGAGTTCTACGTGATACGGAAGGAGCTTGGCTTGGGGGATTCACCTGTAAGCTGTTAACAGTTCCTCCTGCAATCACTGAGATCTTAGAAATTATCCAAGGACTTCAGATTTGTTGGAGTAGAGGCTACAGAAACATTCTTATTCACACTGATTGCATTGAGGCAATCAATTTGTTAACGAGAGGTGGGGAGCAATATCACCCTTTCAGTGTTGTTATTGTAGAAGCTAGATTATGGTTATCTAGGAATTGGCATGTTTTGTTGAATTATATTCCTAGAGAACAGAATAGAGATGCTGATAATCTTACCAGGTTATGGCATTTTATTGCGGAGGTTTTTGTCTTTTTTGAACAACCACCACCTTCGTTAGAGGAGGCGGTCGTTGATGATTGATTTGGGGTTTCACCTTTGATTTGTATTAAGTTCTTAGTTGTAACTTAATGAATTCCAGTTTCCATTCAAAAAAAATGCAACGTGGGAGAAAAATAGAGAAGCGAGGAAAGCGTCCCTTGTAACTGGGAGATTCAAAGGGCATGCAAGGAGATATAATTCGTACAAATCAACATGATGGCAGTCTCTCTCTCACGCACACGGGGCCCAATTAAGCTCGTTGCTCGTTCAATCAATTTATTCGTATCTTCTCTCTTTTCAACAACGAACAAAAAAAACCGAACAGGGTAATAAACCAGTTGATGTACAAATTTAAGGGTCAATGGTTAAATCAGTGTTTAATCAGAGTTTAAATTGGTCATATTAAAATATTACAATGTAATTAATAATAAAAAAATAACAATATTAATCATCATTCATAAGTCATCACTAATCATACCTAGTTATTTCTTAAAATATAACCCATAACTTACATCAAAATATAGTTGAAACATAATAATGTCAATCATCATTCATCAAACATTACTAGAACTAACATCAAAAGAGTTAAACAATAGCAATTTTAATCATCACTCATCAGGCATCCGTAGCTAGTTCTTCCCACTAATAATCATTAACAACAAACTCTACAACTCATCAAGGTTATCTATATGGAGTTGGAGAAGAGTCAATAGGAGTTGGATTAGGGAAAGCATTAGTGGTAGCAACATCATCATTCAAAGCAAGGGGTTCAAGAATGTCCATATCTTCATCACCTATACGTATGCATGTTAATAATTAATATCAATGGTTATTTATAAAAAATAATTATATGGATGGATAATAAATTAGAAACAAAATATTAATAGGACACATAAACCTTCATTAATCTTATCCAGAGTTGATGAAAGTGCAATTCCTGCATTATTAAGAACACTTTCAAAAATTTTTGCATCTTCATCATTAAATTCTGGAATGGGATTTTTTTCAGTCACCCAAAAATCCACCTCATCAATAGACTCATAATCAATGCATCATAACTTGTCTTCTTTTTCTTCAATTCACTCCTTCAATTTTCAAATGTCAAATAATTTCTGTTAAAATTTAAAAACAAATCCATATTATATGAAATAAAATCATTTTTCATAATATCTAAAGTTACCTATGCTTTAATTGCAAGTTATAGTTAGAATAAATCAAATTATTTAGCCTTTGATACTCCAATCTATTTCTCCTTTTTGTATGGATGTGCTCAAATAAGCTCCAATTTCTCCTTTAATGGAAAGGGTGAGATTGCGAGAATCTCAATAGTAATAACAGTCAATCATAATATATGCAAGTTCAAGAAGCATGTAAAACAATCATTATACAATGAGCATTCGGCAATCAAGATGCAGCACAAACATCGTTCACAGTACATAACAGTCCATTACAACACAGCTAGTATAACAAGTCTTACAACCCAAGGATACACCCTATGCAATAATGCATTTTCTGAACTTACGACCTGAGGACACATAGTCCAAATATCAGACCATATATACACAAAACGAATATAATTGATGGTAAACACAAATATGTAGAACAATTATATAATATATGAGAGAAAGAGTTACTACCTGGCAACCTCTCTAATGATTTACCTTCTTCAATTGGCTTCCTCTCTGAGCTCGGGCAAATTTATTCAGCCTATATATCACACACCTATACATTTGCAACTACTGCTATACATCTATTTAAATCCTTTTCAACTTCTAAGAATCCAGCCCAACAATATTTCATTTTCATTCATTAGTTCATAACTTATACAACAACATTTTAATCCATCTAAACATTTGGCCCTTCTTCCAGCTTAGGACAACCTAATGTCTTGTTCTAAAATTTTCCATATTTAAACAATATCATGTGCCCCACTTAACATTTAGCAACCTGATAAAAAGGGGTGAGATTTCAAATTCCAAATCTCAAGAGCTAAGATATCAACTCAAATGTCAAACATGTAAGGTTGTTACCAAACTTTAAACATCTATATATCCATGAAATATAACATACCTCTCACAAGGTAAGGAATTCAATCACAAGACCAAGTTATAACTCGATCAGTCATTGAAATCTCATACATAATAACTTTTCTTTCCTTCTCAACTACCATTTGAAAAATTCTTAAACATAAATCCCTTTATGCTTCTAGTAATATCAAAGCCTAGACATAATGCAGCACACTGCACATTATTTTCTATTCAAAATTCAAGCCCAAAGTATGCATAAATCACATGCTTCCTTACTTAACCTTTTAAACTCTAATTTTTGGACTTCTAATCCAAATGGGTTTGGATTCAATTCCATATACTCCTCCATCATAATTTTGCATGTAGATCTAGTTTTTAATCCTTATATTAAACAAAATTCAACTTATTCCTGTTAATTCCTGAAGGCCTAACAGCTAGGGTTTATTATGTAAAAATTCCAACTTAAGCTGTAAGGTAACAATTGGCATTCTCTCAGCATTTCCCACACAATTTCATTCTAAAATCATTAATCAGCCAATTCAAGCACCTAAAACCTTGCATCATATTGACCAAAAATCAGAAGACATAAAAGAATACAAGGGGCTTAATTCTTATATCAATTCAACACCAACACTTGAGCAACCTGTTTAACATTTAGGAACACCAAAAAAACTAATAATTATTTTCAGCTTTATAATTAACCATCGAATAATCATTTAAACATCCTTAACTAAGCTTCATTATAGAGCTTATTTAAATTCAGGGGATGAGGCTATCTGTTATATAATAAATCATTTTTACCTATTATTTATAACACTTGTTGGCATCCTTTAATGCAACATACATTTAATGTGATTTGCCCCTTTCAGCTAAGCTAGTGCGCCACTTGGATGGAGAGGAAAATTGAAAGGAAAATAAATATTAGGAGAGAAAATGAAAAGAGAGAGAGAGAGAATAAACAGGACAAATAATATCCCCTCTGGAGGAGAGAAAATAGGGAAGAAATTTATCGAAATAGACAAATGTCACAATGACAATAACATCCATATCCTGATTTATCTATAATTATTTGGATGGAGGAAGGAAAATGGGAAAAATTTTAGGAAAATCTAACTCAAGTCCCAAGGACAAAAAAAAACCAAAAAGTCACAGAGTAGATTCTCCAATCAAAAAACTCCATAGGGAATGTAGCGATATAAATTCTAAATGTGAAATTACCTTGTTGCCCCATTGATTAAAAGAGGAAAAGAGAAGCAGTGATATATGATTAGATGCACGTACTTGTTAATCGTCACTTTATGACTTGTCAAAATAGGCACATCCACTTGTCAATCATAAATTCCGAATGCAACAGACTCCAATGATGTGTTTTGACAATTTTATAAGCTTATAATGGCAAGTTATACGTTGGCAAGTGCATGTGCCTATTTGGAAAAGTTATAGATTGGCAAGTGTATACGCTTATTTTGGCAAGTGTGTGTGCCTATTTTGACAAGTTATATCTTGACAGTGTATGTGCCTATTTTGACAAGTTATATATTGGCAATTGTGTATGCCTATTTTGACAAGTTATCATACGTGCTTATTTTGACAAGTGTATATGCCTATTTTCACAACTTTTTGTGTCTATTTTGACAAGTTGTATATTGACAAGTGTATGTGCCTATTTTGACAAGTTATACATTGGCAAGTGTATGTATCTATTTTCACAAGTGTATGTTTCTATTCTGACAAGTTATACAATGGCAAGTGTATGTGCCTGTTTTGTCAAGTGTATGTACCTATTTTGACAAGTTATACATTGGAAAGTGTATGAGCCTATTTTGACAAGTTATATATTGGCAAGCGTATGTGTCTATTTGAACAAGTTATAGATTGGCAAGTGTATGTGCTTATTTTGACAAGTGTATGTGCCTATTTTGACAAGTTATATATTGGTAAGTGTATGTGCCTATTTTGACAAGTTATACATTAGTAAGTGCATGTACCTATTTTGATAAGTGTATGTGCCTATTTTGACATCTCTTTGTGTCTATTTTGACAAGTTATATATTGGCAAGTGTACGTGCCTATTTGACAAGTTATACATTGGCAAGTGTAAGTACCTATTTTGATAAGTGTATGTGCCTATTTTGACAACTTTTTGTGCCTATTCTAACAAGTTATATATTGGCAAGTGTATATGCTTATTTTGACAAGTTATACATTGATAAGAGTATGTGCCTATTTTAGCAACTATATATATGTGCCTATTTTGAGAAGTTATACATTTATAAGTGTATATGCCTATTTTGACAGTGTAATTGACAACTTTTTGTGCCTATTTTGACAAGTTATATATTGGCAAGTGTATATGCCTATAATGGCAAGTTAGACATTGGTAAATATATGTGGCTATTTTAATAAGTTATACAGTACCCATTGACAAGTTACATTCAGAATTTATATTACTAGAGTCCCTAGAGAGCTTTTTTGATAGGAGAGTTTACCATGGGAGTATCTTTTTTTTATATCACAATGATAATAACATCCATATCCTGATTTATTTATAATTATTTGGATGGAGGAAAGAAAATAGGGAAAAAATTTTAAAAAACAGACATGTCACCGTCGCAATAACGTCCATATCTTGATTTTATTATAGAGCCAAACTTAAGTCAAGTTAATTAGGTCCAGTAGGTCCAAGAAACCAATTAAATTCTGCCATGTTTGTTAAATAGACAAATCATCACTTAACTCTAGTTAACCCACCATTAGTTAGGTCAAACGATTATCTAAGAAAGAGCAAAGCTAAAACTCGATTGCTCTCTTGTTTTCTCGGATTATCTGCTATTTTCCCTCTATGTTTCTTGGATGTCAATCAACCCAGCCTCACCAAAAAGCCACAACCATTAACTTCTAATAATAGTGTTTGGTATTGGGGTTTAATGGCACATATATCCTCTCGGGTATGCATGATTTAAATTTCTTGATCCTTGAATTCTTTGCCCCATCATTCTCCTGTTTCTCTTAATAAAGAAAGAACATTGAGTTTCAAAACAAATATGAAAGAAGGAACAAAGCGCCAAACATAACTTTCGATTTCTTTAATAGTATTAAACTCGAATGCAAATGTTTGGAGCATAAATTACTCAAACAAAAATAATTATTTCAAAGTTAAGATTCAATCAAAAAATTGAAATTGTTGTATCACTGTAAGCTAAGCAGTCGCTTTCTGTTTCAAGTAAATGCAGGGTGGCAGAGAAAAGAAGAATTTTCTTCTCATTTGGATGGAAAGTTTAATTTCCCTCTTATTTACCGTTCCTCTCATTTTTCTTCCCTTGCATCTAAACACAGGAAAAACCACAATCCTACTCTATTTTCTTTCCTTTTAACTCTTTCTTCCCATCCCAACATGGGTAAGGGTCCATTATATTTAGTCATCCATCATTCTTTAAACTTAAACGAAGTATTTGGAGAAGTGAATATGTATGTCCGTAGTTTCACGTGGTTCTCTACTCCAATTAGCATGTGAATTGTTAATCATAAAATAGTTTCTTTAAGTTTCATAGATATTAGATAGACCACATAGTGAAGGAACTATTTAATCGCCATATTTAGGTTTCAAATGGTAAAAATGAATCCTCAAATCTACAACAATTGGAAAAAAGAAACATGATCTTCGTTGATTAACCCAAAAATCAACATAGCATTAATCAACTAATTCGTTTTATTTTAGAATGATGTAGTAATGCTTGCCTTGTATGTTCGGTTATTAAGCTGATTGATGTAAAATATCTTTACTACTTTGCTAAAGTATAAAAGCCATAGAGATAATCTAACTCTTTTCTAGAATAATTACAAATTAAAACTACTATCATCGTTTTTTCCTGGATTTCCATAATTGCTCATGAAGGTAGGTCACATTAATATTATATTTTTGTAGTGGTGTGATTTGATGAAAAAATAAGTTTAAGTACCTAACAGTACCTTGTAGTAGATTTTTCCTCAAATTTAACTCATAATTATTTCAAAACACTGCATTGCTTATTCAGCAACCTTTTTTCAAAAAGTAAAGATGAAGAAATGATATTGGGAGTTTGATAGTTACCAGAATATTGATGAGAGCTTTGTTTCAGCAAGGTAATCTTCAGTCATTCTTTTGGTTTCCTCTAACTGAAACATTATATTTATATTGTCTCCTGACACAAGTAGTATGTCCGCCATCAATTTCAATCTCTTCAACCAATATATTATTGTGTGTATTAATCAACTGAAACATCTTATTGACTAATAGATTTAAGATATATATGAAACATAAAATTTAATTTAGCTCAGAAACCAAGACACATTGCACTTAATTAAGATCAGGAAAGTCTTATGTTTGTGATGTGTGTAATAAAGTCACAAGAACATATAGCATCCTAATCAAGAACGAGCTATAAGATCAATAAAGAAAGCCCAGAAACACGTCATATAGCATCACACTCAAGAACTTAATTAAGATCAGGAAAGTCTTATGTTTGTGATGTGTGTAATAAAGTCACAAGAACATATAGCATCCTAATCAAGAACGAGCTGTAAGATCAATAAAGAAAGCCTAGAAACATGTCATATAGCATCACACTCAAGAACATATATAGGACAGTTCTTGAAGGATCAATTACAGGGACTTAAAAATTTTGAATAAAGGGTTTGATCGATGTGTGTGATCATGATAGAGAGATAACTTATGCAACACTATGAAATTTCGTGACATGTTGCGAGAATCAATATCAAAAACTCACGAGAAAGTGTAAAAACTTATGTAACGCCATCCTAACTAACTTCCTCAAAAGTAAGGAAGCAAATTAAATGATAGCGCTATCACTTTTCAAGTGATTCAAATACAATCCCCTTTTTATTAATTATTATGATAAGTACAATGTACAATAATGCACTTATTACATAAATTGCGTACGTACACGCTGGAGATTGTAGAAGCTTTATTTTTGTTTTATAGAGTCCCAAAGAAATCTGGATCCTTACCGGAAACACTAAATAGTTAATTGCATCACCATTTTAATTAATATTGCATACGAATGATACACCTAATGGACTCTCCCTTCAACATGTACTCAAAGGCTTTGTTAATCTCACAAAATGGCACAGAATGAGTGATGAACTTGTCCAATTCCAGCTCCTGCAGGGAAATATATATAGGTAATTAAGCATGAAATACAGAAAACCACAAGTACAGTTCTATCATCATTCCACAATTAAGCAGCAGAATTAATTACCCCTTTCATGTATTTCTCCACAAGAGATGGAAGATCTGATCGTGGCTTGAAGTTGCCATAGAAAGTACCCCTCAAAGTTCTCTCCTTCAAGAAGTTGAATGGATGAGTTTTGAAGGCATCATCCTTACTTGGTAGCCCCACCAGTACAGCAACCCCCCAACCCTGAATATTTACTCATAATCATCAATATAGAAATTAGCGTATAAAAGTGTTTTTATTACTACCTCCGGTCCTTATATAAGACCTAGTTGACTAATTTGAAAATTAAGGATGTTAAATAAACTACTTAATTATAACATGTGTTACATTATCTTTTTGAAATACTTGTATGTATCATTAGATTATGTATCCGTTTATAAGTCAGACAAATTATTTTGAAGAAAAATGATAAATATAAGAGATAAAATGAAAAAAATGTCTTATATTTTGGAACAAAATTCACTTCTAGCCTAACTTGTTATATTTAGGACCGGAGGTAATATTAGCAACAACAAGCCGATGGATGAGTTTGGAAGAGGGGTACATGATGGACGCATTCAAATGCCGATATCATGGCTTGGACACTCCCAGTGCATTCAACAGCACGATCAACACCACCATCTGTCATCTCAGCTATCACCTGCCAACAATTGAAACAAAGGTAACAATGGCATCATTTATGAGCCTGCTGCGCTGTATCTATTCATAGACATAACTAGTTTGTCTACCAATGTACTTACCTCATGAATAGGCCTGTCATGATCTTTTGGGTTCACAAATTCGTTAACCCCAAATTTCTTGGCTGCCACCAACAATAGAAACAGAAGAATTATGAATATATACACACATATATGAAATTGAATCAACAATTCCAAATTATCTTTTATGAAAAATAAAAAAATTCAAAGAATTGTTAAAAACACTCAAAATTGTTTAGTTTTGATTTCTTTTCTTTGACAAATCATAAAATAATCTAAAACCACACAATGTTTCATCATCGTAAGATATCAAAATATCACGCATTTTATGTAAAATGTAATGATCAAAAACAAAAACAAAATAGTTAGTTGGGACATTATAAAAGGCATTAAAAAGAGGCACATTAAAGGCACTAACCAAACTTGTTATGCTAATTACCTTGCTCAAAACGGCTTGAAATCAAGTCAACCCCAATGATTCTGGCAGCACCAGAAAGCCTCGCACCCTCAGCAGCCTAAAAAATCATTTTAGAAGGATAGATCAAGAGAGTTAATATATATAGACATTTGATTGTCATATACTAAACACAAAAAAGGATATAAACACAAACACGCAAATTCATACCGCAAGGCCAACAGCTCCCAATCCAAAGATGGCAACAGTGGAGCCAGGTTTTGGTTTTGCAACATTTACGGTAGCACCATAACCAGTGCAAAATCCACAACTGAGAAGACAAACTTTGTCAAGAGGGGCAGCAGGATTGATGTTAGCAACACAACCAGCATGGACAACAGTGTACTCGCTGAATGTGGAGGTTCCAAGAAAGTGGTATATTTGCTGCCCATTCTTAGAGAACCTACTTTTGCCGCCATTGATCATAGCACCCCGGTCAGGGTCCACCATTAGAAGGTCGTACAAGTTGCTCTCTTCCGACTTACAATGCCTGCATTCTCCACACTCCCCTGTGAATACTGGAACAGCATGGTCTCCCACTTTCAGCTGTGTCACGCCCTCCCCTACACTCTCCACTATCCTGAATGATATAATCACAACTTGTTATTACTTGTGTTGGTTTATACCTTGGGTGTATAGTACTCCCACTCCACTCTCTAATGCCCCTTGTAATACTTTTTTATACCAAAGAGTTTGGGTGAGTTGGCTCCCGGAGGCTCACTAGGGCCAATGCTTGCCTCCGGGCTCCAATTGCACCGACAGAAGTACTGACAAATTGCCTGCTAACAAAGATCTCAAATCAGAGGATTTAAACTCACAACTTTATAATTAAGAGCCTATAATTACCAACTGGATTGGCATGACCATTGTAATACCCCAACTTCCCAAATAGATTTTTCTTTATGCTCTTGATCGTTGGATTTTACATAATAGAAGTCACACTTTGATATCTTAGAGGCACAAAATAGTCGAGTTTTGAATATTTTTTTTAACTATTTTGCAATGGAATTTGAGTCTCTAAAAAATTGTGTAGTTCTAATTTACTTTTTTTTGGAAAAAATCATTTTGTTCCTAAAGGGTCTAAGTGCTACTTATTTTATGTAAAATCTAATGATTAGAAGGAAAAAAAAATATTTAAAAGGTTAGGACATTATAAAGAGCATTAGAGAGTGGAGCATTAGAGGCCCATTACTGCCTTTGATTAGGGAACAAGCCCATTTTTCAAAGAGGTCACAAATAAGAATGAGATAAGATATGGGTATATACCCTTGTATATATTTATATATCTATGGTAGAAGGAAACTAGCTACCTATAACTATCAGAATTTTAAACATTGAATCAAAATTAAGGAACATACCCTGATGCTTCGTGACCAAGTATGCGAGGGAACAGTGGAGCATGTCCCTGTAATATATATATAAATGTTATTAGATAAATGAATTAAAAGGAGAAACAATTTGTGATAGGTAATTAATGAAACTGTATAGATTACCTTGGCTTCCCAGAAATAAATGTCACTATGACAAAGGGATGTGAACAGGATTTTGAGACGCACTTCTCCAGCCTGTGGAGGCGCTACTTCTACCTCTTCAATCACCAGTGGCTTCCCTGCTTCCCAAGCAATCGCAGCTATATTGATTTCACCAATTCCACCATATATTCTCAATTAGCATATATACGCATCGAAAGCAAAATAATTCAAGGCGAAGAGTATATATACAAAAAAATTGCATCGAAAAAAAAGTATATATACAAAGAGAGCAATTTCGTACCTTTACACTTGATGATATGACCAGCAGTGTCAGACATAGCTATTGAGCACAGAGGGTGAAGGGCGACGACGATATGATAGTAAGAAATGTTGGGTGTGGAGAAGCAACACCCTTCTAGCTGCTATATATATAGAAAAATGGTGGGCCAACATAAAGGGAAGGAAGGATTAATTCCGATTTCGGTTTGCACTGTCATACACATACTCCCTCTTATTCATAATACAAGAAGTCTTCCACATTTATCCATTGTGATAGAAAAAGGTGACACATCTATTAAATGTATATTTGAAAATTATATTCTTTAATAAGAATAAAGTAGGTAAATTTTATCAATTTGAAATATAACAAATAAATTAACTAACATTCCTTGATTCATGCGAATTAGTTAACGTCTTATATTTTCGATCCGGAAAAAGGGTGTCTTCTCTAACTTATCTCTCCACTTAATTTCTCCACCATTGGATTGGCTTTTAATAGTTGAGATTTTATAGTATATTAAAACATATCACTGTAATATTAAATATTAAATGATAATAATATTTTTACAGAATAAATCTCAACCATTAAAACCCAGCCCAATGGAGGAGAAATTAATTAGAGGAATAAGTTAGTGGAGACACTCTTTTCCCTATTCGGAACCAAAATGCAGTAAATCTAGCTACATCAGTTATACATAGTTATTGTTGGAAAAATGAAAAGTTATACATAGTTATTGATGATCTTGAGTATTCGGGAATTTCGGTTACTGAAGAATCAGTGATCATTAATCAATAGATACTTTGTACCAATCAAATATTTCATGTCCATTGGGGGCAAACGTAAATCTGATGCAATAAGTACTAATAATGTACTATTCATACTTATCCTATGAATAATATTATAATATTTATTTACTAAATTAAATTAAGTTCTTTATATAAACGAAGAGGATCCAATAGAATTACTTTTTTATTCATTAAGATGCCGATTCACAAGCACTAGGTTAATATCAATCTGATTGGACACATAAGCAAGCATGTTCATCCAATTGATATTATTATAATTCGTGTACTAAACTAAGTCCAGTGCATGAATATAATGAATATAAATTAAAGAAGATTAAACTTAATTTTGGGGTTAAAGGGATTTTTTACCTTAAACTATTTTCTCATGGCATTGCATTTGCATATCATAAATTATATTATGTGTTGCTACTTGCAATGCCACTCCTTAAAAGTATTAAAAAGTTGCAATTTATAATGTTGCTCCTCCATTATTAGACACAACAATTTTGACATTAGTGTACCAAAAATAAAGAAGGGTCCCAGAAAATTACAAATAAGTACCTATATAAGAAAATTAGTATCAATTAAGTCTCAAAAATCAATCATCAATCTTAACCTTACTCTTAAAATCTTTCCTTTCCTGCAAGGAAATTAGTATCATTGAAGTATATTTATTTATTTACAATACACATCGATACATCATCACTTTATAAAGTTGAGTTATTAATGCCTTTTCGTGTGATAGCCTGAAGGGAATATTGTAATTCTCAATTAAGAATATATTCATTAATGTCGTTAAATTAGTCCACATGGACCGTTGATCGAATAAAAAAACTTTGTTATTAAAATTGTAGCGTAACCCTAAAATATATAAAGAAATATTAAAGAAAAAAAATAAGGGAGAATTGCCCATAAATATATAATTGAAAACTTATTTGCCAAATGGGACCTGAAAACATTTAAAGGAAGATCTTTTACATATAAGGAAAGATTGTTTGAACATAAAGGAATGTTCCATAGGGAAGATATATTAAACACTTAGAAAATTATTTGAACACAAAAAAAGAAGATCTTTTGCATATGAAGAAAATTGTTTGCACCTGAAGATCCCATTTGATAAATAAGTTTTCAATGGAGTATTTATGGACAATTTTTTCTAAAAATATTGTTATAAGGAATCAAGTAAATGTTTGATGACAATTCCAAGAGCGAAAATAGCTGCACAAAATTAAAATAAAAGTACGGATTTGTTATGAATGTACCAATTATGTGGATATCCATTATCCATTGATTTTTGACCTTCCATATTCTAGTCACCATTTATGAATATCAATTGAGAAACTAAAAGGCAATTCAATGTACACTCATATATATTTATTATACCATTTATTGTATGTCCTTTGGTGGTGACACTTGGAGGCCTATAAATAGAGGCATTGCACAAACATTATGATTAAATTTTAATTGCTGATAACATATATTATTTAATTTTAAGATTAAAAAAATTCAGAAACTCAATTACAAATTTTAGAAACTCGACTGTAATTTTTTTTAATATGGACAACTTATTTGCAACTAAATGACTATTTTTTCGGCATTTATGGCTGAGTTCTTAATATTGAAAAGTCTATAAAATTGACAACTTATTTCCAACTGAATGACTAATTTTTTGACATTTATAGCTAAGATCTCAATATTTAAAAGTCTATAAAAAAACATTAAAATTAGGTTAACAATTTAAAAATATTATATAATAAATATGATATTTTGATTAGTTGGGATATTAACTAATCTAACCAAATCAAATGTTGTCTAACACATATAATTAGATATGATCTACTACTCTTTCACAGCCCAATACATGGACCTCACTTACTTAGAAGCACATTTCACATTTAATTAAATATATTTATAATCAAATATAAGCATTTACAATTAAATTATGTTATTTTAATCACGGCCGTTTTGACTCTGATCTAACCCATTGACTCTTGATTATCACTTTGACCGGTTCATTAATCGATCCAGATTTTTATACCCTGCTGAACTTAGACGGTGCAAATCTCAGTTTGATGTGCATCGTAGTGCTCATATCACTGAAACCCATGATCTCAAGTGTGTCCGTATCTGGATGAATTTGAATGTGTGATATCGCATGGGGGATTTTGAAGGGAAGGCTACAACTGTATACTCGGGGACATCTTTTTGCAAAACAATAAGGGCTTCATGTCTTTAAATGGTTGGGCTATAATAATATGGGCTTTCATGGCCAAAAATAATATTTCATAAGCAATCTGGACATTGGGCCAAGCCGTAGTCTGAGGTTGGGACTTCCAAGTTTCAATCCTCGTCTCTCGCCTCGTGCTCAAGTTTTCATTATTTGTTTCTTATGGTTAAATAAATTTTGCTTTTCTAAAAATTATTCGCCTTGATATTCTCAATAATGTCTTGTATCTTGCAGAGTAAGGAGCTGTTTGGTTTGGTATGAGAGATTGGAGAGGATGAGAGGGAAGGAAAATATTTATGAGTTATCTCGATTTAAAAAAAAAAATTGGAAAAATAAGGTTTAGAACTGGTATTATGAGCCGGACCATTGGGTTTGGGCTAACCCGTTATAGGTTGGTATTATATGAGTTCAGAAAAAAAAAGAATCGAATCAATATGGATTGAAACTTAGCCAACCCAAACCATAACTTTTGGGTTGGCAAGTTAACCCGCTCAACCCATAGTGTTTTTAAAAGAAAAATGTTAGACTATTTTTTTTTAAACATTATACTGAATTTTTTTTCCTACAAACCTAAACAAAAAAAAACATTAGAAAATCATAAAGTGATAATAAAACATCAATTTTAAAGTTTTAAACATTATAAATTAATCATTAATCACAAGTCCACACATTACAAAATAAACCTAAATCCAAAAGCCATTATTAACATACAATACAATTAATAATTAGTTGATAGTAATAATGTTAGGTTACACAACACACTTAGAGAAGTCACATTTTTTTTATATAAAATAAATAAAAACGGTCACATTTTTGCAGAACCCAAACTACCCATTTTTTTGGGTTAGGTGAATTCGACCCACGGTTAAAACCCATATTATCAGCTCTAATAAGGTTATAAAATTTTAATAAAAAGATTATGTAAGATAAAAGAGTAAGAAAAAATAATTAAAACCTCTTAACGCCACTTCTCTATCTTTTTTAGGTGCAATTTGGGAAAAATCTCAAGGGTATTTTTGCAAAATTACCCTTTATAACTATTATAGTAGTGTTAGTGCAAGTGTTTCACCCAAGAGGGGGGTGAATTGGGTGATACCAGAAATTTAGTTGCGTATAAGAAAATTAACAGAATATTTAAAGCAGTTGAGAGCAAGTTCCAAAACCACTTCGACCTATGTCAAGTCCTCAGAGTGTCTCTGAGAGTTTTACTATATTCTCCGAGATTCAGTGGGTTCTTGGCACCTCAGTACACAGCAAGTTCCTTCACCTGGACACTCACTCCCCCTTACACGTTGTAATCAAATCCCCAACTGAAGGTTCCACAACCTTAAGTTATCTCAATAATAAATATTGAGTTTGTAATGAAAAACTCTCTTACAGAACAAATATATAATCACTAAAGAACAATGAATGAGTATAAGAAAACAGAGCATTAAGAATGTGTTGATCAATGTATGTTCGTGTGTTCTCAGTTGTTGTACTCTACACTTTGAATGCTCCATATATATAGATAATTTGTAGTGTCCGTTGGAAGCAATTTAAACATATCCGTTAGAGTCGCGCAACAATGGTTGACTGTTCTTTGAATTTGAAAACTATCCGTGGTGGTAGGTGAGATCTCGGACACTTTATTTGACTTTTTTCTTATTATATGATTTTTTCATTGATATCTGTAAATACACTTAGAATGCTAATATAATAAAAGGTTAATCATATATATATAACAAAATAATAAACATAAGATTAAAGTCAAGTTTTCTGGACTGCCTTACTTAAGTGGCTACTCGAGTGATCATGGTAATTACTCAAGTAGTCCCTCGAGTAAACCTATAAAAAATATAGCAGAGAGTAATTCATAAAATATTACTCAGATAAGATATGGAGTAAGATACTTCACAAACTTTGAAAATACCTGATTACTCGAGTGGCTACTTAAGTGGCCATGTCTTTTCTTCATAAGTTACTCGAGTGCTTTCTTAAGTAAGCTATCAAATAAGTTTGTAGATTACTCGAGTGATCCCTCGAGTAATGTCATTCAAATCTTGGCCGAGAGTTTACTTACCTGATTACTCGAGTGACTCCTCGAGTAATGCTCAAATAATTCTGCAGATTACTCAAGTGGTCCTTTGAGTAATGTCATTTACTCACCTGATTACTCGAGTGGCTACTAGAGTAAATTGTTGCATTTCTTGGCCAATAGCTACTGGAAGATTTTTGACTTGGTTACTCGAGTAATGCATTTTCTCATGTGTTACTCGAGTGGTTACTCGAGTAATATTTCATATAACTTTGCAGATTACTCAAGTGACCCCTCAAATAATATCTTCCAAATTTTGGCAGTGCCTTTCCGAAATATTTTCTCCTATATTACTCGAGTGCTCACTCGAGTAACATGTTCTATTACTCGAGTGCTCACTCGTGTAAGCATAAACAAAAACTGCCAATGAGGTTTTTCCTTTGCTCTGTATGTCAGATCTTCTTCATTACTCCAGTGCCTACTTGAAGTAAAGTTTTGTCTGCCATTTATTTACTTTGTTCAAATTCATTTGTTATCATGTCCTGTTTTATCATTAGTCCAATATTTGTTATCATCAAAACATATGGGATCTAACAAGTAGAATGAAACTGAGTTTACCTTTTGAGTTAAGGCAGAAACATCCATCAACAAACAAGATCATGCAGAATTAACAGCGAATCAAAGTAATTAATAAGCCTTGTATAAAAAAAAAGTAATTAATAAGCCATCCATTTTGTTGTATATGATAGTGTATATTCTGGCGAAAAAAAAAACCATATGAAAGTGTACTTGTGATATGTGTGTGTATTTAAGAACACAAAAGGTCAGTATAGTAATGAATACCACACCGTTTTTTATGATTATATAATTTATTTTTTAAGAAAACCATATACCATATGATTGTAATAATATTATTGATTAAGGAAACTGGTTGAATCTGCTGAAAACAGTGGCTTCGTAATCCCCACATGCAATTCGGATGAGTCAGGTATATGACGAGTGATAGCATACAATTCACATTATTCATACAAAATCGTGCAGTTTGTGACTGTTATATATTTTTCTCTTAACAATTAACACATCACTTGTTAGTCTTTTAATGTGCTTATTGTCTATACGGAAAGGACAACTTCTAACACCTTAGAAAAAGTAGTGCAATTTCAACCAAAATTTAAAGAATTTCATGCATTTCACTCAGAATGACCCCACCTAAATCTTGCCATGTCCACAATTATTTTCTCTGCCACATACAACTTTTTTGGGTTACAAAAGTTTTCTAAATTCCTATTATCAAGTTTCTTACACCTTCCTTCAAACATGACTTTACCGGGACAACCAGCTAACACAATAATTACGTAGTCATAATATATTTACTGGGACGAAGAAATATTTGGATTCATGTATGATCACTTGGTGTTAAGTAAGAACTACCAACTTTGTAGCTGGGCCAGCTTTGTTACCGTAAATAGGGAAAAAATAAATCAAAGAGGCAAGTTTTTGAGAGCAGATCAACCACCTCTTGTACATGAATATGGTAGAGAATTTAATCTGCGTTTCACTTTGATAAAATATGGTTTTTCAACTACTTATTCAATAAGTAGTTGTAAATATATATGTGTAATATATAAATAAGTGTGATATTGTGATAGTGTCCCTTATAGGGACAGATTGCATATATATATAAAAGTGGCAATCTCATTGTGTACTGTAGGAAAAACTAAGGAGGAGAGAAAACTGGTGTATCAGGGTGAATCCATATTCGGATCCAGGTCAAAGCTCTAAAATAGTGCCCACACAATTATTAGACTACTAAAGCCTAATTGTGATTTGTACAGCAGATCACCAGAACAAGAAAGATGGTAAGAGAGAAGAGATTGCTAGAAAACTCAATATCAGAGGTGATGAATAACTGAAGGAGGCACCTCCTATTTCTAGTAGTTTAAGGTGGCCACTAATTAGAAAACATGTGCACTCTTTCTTGCCCTCCAAGACAATAATTAAATTAATTGATTATCAATTAATTTCCTAATTATGGTGACTTGTTCCCTTAATTAACAAATCCATAATTATTACTGAATTATTTTCCAATATGCAATTAATGCTGATTTTATTTTTATTTGATTTAGCTACTAATACCCTAATTAAATAGTCCGATTCATTAAGGATGGACTTAGACCTAAAATCCAACATGTACATATACATATTTTATCAAGAGAAATAGAAAAGCGTTTGATTTCTCTATCATTTTGGGCTTGTTTTAACATGGCATCAGAGCCACAAATTGAGAAAAGCAAGAGATGATCCATGGCCCAAATTCAAGAAAAGACACCAGCAAACATAGACATCTCAGCTTATATATCTCACGGTCCAATCTCAAGAAAGAGGGCCGATTACCAAGATCTGATTCAAGAAGATCCAATTGCCCGCTCCGATTGCACACTCCAATTCAGAAAAAATGAAGCTCTGGATCAATTAACAAGGTCCGATCTTTGCTAGGCCATTGGCATAGATTCATTGAGACTCAGAGACAGTTCTCACAGCTCATCGAGAAAATCCTTCAACCCTAAGTCCCCAATCTTCTTTCATCCTTGCTGAAATTCTCATAAACTGATCAGGCGGAGAAGTCGTCATGTTCGTCATTGATCGGCGTCGCTGAGAGATTTGGCACAACCGGTAGTGAACGACAGGATCTATGTATCGATCGACTTCGGCAGCGACTTCTCCTATCTACAACCCAAGCACAGACCACAGAGTGAGAAAGCACACAATCGTCGTCTTCCAACCCGAGCAAGACATCACCGGCGTGATTTCTTTGTCAAGCCAAGCTCACTACCAGCAGCGACTTCTCAGATCTGCAACCAAGACGACTTTTGAAATGGGGAAGAGAAGAGAGAGATTTGAGTTTTTGAATGCATTTAGAAGATTGGCGAGAGACTTACCAGTAGCCACCGGCACCATCCACCTTCTCCGATCGCCAAGAAACTGCCACCAGCCACCAGCTTCTCTGGATCGGCCAAAGATAAGCCAAGAGTTTTGAAAGAGAAATGGGGACAATAGCCACCACCAAACACCGGTACCGTCCACCACCAGCCACCGAGAGTTTAGAAGATCCTCAAGAGACTCATCAGCAACCATTGGCACCATCCACCTTCTCCAATTGCTGAAAAACCACCACGGCCACCAGCTCCTCCGGATGGGCCAAAGACAAGCTGAGAGTTTTGAAAGAGAAAATTGGGACAAGCACAACTAGAAAAGGAGAAAAAAGAAAGAGAAAGAGGAAAAAAAAAAAAAAGGAGATTGGGGAAATTGTTAGAGCATCATCATGGTTCCCCACCCTTCAACAACCAGAAAAAGGGGAAAAAATCAGCTACTTCAAAACTATAGTTTTGGACGAAAAATTGATTCTCGATCTTTTTAAAGTGTTTGGATAATTTTTTTTAAAACTTGTCTCCAGAAGCATTTTTTTCTTCTTATCCAAACATTCACTAAGTGGATGGAGAGAAGTGTTGGAAATAAAGGAAAAGGAAAAAGATAAGAAAATATCATTTGAAGTTTAAAATCCTAAATCAGTCTTGATGTTTACAAGAGTATAGATATTAACTATAAGAGTATAGTAATTAACAACTCATTTTAGTAGGAAATCATTGATTTGAAATTTTAAAATTTAAGTGGTATTTTTATTGTCTTTTTCCTTGAAGAAAATTTGAGAAGAGAAAATAAACAAAAAAAAAAACAGAGAGATTCTCTTATTTTGGTGGAGGAGGGAATATAGGGAGGAAATTAATGAAAATGGACAAATGTGAGAATGGCAACATCTTGCCATAATCATTTACTACAATAAAAGGGTTAGGGTATAATTTTAATAATGAAGTTTTTTTTAATGAGTGTATGATACAAATAAGTTTAGAAGAGTGTAAAAATAAATAAGACCTTTTTTTTTGAATGTAAACTGGATTACATTAGTTCAGAACAGAACTAGAACAAAATGCATCAATCATACTAATCATCCCTCCTCCCCGACCACCTCACAGAAGGGTGGCGGTGGGTGGGCAAGGAGAACAAACGTTTCGGTCATATTGTGAGTAGCCTTGGCAAGATGATTTGCCAACAGATTGTGTTCTCTGGGAATATAGCGTAAGAGGACCTGCCAATTCCTAGATAACCAGAGTCTTGCATCATCAATAACATCCTTAAAGGGGTAGGATACATCGCATCCCCGGGTAAGAAGGTTTATGGCCTCAAGACAGTCAGTAAGGACTAAGATCTTTTTAATATCATGATTCCAGCAAATTTGAAGCCCTTGGATGATTGCAATGACCTCAGCCACCACCGGGGGAACTCGAGTGAGCTTACTCATATAGCCACAGATCCATCTTCCATCTTCCAACTTTATAGCCCCAGCACATCCGCTCTGACCAGATTCTAAAATAGAGCCATCTGTTTCTAATGTGATGAAGCCCGGCTGTCTGCTATTGACGTCTTCTCTTGAAGTCGATGAATAGAACTGGCAATTGGATGCTAATTCCATATCCCAGCTTGCTCGAAATAAACTGGCATGAGCATTTTGGAAGTCAATTCCCGAATCGTCGCCAAAAAGCTTCCTACATCGATCTACTCAAATGTCCCAACACACATATCCAAATAGAGTAGCCCAGTTAATCTTCTTTGTGAAACTCCTGCCCGCTTCATGCTTCAAATTCCATTTAATCCAATCCGTTCCTTGCAAGGTTGAAAATGTACTCCATAAAGCTGGTTTAACAATGGAGATCCATCGATCACGAGCATTGAAATAGTCCCTTAAGAGATGCATGATATCTTCTTCCTGGACACAATTGAGTGGACAATTTGCTTGGTCGGTTAAACCTCTACGGGCTCTGAGATTAGCAGTATGAGCTTTCCCGTGAGCAACGAGCCACATGAAAGTCTTGATCTTTTCAGGCACCGGCCATCTCCATAACTTTCTCCAAAATGAATCATCTGAGCTATAAGAACCTGCACCAAGAAGACGATATGCAGAACTAACAGAAAAAGAACCATCAGAGGAAGGTTTCCAGAAAAACTTATCTTCTCCTCTTTCATGACAGGGAGGGTGAGAAAAAAGGATACGTTCTGTGACCTCACGCTGAAACCACCTTCCTAGCTTAGCAGAATCCCATTCGCCCCAGGGAAGCACATAATCCTGAACCCTTTCTGTGCTATCGACAAAGACTTCGTACCCCGGAACCAACTCAATCAATGGTTTGTTTAAGCCAGACCAATTGTCATACCAGAAGGAAGTCGAAGCTCCATCTCCAATTTGAACTCCCACACCACGTTTGAACTTATCCCAGATAGAGCAAATCCCTTTCCAGGTGAAGGATGAGCTGCGTTGATTTATTGGTCCATTTGTTTGGTCCCAGCGATATTTAGATTTAAGAATTCTGACCCATAGCGTATCTTTGTTGTTCAGTAACATCCAGCAGAGTTTCATTATGAAGGCTTCATTCTGTTTGCGCATGTCACGAATTCCAAGACCACCACTGTTCTTTTCTTTGGTAATCTGATCCCATGAGATGAGATGCAATTTTTTTTGATCCTCATTCTCCCCCTACAAAAAGTCCCTACTTTTCCTCTCAAGCTCACGAATCACGCCTTTAGGAATTAACATCGTTTGCATATGATAAGAGGGCAAAGAAGATAGAACAGCTTTAATAAGGGTGGCTCTTCCTGCAAGGTTTAAACAGGACCGCTTCCAACCTGATAGTCTCTTTTGGGTTTTTTCTAAGATAGGAGCAAAAGTAATTTTAGAGACTCTTTTGTGAAGAAGAGGAATCCCAAGATATTTCCCTAAGTCTCCAGTCAAGCAAACTCCCATGCTTCGGCTAAGACTACAAGCTCTTGAACCATTCACATTCTTTGAGAAGCACACTCTAGTCTTGTCTCTGTTCAGTTTCTGACCAGAAGTACTACAGAAAAGTTGGATACAACGAAGCATCTCCTCTGCCTGGCTCTCAGAAGACTCTCCGAAAAGAATGAGATCGTCAGCAAAGAACAGATGAGAGATGTTTGGGCCATTTCTATTAAGACGAATGGGTTTCCACGCCCCATCATTAACAGCATCTCGGATTATATGATTGAGCCGTTCCATACATAAGGTGAAGATATAGGGGGAGAGGGGGTCGCCTTGTCTAATGCCACGAGAAGCCCCAAAGGTATGAGAGGGTTCCCCATTCCAAAGGACTTGGAAGGAGGGACTTGAAATACAAGCCATAATTAGAGAATGGATTTTTCCATCAATACCAATAGCGCTCAAGGTCTCCTCTATGAAAGGCCATTCTAGCCTGTCAAAGGCCTTTTCCAAATCCACTTTAACTGCCATCCAGCCCTTTCTACTGGTTTTAGTCTTCATGGAATGAATAATCTCCTGAGCGACAATTATGTTATCGCTACTCTGTCGACCAGCGATAAAACTGCACTGATGATCACCCACAAGTTTACCTATGATTCCCGAAGACGATTACTCAAAATCTTAGTGATGATCTTGTAACTGACATTGCATAGCGAGATTGGTCTGAAGTCCTTTATAAATTCAGGATTTTCTTTTTTTGGGATGAGAACAATATTAGTATTATTTATCGCTTTCACCCCCATAGGATTTACAAAGGCTTCAGAAACCAGCTCAACAATATGATCTTCCACTATCGGCCAATATTCTTGATAGAAAATAGCTTGAAGGCCATCTGGCCCTGGTGCCTTAAAAGCCCCCAGAGCGAAGGTTGCAGACTTGATTTCTTCCCTGGTTACCTCAGCATGAATCCTGCTGTAATCCATAGCATCTAACTGAGGAAAATGTGTATAGGTTACGAGCGGATTAGAGTAATCGCTCTCACTACAAAAAAGATGTGTGTAATAGTCGATAGCCAACTGCTTCAATTCACATTGATCGAAAGTCCATACACCATCATTTCTTTTGAGACCATCGATTCTGTTACGCCGCCTGCGGATAACAGCAGTAGTATGGAAAAATTTACTATTTTTATCTCCCCATTTCAACCAACTGCAACGAGATTTCTGGTACCAGACGAGCTCCTCTTGAGCAAGGATTTTCGAATATTGTTTCCACAGTTCATTCTCAGTTTGAATAAGATATTGGTTATCACGGCGAGATCTTGCCCTTTCAACACCCTCAATCCTTTGTAAGATAGCCTTCTTTTTACTATTGAGGTTACCCACCTTTCTTTTATTCCACTCACAGGCTTCTCTGGAGAAAGCATTGATTTTATCATTCCATGCACCTCGGCCCCAAGTGTCTTTTACCAAGTCACTAAATCCATCTTCAATAAACCAGGCAGCTTGACAACGAAATGGCGCTTTTATTTTGATGGAATCTGATGGCTCAGTTTTTAGTAGGATTGGCCTGTGGTCAGAGCCAATTTGCACAAGTGATACACCTTTGTCAGGGCATAAGATCTATTCCATTCAGAATTCATGAAGGCCCAATCAATTCTTTCTTTAAGCAATCCCCGCTCCCAAGTGAATCTGTCACCAACCATATCCGTTTCAATGAGATGAGAGTGAGAGATGCAGTCTTGAAACTGTTTCATTGACCGAACATTAGGATTGGAACCACCCTTTTTATCTTCACTATAAAGGTAGGCATTGAAGTCGCCTAAAATAATCCATGGGAGATTAACTGTAGCACTGAATTCATTGAGCTCCTCCCAAAGATTTTGTCGGAGAATGTGATTAGGCTCAGCATATATACCAGAGAGGATAAAGTCAGAATTCTCATTAGTAACCACCACTTTGACATGAATAGCTTGAGTAGATGAGGAAATATAATGCAACGAGACTTCTTCCATATTCCACATAATCCAGATTCCGCTGGCATAACCAGTAGCTTCCAGACGGAGCCAAGTATTAAAACCCAATTTCCTGATGATCCTATCAGCCTTAGGACCACTAACACGAGTCTTAGTAAGAATTAGAATTTTGATGTCTTTGCCATGAATCACATCCCTGACTCTTCTAGGAAACGATCTTGAGGCTGCACCTCTGCAATTCCAAGATAATATATTTATAGGAATCATAAAAACAGATAAAGAGAAAGAATAAAAACCTGGACCGATAGGCATCACTGATCAGAGACAGCTGCATCCCTTTTGCCTTCCTCACCACAATGCCCTTGATTTAATTCATTGATGGATACTTGAAAGTTGTGGGAAGTTGGAGCTTGAACATTATGGATTCCTTGGTTCGTTTGTAGCTCCTGAGGAACCGACAAGCCTGGTTGTGCAGTGGGAAGTTGTTCAGTTCCAGTGTGCAAGTCTAAAGCCATATGTTGCGGAGCATCAAGCTTCTTAGGCCTATTAGAGTCAATCACAATACTAGCCCCCATGCTATTTGCATTTTCCACAAGTTGCTTTAAGTTAATGGGTCCATTTTGAGATAAGGATCCAAATACAAAGTTATGCCCTCTGCCACTATGCTTGCGCTTGAAATTAGGAGTGTGTGTTTTGACATTGATATTCTTCTTGCCCTTTTCTTTATTAACCGTTTGACCACAGCCCACACTAACTCTCGGTTCCTTTACCATGTCCTCCGTTTGAATCTCTAGACCATTATTTATTTTTTGATCCAGCCCATGTTGACCTTCGGTTGCCAAAAGTTGGCCAGCACCTCACTCCCGTCCAATGCCATATTCAGGCCCATAATCATTTGACCGTCGGGTCCCACCTCGTGTGCTTTAGTGCTAACAATATCCTCTTTAATCATCGGATTCTCCAGCGCATTTGGACTCTTCCGTGTTGACTTTGCCTCACTCTTAACTTTTGCTGTCTTATCCTTATCAGATCCCTTTTCAATAGCTCTTACATGACTGCAGCTAGGATTGTCGTTTTCGAACATGGAAATCAGATTATCTATCCGTTGATTCTGCTCTGGGTCGCCGCTAGTAGAGGATTTTTGAACCGTTTCCTTTCTTTTCCAAAGCTGCTCCGCCGCCCCCTTCTTTCTAGATGTTTTAGATTGTTCACGGGAAGGGACCTCTGGATCCGTTTGTTGAAGGACCTCGAAACCTGAGCCAGCTCCTTTCTCTCTGCTCTTCATGCTTGATCGGACAGGGGAAGACGTTGTAGCTGGTGATTTTCTCTCTAAGTCCGTGACAAGATGGCGTGATTTGACTCTGGGCTTGACTTTCATCCACGCGCCGTATTCCTCCTCCACTGCTATGCCAGGTACGGATAGCAGAGGCCTCTTCTCTTCTATTTGTTTTTCGTTTACCATTGCCGGAGTTTGGCTGGGCATAATTTCCGGTGGTGTCTGTGTATTCTTCAAATCTTGAGAATTGGTTGAGCATGTTTCCAATGTGTGACCGTAGAGACCACACTTAAAGCAAATGACATTTAATCCCTCATACTCAATCGTGTAGACATGGTTACGGAGAATAAAATGTGATTGAAGTTTGTTGTTTAAGTTGACCTCCACACTAACTCTGGCGTATTTACCCCTTTCCACTGTATTTCTGTTATACGCCTGATGTGCTAAGGTATTCATATCCACTTTGAGCGTACGGCCAATCAGATTTCCTATCTCAAACATACACTCTTCAGTATACATATGCAAAGGGAGGGTGGGAATTCTAATCCAGACTGCAACTTTTCGGACCTTATTACAATAAGGATTGAAATTCGGATTCCATCTCTGAATTGCAAGATAGTGGCCTTGTATTAGCCAAGGCCCGTCAAAGAGAAGCTTATCACATAGAGATTTATCTGCTGTTCTGAAAATGAAATAATTGTGGGTAGGTCAATGATCTCAAAATTTTCTGATCTGAGAAGCCATTTAACCCGGTCCCTCATCATATGAAGGTTTGGTCTTTTCCCCAGCACTGTCAGAATTAACGCCTCTTTTCATGGTCGGCATAGATCCTTCAGTTTCTCATTTGGTATACTAAGAGAGGGTAAAGAGCTCAGGGCAATCCTCTATTCCTCTGATAGGCTAGGGGCTAAAGCCTCTTCCTCTTTGAGCCATTCATCCATTTGGTCTTCAAAGTCCTTATCTAAGCTCTTCTCCTCCTCCCCTAAAAGCTTAGATTTATAAGAAATCTGGCTTCTGGGATTTTGCTTCACAGTATGCTTCTGCTGGTCTGTAGTAAGAACTTCACTCTGTTTTGTGGCTTCCTCCATCACAATGTCATTGTTCTTCGTTCCCTGCTTCTTAGAATTAGTGCCTCTGATTTCTATGGGCATTTTCTTGATGTTTCTTCCTAACAGCTCATCTTCCTCCATGGTTTTCCCACCCCCTTCGTCGGAGATAGTCTCAGTGATCGTCATCCCAACAATCTGCCTTTTATTGACCAAGTTTTTCTACCCCAAGAAGAGATTCCAATTAGGGTGTTGGAATGGTCTCTTTTCACTTGATGGCAGTTTTTAGTATGCAATCAAACCAATAGTTAAATAAGACCTTTAAAAAGCAAAGCATGTTAACAATCTAGTTAAATTAGTCCACGAAGACCGTTAAGCAGTTGGAGGGAGCATAATCATAACGGTGATGGGCCTTTGTGCACTTGAGGCACTCTAGTTAAATGGAGTCAACCGAAATAAACGCAAGCCAAATTCTCATGGTACAAAAAAACAGGACCGGATTGGTCGGTTCAACCAATTGAATCAGTAACAGGTTAATGGTCCGGTCTAATTCAGTCATCAGACCATGAACCGGTGGTTTACTGGTTGGACCACCTTTCTATTTATTTTTTTTAAAAAAATTTCAACTATTATCTCGCACTATTTTTTAGGAAAAAATGGAAGGTTGAAGACCAAGATGAAGAGAAAAGTAGGTAAAGAAAGAATAAATCTAAAAAAAATGATAAAAAAAATTATTTAAAAGGATATAATAATTATAGGAAAGGAGATATCATTGTATAAATATAGGCATCATAACTAATACTAATAGATTTTTAAAAAAAAATTTCTAAAGATCTTCATTTTTATCTATAGAAGTTTAAAAATATATTAATATACATATTGCCACTAATAAATTATAATATTTTAATATGACTGGTTTGATCATCAGTTAGACTCCAGTTGACCCATTGACCATTGAACTTGTGCCATGACCTATTCATTGCCCGGTTCGGATTTTTGTTCCTTGCAAATTCTTACTTCTGAGTGGAGAAAACTTCCTTACTGATGCTTGTAATTTTGAAAATTTATGATTTTTAGGTGCCATTATCATTCGCACGACTTTGATGGTTGAGCAATGAGAGAGAGGCTAGAAGTGCTACCTAATCTATACTCTGACTAATTAAAATATAACAACTCATCTAATTTAAATCTTACATGGTAGATGAGTCATCAGAGAAATTCAAATTTTATGATTTTAAAAACTATAAACTTCTTAATTTCTTAAAACAAAAAATGCAATTCCCTCCCATCATCTCTAAAATAATAAAATTTGAATTTCTCCAGATGATTCATCTACCATATAAGATTAAAATAAGATGAGTTATTATATTTTAATTAGTCAGAACACGAATAAGATGATGCTCCTAGAGTGTGTAAGTATTTCTCCGAGAGACCAATGAGAAAGCAGACGACAGCAATACGAGAGAGCAATAAGAGGCACCGAACAGGAAATGGAGAAAAGAGAGGGGAAAGAGAGATTCAGAGAAGACAAAAGAAGAAAAGCAATGCAATACAATCAATTCAATAAGGCGACGAAGTAGATGTATGTAGGTATCTCATTGTAAATTTCTAACCAACCCAATAAATAGAGCTCCAAAAGTAATAAAAAACAATAATTTAAATTTAAATAAGATAATAAAGATAATTAGAGGACATTTTAGGTACTATTTTATTAAGATAATGCTAAATTTTAAAAGATAAATCGAATAAAATCCTAATCTTTTTTATCAGATAATAAAATCCTAGGATAAAAATAAATAAATATCATTATTTATAAAACGCTGAATATCTAAATTAACTCTAATGCTTGATAATTTCATATTCCTTTGTTTGATCAATGAGAGAACATTTTAAAATGCTACCGTTGTACCCTATCCAGTAAAAATGTGCCACTCCAAATAATTTTAATGTACATGTCAACCATCTAATTTCCATTATTTTTCTGTTTAAAAAAAAACATACCAAGGATTTGTTAATTTCTTTTAATACCCATCTTCCTCCTGTCTAAATCTCTCCGTTTCAATAAATTTAAATGCTTAATGTTGCTTATTTATTCAAACTTACTAATGATGCAATATTTTAAATCCATATGTTAAAGTGTTTTGGGTTATCATATATAGGTATTTTATATTAAATTATAAAATTATAAAATGATATAATTTTGAGATCCTTATATTAATATATTATAATTCAAAAGTTTAAGTATATTTCATTAAAAATATGTTTTTTCAAAAAGTAACTCAAATTTTCCATCAAATTGTTAAATTTGTTCTTATAGGATATAGGAGGATAGGGATTTTAATATTACCTACTTTAGTTTTGGAGGGAAAGAAAAGTATTTTTATATAAATAACTTTACCCTTATTTTATTTATATTATTTTTTCATATTATTTAAAATTTTTAATAAAATATAATTATAAATGACATTTAATATAAGATATTATATGTATAATTATCAAAATTAAATAAATATAATTATAATACATAATGAATAGCTAATATTTATCCAATAGCTAATATAATTACAATATTAAATTTAATATATATATATATATATATATAGAAATATTTATTTATATATATAAGTTTAATATTTATGATGCCAAATGGAAACATAACCTTGATTGCTTTTTTTCCCCCCCTTTCACCACGTTCACATTTGAATGAACTGTTGTTTTGTATAAGTCTATAATAATAGTAGCTCATGAAATTTGTTTAAAGAGGTGAAAGGCCAAGCTGACATGTTATTTTTTTTATTTGTTTCTTAAATTTGTCCTCTCACATAGGGTGATGATACATGAAGGATTAAGTCACTTTGTGATCCCGTAATGACACGTAGAGGGGAGAAGAATGCTGAGCATTACTCCAGAAGGCTTATTATTTATCGACACCTAATTATATCATTTTTATTATAATCTTCACTTTTTCTTTCTTCTAATAATCTCTTGTTTCATTGTTTCCAGTGGTTCAGTTAAAAAATGCAAATCATTAATAAGATCGACCAATTGACAAATAAATATTTCAACTACTCTATCTCTTATTTTAATTTAATACTTTAAATTTATTAATTTTAATTCTCCAACTTTGAAAATGCAATTAAAAACATTTTCTCCAACTCCTCTAGGTTCTTAGAAGGAAAATGCTTATTCTAACCTATTTATAATAAATTTTACTACATAATTATAAATCAATTTTACACACTTGTTGGACATCCCTGATGGAACATGCTTTTTATACGATTTGCTACTTTGAGCTAGGCCATGAGTAAATCAACTAGATTAGTTTGCAACTTGGTTGAAGAGAGAAGTTGAGAGTAGAAGGAGATGTCAGGAGAGAAAATAGGGTGAAAAGATAATATTACTTATTCTACTATGTAGGGGAGAAAAGAAAATATGGAGGAAATCAAATAAAATGGGCAGAAGTCACAGTGACAAAAACATCCTTATATCCTGATTTGTTATATATGTGTCATCATCATTTATAACAAAACTATATAAAACCAAACATTATCAAAATATTAATATTAAAAAATATATTTTTTATATTTGTATATTTAAAAATTACATAATTTATATATTTAAAAAATCAAATAAAAAATTGAAAGAGAAATTTAAAGAAATTAAATGATAAAATTTTTAGAATGCATTTTCATTCCCATAAGAAAAATACATTTTCATATTTGTACACGTTTAAAAGTAGGATTGAAATAAATACATTTTTCATATCTGTGAGGGTTACTCAATAGGGTTAGCTGGGGTGGGAAGGCTCAATGGTAAAGGCGGGGGTAATAGATGAAAGAAGAATTATCTTGCCAAAATCTCCCCATATTTAGAGACAAAGTTTGTCAAGAGGGGTAGCAGGATTGATGTTAGCAACACAACCAGCAACCTAGCTATTCTCAGAGAACCTGCTTTTACCGCCATTGATCATAACATCATATTAGGGTCCACCATTAGAAGGTCGCACAAATTGGTACCTCACCCCACTTTCTAATGTCCTTGGTAATACCCAAAATTCTCAAATACTTTTTTCTTCCTTTCCTTGACCATTGGTTATTGGGAAAAAATGATATTTGAATATTTTTACTATTTTTTAAAGAAAAAATACTTTTTAAAAATTGAGTATTTTTTATTTTTTTAAAAAATCATTTTGCCCCTAAAATATCAAAATTCCACTTATTTTATGTAAAATATAATGATTAGAAGGGGGAAAAACATTCTGGAGGTTGGTACATTACCAAGGGTATTAGAGAGTGGAGCATTAGAAGCTCATTGCCCGATTATTAGGGCACAAGCCCATTTTGAATAGGATACAAATAAGAATGAGAGAAGATATGGGTTTATACCCTTATAGATATTTATATATCAATGGTAGAAGGAGCCTAGCTACCTATAAATATCAGAAAATTAAACACTGTGAACCGAAATTAAGGAACAAACCCTGAAGCCATAGGGAAGGAATGATTAATTTGGATTTTGCTCCATAATATGAGAAGTGGTATTGAAGAAATTTGGTCCAAAATATAAGAGGTTGTCAGGATAATTAATAATTATTTTCACTTTTATCTCTTGCGAGAGAGAAAGAGTTGATAGATATTAAATGCATAATTGAAAATTATATTATTTAATAAGGGTAAAATAGGTAAATTTTAACAACTTAGGAAAATTATATTCCTTTCTGTTCAAACCCATTTTTTTCTTCAAATGTGGGTGATGCCGAAGAGAATGGATGGGTTCTGTGTTACTTTTGATGATTTCCTTGATGATGATGGAGAGATCAGGAAGGGAAGATAATGGTGACAATAATAATAATACGAACAACCAAGAAGAAGAAGATGAAAATGAAGATGACATAATGTTCAAATCCAAGAACAACGAGATTAAGAGAAAGATGAGAGAGAAACTCAGTAGCAGACTGTTGCTTCTTCGATCTTTAGTCCCAAACATCACAAATGCAGACAATCCAAACCCAAATTCTTTCTTCTCTCTGACTCTGTAGTTTTTGATTTACGATTCTGATGGATTTTTTTTTTTTTTTTTTTTTGTGTTTCAGATTACCAGAGCCTGTGCAATTGGCGATGCCATAACCTGCATCAGTAAAATGCAAACCCAGGCCGAGAGCCTTACTCAGAAGCTTCAAGAAATATAGACAAAGGCAAATCCTCTGCCGCTGCTGTCAAAGGACGTGGCAGATCAGCCAAAGCCAAAGACACTACTAGAAAAAAGGCTTGCAAGACCGTCAAATCTAAACCTCTATAGGTGGGGATGGTTCAAAAAGTATGACTGGTAATATTTTTATAAATATTGATACAACTTAATACCATAAATAAATTCTTGTTAGACTAGACGCTTATACATCTGGTGTTATTATTGTTTTAGATACTATCATTTTTTTTATACCCATTGTTAAATGTTTTAGAGTTTCTTCAGTTTTCAAGATAAACTTTCCAACTACATATC
>OY725321.1:35589582-35894946 GCA_963242795.1 Inga leiocalycina | reverse complement strand
GAGTGCGTCTGGGTTTCTTTGAGTGATGCTCGAGCACAGCGCTTTGTGCTCGAGTGAGCGAAGAACATGCTCGAGCAGGCCTGGTCTGCTCGAGTGAAGGTGGGAGTTCAGAGTGAAGGGTTTCTTTCGGGTCTTCACTTGCTGGTGGATGCCACGAGTGTGCTCTGACACTCGCGAGCATAGCCTTCTCACTCGAGCACTGGGGGTCATGCTCGAGTGAGGTTGTGCTTCAGGAGGGAGTGGTGCTTTCGGGCTCTCACTTGCGAGTGAGGTGCTCGCGGGTGTGAGGTGTGTGCTCGCGGGTGTGCTCGCGGGTGAGAGGTGTGTGCTCGCGGGTGAGAGGTGTGTGCTCGCGGGTGTGAGGTGTGCTTCTGGTGGGAGTGTGCTCGCGGGTGGGAGTGTGCTCGCGGGTGTGGTTTTGTGCTCGAGTGATCCTATGCTTGGAGAGCTTTGGGTGCTCTCGGGTCCTCACTTCCTGGTTTTCTCTCGCGTGTGCTCGAGTGAGGTATTTGGCCTTGTGCTCGAGTGAGGGTCAGCGTGCTCGAGTGAGCCAGTTCCTGCAAGTGTCTTTATGCTTTCGGGAGCTCACTCGCAGTCTCACTCGCACTTGTGCTCGAGTGATGTCCGTACTTGTGCTCGAGTGAGAGCATCTGTGCTCGAGTGAGAGGACCAAAAATCTGTGTTTTGCCTTCGAGTAAGGGGTCTTTTGGGTAGGTTCTTCCAACCCTTTAGGCATATGTTTAGGCCTATTTTAGTCACCTAAAGAGTCCTAAACGATAACCAACTTAGAGTATTGTTGAAATATGATTATGGAAAAGAAATTGATCAAGTGTCCCTAATTTGAATAGGATTTGACATCTGTCGAACGCGTGAGCCCACTGTGCCAAAGATTGTCAGGAAAGATTCAGGTAGCGACCTCTCTCTTATACTTTGTGTAAATGTACTGTATGTTTGCCTATCATGCATTGTGTGCTGCTGCTGCCTTGAGATACATTGTGATACGTTGTGGAGCTTTGTGTACTGTGGAGCATAGTGCCTTGTGATACATTGTGTTTGGAGATGCTTAGTGATACATTGTGCTTTGAGTTGCTGCTACATAGTGTTCACCGCGAAAGCGGGCGTTGTGCATAGTGATTACCGCGCGAGCGGGCATAGTGTTTGCAGCGAAAGCTGTCATTGTGATTACCGCGAAAGCGGGCATAGTGCATTGTGATACAGCCGTGAGTGCTGTCGTTTGTGGCGCGAGCTATGGATCATTGTGTTGCTGATGATGCTGGTGAACATGATACATTACATGCTTTGTGTTTATATATTGTATGAGTGAGTTGTTGCTCTGGGATTCTCAAGAATCTCATTCCTCCATATGACTAACCTTTCAGGCAGGGCAAGTGGCTCGAAGGAGAAGCGACCAACCCGGAGTGGTTAGGGTCTCTTAGGGACATTAGGGATTTTTGGGATAGTTGGTTATCCTTACTTTGGATTTGGGATTGCCAAAGTGTAAATTGATGTAAATGATTATTTTGATCGTGTAATCCCCGTTGTTGGGAAATATAAAACCCATATTATTTATGTAAGTAACCCGGGGTTGCCGGGATTTTAGTTTCCGCACTTTGATATTTATTATGTACTCTGATTTCTCAAGTAGTTATATCCGTACATGAATGTGAGACCAGGAATATATAAGTTTTGAAATGATTTTTCGAACGCCCCATCTCTTGGATGAGGGATTATAAATTGTTAAACCATCTTATTGGTCTCTATTTCATTTAAATTTCGTAATCCGGATGTAATTACGGTGAGGGGGTTACATTTTTGGTATCAGAGCTGCAGTTCCTGGCAAGGGTAGAGTTTGCTAGGATAGCTCCCATAGTGTGTCCTTAGTGATAATGGATTGGTAGTGAATGTTTGTTCGTTTACACATCTTTGAGTTATAATTGTGGATATATGAGCTCTGTAGAGATGTGTATACCATAATTGTTGGATTAATGGGGTGAGTTCTTTGTAGAATGAAAAGAACAACAAAAGGTCGCCCCAGAGTACAACAAGAAGATCCCGATGTGGAGTTGGTCAATGACAATCCACCGGATCCTATGCAAGAGTTAATGGGCTTGATAAAGGATCAGAGGGATATGATTGCGGAGCTTAGAGAAGAGCTTAGAGCTGAAAAGGCCAAGAACAATGAGGGCCGGGGTCAGTCTACTCATGAAGGAACTCGAGGGGAAACCCGAGAGGAGACTAGAATAGAAGATACTGCTGAGGGGTCGGCACGACCACTTGAATCTCCTTCTCATGTGATTCCGAACCAAGGATCCCATGGAGTGCCAGTCAGGGAGGAACGAGACCTTGAGTATTGGGTCTCCAAATTCTGTAAACAACTACCTCCGGCATTTAAAGGGAAGTTTGATCCTCAGGCGGCTGAAGATTGGTTACACCGTCTTGAGAAAATTTTTGAAGTTTTAGTGTGTCCCTCAGAAGTGAAAGCCAAGTTGGCAGTGTACAAGCTTGAAGGCGATGCTGATCGTTGGTGGCGTAACATTGCCTTATCAATGCGGTTAAAGAATGAGCCATTGACCTGGGAGGTGTTTCAGCAACACTTCAACGAGAAATACTTTCCTAAGTCAGTGAGGCTTGAGAAGGAAACGGAATTCCTGAATATCAAGCAAGGGGACACGGAGTCTTTTGACGAATATTTGTCCCGATTTACCCGTCTATCCCGATATTCCTCCTATCTTCAGAAAATGGACGATGAGGAGTTGAGCTCAGATTTGCTGATTCGGGGCTTGAGGCGTGATATGAGAAAGAGAATAGCAACTCATCAGTTTTCCAAGTTCAACAAGGCCGTTGAAGAATGTCGGATTACTGAGAATAATCTTAGAGAGTTGTATCCGGCTAAGGCTGGTAGTGGTCATAGTGAGCCTAGTAAAGGCGGTGCTTCTCAGAAGCGGAAGGGCTCGGGATCATCCTCTTCATTTAGAGGGGGTAGTAAGAAGCCTTATCAATCTTGGAGTCGTGATCAGCAGAGAACTCCTAGTGTATGGACATGTCCTCGTTGCAACCAGCCACATCATGGCAAGACGTGTGATGGTCGGGTGATTTGCTTTAAGTGCAAGCAAGTGGGACATACATCTGTTGAGTGTGGACAGCCACGACCAGAGCAGAGACAGAGGACTCAGGGCCGCGTATTTGCTATGACTCACGAAGAGGCCCGAAAATCCCCAGAGCTGATACAAGGTAAAGTCCTTATCCATGGCATTGAGTTACAAGCGTTATTTGATTCGGGTGCAAGTCACTCTTTTATTGCTTATGCTTGTGTAGAGCGTCTGGGAATGAATGTGCATAAGTTGCCATTCGATCTGATTGTGTCAACACCGATGGGTGTGAAGGCTGTAACTACAGAAGCCTGCTTAAATTGTGTTATAACCGTAGAGGGCCAGGAGTCTGTAGTAGATTTGATTTGTTTACCGCTCTGCCAGTTAGAAGTCATCTTGGGTTTTGATTGGTTGAGAGCGAATAATGTGTTGTTAGATTGTGGGAACAAGAGGATAGTGTATCCTGTTTCTCAGAGCATTGAGGGCGAAAATGCCGGTTTGAATTTTCTTTCGACAGCTAAGGCTGAGAAATATTTGAAAAAGGGTTGTCAAGGGTATATGGTTTTCTTTTCTGTACAAGGAGAAACCAGTGAGTCTTTGAGTAGGATACCCATAGTGAATGAATTCCCTGAGGTTTTTCCGGATGACTTAAGTGGATTACCTCCTGAGAGGGAAGTTCAATTTCCGATTGACATTGTGCCTGGAGCGGGTTCGATATCCAAAGCCCCATATCGTATGGCCCCAAATGAAATGGCCGAGTTGAAGAAGCAGATTGAAGATTTGCTTGAGAAAGGGTTTATTAGACCCAGTGTGTCGCCTTGGGGTGCTCCAGTTTTGTTTGTGAAAAAGAAAGACGGGAGTCTTCGGTTGTGCATTGACTATAGAGAGTTGAATAAGGTTACCATTAAGAATAAGTACCCTCTCCCTAGAATCGATGATCTCTTAGATCAATTATCTGGAGCATGTGTGTTTTCGAAGATTGATCTAAGGTCGGGGTATCATCAGCTGCGTGTGAAAGCGGACGATGTTCCGAAGACTGCTTTCCGGACCAGGTATGGTCATTATGAGTTCTTAGTGATGCCATTTGGGTTGACAAATGCGCCTGCGGTATTCATGGATTACATGAACCGTATTTTCCGACAATATCTGGATCAATTCGTTGTGGTATTCATTGATGATATTTTGATATACTCTAAGAGTAGAGAAGAGCATGAGCATCATTTGAGAATTGTGTTGAATACATTGCGTGAAAAGCAACTTTATGCTAAATTGAGTAAGTGCGAGTTTTGGCTATCGGAAGTGAGATTCCTAGGCCATGTTATCTCGCAGGAAGGGGTCTCTATGGATCCTAGTAAGGTGGAAGCAGTACTGAACTGGAAGAGACCAGAATCCGTGGCTGAAATACGCAGTTTTCTGGGTCTTGCTGGTTATTATCGGAGATTCATTCAGAATTTCTCCCGCATTGCGTTGCCGATGACCAAGCTCACGAGAAAAGATCAGCCGTTTGTATGGGATGAACATTGTGATAATTGCTTTGTGGAGCTGAAACAGAGGTTGACTACGGCACCTGTGTTGATTTTACCCGATCCCAGTACGACATATGTTGTGTACTCTGATGCCAGTGGGCAGGGATTAGGGTGTGTCCTTATGCAGCAGGGACGTGTGGTGGCCTACGCCTCTCGACAGCTCAAACCCCATGAATTGAACTATCCCACACATGATCTGGAGCTTGCGGCCATAGTGTTTGCATTGAAGATTTGGCGTCATTACCTGTATGGTGTGACCGTGGAACTGTACTGCGACCACAAGAGTCTCAAATATCTGTATGATCAGAAAGAATTGAATATGAGACAGCGGCGCTGGATGGAGTTGCTTAAGGACTACAACCTGGAAATCAAATATCATCCGGGTAAGGCAAATGTAGTCGCTGATGCTCTTAGTCGGAAGACAGTGGTTGTGGCAGCAATGATGATACACGAGGGGAAGTTGATTGCGGATTTTCGTGATATGAATCTGTCGAACCAGATCATCTGTGCCAACTATAATGTTTCCCAAGGGGAAAGTGATTTGAGAGCTGAGATTGAAGAAGCTCAGAGGCAAGATGACTGGATTCAGCGTAATCTAGCCAGAATAGAGCGTGGTGAAGCTCAGGGCTATGATGTGTCGCCTAGTGGATTGGTTCGTTATCAGAAGAGAATTTGTATTCCACTTAAGGCGGAGTTGAGACAGAAGATCTTAGATGAGGCGCATAAGAGCCAATACACTCTTCATCCTGGTATGACCAAAATGTACCATAACTTGAAATCTGAGTATTGGTGGCAGGGTATGAAGAGTGATGTGACGAAATATGTGGCGAGGTGTCTCACATGTCAGAAAGTAAAGATTGAGCACCAAAGACCGCCTGGATTGTTGCAGAGTCCTGAAATTCCGGAATGGAAATGGGAAAGTGTGACCATGGATCTTGTTGTGGGATTGCCCAAGATCAGGAATTATGATGCGATCTGGGTCATTGTGGACCGGTTAACGAAGTCGGCGCACTTCCTACCGATCAAGGCTAGTTACTCTCCGGACAAGCTAGCAGAGATTTATGTTCGTGAAATTGTGAAGCTCCATGGCATACCGAGGAATATCATCTCTGATCGAGATCCTCGTTTCACTTCGAGATTCTGGAAGGCGTTGCATGAGGCACTGGGTACTCAGTTGAGATTCAGTACAGCCTATCATCCTCAGACAGACGGTCAGTCAGAGAGGACTATTCAAACCTTAGAGGATATGTTGCGGGCATGTGTTCTTGACTTCAAAGGGAGTTGGGACTGTTTTCTTCCACTTGCGGAGTTTGCCTATAACAATAGCTATCATGCGAGCATTCAGATGGCGCCGTATGAAGCGTTGTATGGAAGAAAATGCCAATCGCCATTGTGTTGGAATGAGTTGTCCGAGAGGAAACTCTATGGGCCGGATCTTGTGGATCAAACCTCAGCCCAGATTCGAATCATTCGTAAGAGGCTTCTTGCAGCTCAGAGTCGGCAGAAAAGTTATGCTGACAAGAGGAGAAGACCTCTAGAGTTTGGAGTTGGTGATCATGTATTTATGAGAATATCACCTGTCACCGGTATTGGGCGAGCTATAAAGCGAAAGAAGTTGAGCCCAAGGTATATAGGTCCTTTTGAGATCCTTGATAGGATTGGGCCTGTTGCTTATCGAGTAGCCCTACCTCCAAGCTTGAGCAGACTCCATGATGTGTTTCATGTTTCTCAATTGAAGAAGTACCAACCGGATCCATCTCATGTCGTTGAGTATGAGAATGTGGAGTTGCGAGATAACTTCACGTATGCGGTGGAGCCAGAGCAGATTATTGAACGAGAAGAACGTCGGCTCAGACACCGAAGTATTCCTTATGTGAAAGTGATCTGGAAGGGAATGACTCAGCGGGAAGCAACGTGGGAAACGGAGGAAGATATGCGAAGGCGATATCCGGAGTTTATGGCTCAAGGGATATCACAAATTTCGAGGACGAAATTTAATTAACAGGGGGAGAATTGTAATATCCCGATTTGTGATTAGGGCTGATAATCCTGATAATCATTGAGATTTGTGTAATTAAGCACTTTTGGGATTAATGCAAAGTGATTTTTGAGAATTTATGTGTATGGTATTTAAGATCAAGGGTTGTGATTCATTGATAATGGGTCGGGATCCTACGCTTTGCGATTGTGTGTGTTTATGAAGGAGAGCTTGAGATCATGACATGTGGCATTGTGGTAGTGGTTGGATGATGCACTAGAGGACAAAAACCACCTTTTTACTCCCTTTCCTCTCTCCAATTCGGTGGAGTGTGTGTGTAGGCAAGGGAAGAAGTCTTCATCATCATCTCCTCCCATTTCTCTCTACCATATTCTCTCTCTTTCCTCCATTGTTTCCGGCGATCAAAGGAAGAAGGAAGAAGAAAGGTGAGATTTTGATGCTTTGTTTGATCTCTAATGCCCTAAACCTCTTCTTTAATATTGTGTGTCTCATTGAGAACTACATTGTGGTAATTTCAGAATCTTGAAATAGTATTGGTTTGTGATATGGTCGAAATTGGGAGTTGGAGAAACAAGATTCTGGATTGAGCAAAGGGAAGAGGTAGGCATTTAGAGCATTTGGATATATTGTTTATGAGTTTTGGCTAGGTTCGGTAAAATCTGGAAATTTTGCCCTAAGTATGCCAAATGTTGAAAATGTGGATTTTATGGTGTTTGATAGTAAAAATGGGTTAATGTTGAGTTATTTGATTATTGGATAAGATTCGGAATGTGGGAAATGTGTTAAGGGAAATCTGGAAAATGTGTGTCATAGAGACCTTAGTGGTTGATTGTGGTCAAAGTGGTTTTTGGGGTGTTTGTGGAGTTGCCATTGTGTTCCCTAGTTAGTGCTTAGAGTGTATGAGCATTGTGGGGAGTTTGGGAACCTTTGGGCATGATTTTGACCATCTGGTGTTTTTCTGGTTTTCTGCAATTCTGGGTTTCGGATGAGCATCACTCGAGCAGAGGAAGAACGTGCTCGAGTGATGGGAGAGTTTTCCCTGTTCTGCTTCGAGTGCGTCTGGGTTTCTTTGAGTGATGCTCGAGCACAGCGCTTTGTGCTCGAGTGAGCGAAGAACATGCTCGAGCAGGCCTGGTCTGCTCGAGTGAAGGTGGGAGTTCAGAGTGAAGGGTTTCTTTCGGGTCTTCACTTGCTGGTGGATGCCACGAGTGTGCTCTGACACTCGCGAGCATAGCCTTCTCACTCGAGCACTGGGGGTCATGCTCGAGTGAGGTTGTGCTTCAGGAGGGAGTGGTGCTTTCGGGCTCTCACTTGCGAGTGAGGTGCTCGCGGGTGTGAGGTGTGTGCTCGCGGGTGTGCTCGCGGGTGAGAGGTGTGTGCTCGCGGGTGAGAGGTGTGTGCTCGCGGGTGTGAGGTGTGCTTCTGGTGGGAGTGTGCTCGCGGGTGGGAGTGTGCTCGCGGGTGTGGTTTTGTGCTCGAGTGATCCTATGCTTGGAGAGCTTTGGGTGCTCTCGGGTCCTCACTTCCTGGTTTTCTCTCGCGTGTGCTCGAGTGAGGTATTTGGCCTTGTGCTCGAGTGAGGGTCAGCGTGCTCGAGTGAGCCAGTTCCTGCAAGTGTCTTTATGCTTTCGGGAGCTCACTCGCAGTCTCACTCGCACTTGTGCTCGAGTGATGTCCGTACTTGTGCTCGAGTGAGAGCATCTGTGCTCGAGTGAGAGGACCAAAAATCTGTGTTTTGCCTTCGAGTAAGGGGTCTTTTGGGTAGGTTCTTCCAACCCTTTAGGCATATGTTTAGGCCTATTTTAGTCACCTAAAGAGTCCTAAACGATAACCAACTTAGAGTATTGTTGAAATATGATTATGGAAAAGAAATTGATCAAGTGTCCCTAATTTGAATAGGATTTGACATCTGTCGAACGCGTGAGCCCACTGTGCCAAAGATTGTCAGGAAAGATTCAGGTAGCGACCTCTCTCTTATACTTTGTGTAAATGTACTGTATGTTTGCCTATCATGCATTGTGTGCTGCTGCTGCCTTGAGATACATTGTGATACGTTGTGGAGCTTTGTGTACTGTGGAGCATAGTGCCTTGTGATACATTGTGTTTGGAGATGCTTAGTGATACATTGTGCTTTGAGTTGCTGCTACATAGTGTTCACCGCGAAAGCGGGCGTTGTGCATAGTGATTACCGCGCGAGCGGGCATAGTGTTTGCAGCGAAAGCTGTCATTGTGATTACCGCGAAAGCGGGCATAGTGCATTGTGATACAGCCGTGAGTGCTGTCGTTTGTGGCGCGAGCTATGGATCATTGTGTTGCTGATGATGCTGGTGAACATGATACATTACATGCTTTGTGTTTATATATTGTATGAGTGAGTTGTTGCTCTGGGATTCTCAAGAATCTCATTCCTCCATATGACTAACCTTTCAGGCAGGGCAAGTGGCTCGAAGGAGAAGCGACCAACCCGGAGTGGTTAGGGTCTCTTAGGGACATTAGGGATTTTTGGGATAGTTGGTTATCCTTACTTTGGATTTGGGATTGCCAAAGTGTAAATTGATGTAAATGATTATTTTGATCGTGTAATCCCCGTTGTTGGGAAATATAAAACCCATATTATTTATGTAAGTAACCCGGGGTTGCCGGGATTTTAGTTTCCGCACTTTGATATTTATTATGTACTCTGATTTCTCAAGTAGTTATATCCGTACATGAATGTGAGACCAGGAATATATAAGTTTTGAAATGATTTTTCGAACGCCCCATCTCTTGGATGAGGGATTATAAATTGTTAAACCATCTTATTGGTCTCTATTTCATTTAAATTTCGTAATCCGGATGTAATTACGGTGAGGGGGTTACAAGGTCCACCATTACTTGAGAAGGAGAAAAACTAGTAATAAATTTGAATTTGCTCTCAAAATAGATATAAGTAAAGCCTATGATAGGATTGAATAGGACTTTTTAAAGGAGGTCATGTTGAAAGTTGTATGCTTAACTAGGTGGGTCAACTTGATTATGAGTTGTGTTAAATCTATCCATCTTAACCCGTGTTTATCAGGAGAAAGGATAGCCTTAATTAGTCCTAAGAGAGGTTTTCATCAAGGGGACCCTCTATCTCCTTACCCATTCATCTTGGTGTTAGAAACGCTATCATGTATGATAAATAACTATCAAGAGATGGGCAAAATTAAAGGGATTAAAATCATCCATCAGTCTTGTTTGTAGATGACGCTCTCTTGTTTATGAATGCATATCAGTCTTGTTGTGAGAAGCTAGCTGAAATTTTAAATTGTTATTGTATTACCTCATGATAGCTTGCAAACCTTGAAAAGTCTAGTATCTTCTTTTCTCAGAATATACCCTTGTGTTCATGTTAAAGATTCTGTCTGCAACATACTCAAGATTAAGGAAAGCATAGATCCAAGAAAATATCTGGGAATCCCAAGCGTTTGGGGGAAGACTTGTTAGAATATAATTGTAAATAATATTTATCTTGTAGATAATATCAATAGAAAATTTTAGACACTCTATATAGTTGTATTATGTTACACGTGTTCCCTCCTCATAGGTTCTGTTAACATATTCTTTATTGAGGGACAATTGATTCTTTTGTATAGCATCTATATAATACAGAGCAAGGCCAGGGCACTATTCATTCGGCCATTTACTATTCTTTTCTGTTATAATCTTTCTTGGTATTAGAGCATTTTTTCCAAAATGTTGTCATCATCCTCTGCTACCTCTGATTCTCTATCCTCTAGTATGTTGGCGCCCATGACTACTAAAACCTACTCGCTTTTTCACTCCTCCTCCCAAACCACCTTAATCAAGCTGGATCAAGGAAACTACCTAGTTTATGAGTCCGTAGTGCTTCTGTTAATCGAAGGGAATAGGCTTGAATCTCACATTTATGGTTCTCAAGTTGCCCCTCCTCGGAGATGGTGATGGGAAAAAGATCAATGCTAACTATGAGGAATGGTTCTCTGTAGACCGAATATTGGTAGGTTGGTTAAGAAACATTATGACACAGGATATGGGAGCGCAATTGTTGCATTGTCACACTGCTTATGATCTCTGGCTTGGAGCAAGGGATCTTACATGTGCTTCTACAAAAGCTCGAGTTATGGTTTTTAAATCTGAACTACATGCTACCAAGAAGAATACGTAGAAAAAGGAATATTATCTTTTAAAGATGAAGAACTTGGCTGATCAGCTAGCTCTAGCAGGGGCACCTATCTCAAATGAAGAACTCATCATGCATACACTGAATGGTTTGGATTTCGACTATAATGCTATAGTTGTGAAACTCATTGATCAACCAAATACCACATGGATCAAAGCTCAATCATCACTTCTTGCTTTTGAAAGTAGGCTAGAGCAACTAAATCATTTTTCTTCACTTTCGATTCAACCTTCTATTAATTCTGCTTAGAGAAATTCTCGGCCTAACTCATGCAATGCTAATACTGGCCAAATCTCCTTTAACAATGAGCAGACCTTCTGGCGTGGGTCTCATGGTGGTCAAAATCACCACTCCAAAGGCCGTAGGAACAACTACAACTAAAAGGGACATCCTTACTGTAACCCCCTCCGTAATTATATCCGAAATACAACATTAGAGTGAAATAGAGACCAATAATAATCAAAATTTATTTACATTCCCATCCTTAAGATAGGATTTTCACAAATACATTTCACAAACACTTTAACCTGGTCTCACATTCACATTTCTAATACAATTACATTGCGAAGATAATTAACATTCATAATATATCAGAGTGCACAATAACAATCCCGACAATTTCGGGTTCATATCTTCACTAAAGGTTCATGGGCACATACGCCCTTTACAATTTCTCAATTGGGGATTACACAAATTTCAATCCGAATACACCTCCACAACATATACAACCATATATCCATCCTAACATATACAACTCTAAATACATCCAAATCAACCATCATTATCCCAAATAGCAATGATAACCACTACCAAGTCCAAATGCCCATAAGGGATTCTCGCCACCCCTAGTCGCTTGCTTCTTCTTAGAGCCACTTGTCCTGCCTAAAATGTTGGTAGGGGAGGGTGAGATTCTAGAGAATCCCAGGGGGAAACAGATACCAATATGCATGCAAGATAAGTGTTTAATGCATGACATGCTTGCATCACAATAACTCGTGTTCACATAATGATATATCCGCATGCTCAATGTTTCAACAACATACTCATGGCCATAGCATAAATAGAAACAAAGCTTCAATCATTCATATATGTTTCACATAATCAAGCAAAGCAATAACATGCATCAATACACAAACACAAATATCAATACATGCAGGAGAGGTAAGTTCCCTACTCTTATTCTTTCCACGTATGCTCCAACATCGGCTACTCACGATCCGAGCGGATATCAAACCATGATCAAGGTAAATACCCAACCCTATAACCAAATCAAGGACATAGGGTCATTCTCTTTTCCAAATTCTCATTTTCATAACACTTAAATTTGGTTACCATTTATGACCTTTAGGTGGCTAATCAAAGCCTAAACACATGCCTAAAGGCTTGGGAAACACTTGACCAAAGGTCACCTTTTAAAAGTCCAAAATGCTGATTTTTGGGGGTTGGCCGCGACCAGCCTACCCATGGGCCATGGCCAATAGATGCACAGAAGGTCTTGGGCCGCAGTTCATAACCTCTGGCCGCGGCCAAGAAAATTCTATTTCCTAGCTGAACTTCCAAAATTCATAACTAATTCTATAAAAATCGAAATGAGGTGATTCTAAAGCCAAATGAAAGGTAATTAAGTCTTATTTATAGGAAAAATATGTACCATTACTGGAAATCACCACAAAATTCCAGAATTACACAAAACTCATCACTGCCCCAATACAGAGTTCTGTTTCAATCCCAAACTTTGGACAACCATATCTCACATAATACTAAACGAAATGACACAAAATATATGTCCATTTTGAAGCTTGGGATGTGAAATTTAAGACTGGAAACTTTCATAATTTTCTGAAATCATTTGGTCATTGAAAACGTCCACACAAATAAACTGCCCAGAACAGAGTTCCAAGGGACAGATTTTCCAATTTTCTACCAAAGTGTCTCATGGCTCCAAAATTAACAATCAAGCCTATTCCCACATAAATTTTCACAAGGAACACAATGGTAAACTCAAAATTACCAAAATAACAACCCATTTACATGCCCTGTTTTGACCAAAGCACAAAACCAACACAAAAGGTGCCAAACTTCACATTTAAGCTTCAATGCAATTCTATCAATTCACAACACTAAACAAGGCACCATTTCCATAACAACAACATACCATACTCCCCAAGACCCTAAATCATGAAAATTAGGGCTAAAATTCCAGAAATTCAAGGCCAAACAAATGGCCACAAAACTTATATGAAAATGAAGTTTTCACTCACCTCAACAACTTTCCCAAAGGCACTTCATGATTCTCTAACTTGTAGATTTTCGTGATTCCTAAAATCACCACCAATGGAGAAACTACAATCATCAAATTGAAGCTCTCACTCCAAGAAACAACTTTATAGAAGGAAGTTTTGGCATTAGGGGTCAAGATCTTACCTTTTGCACAAGCTTTTCCTTCTTCCTCTTTGTTCTCCAATGGCGAAAATGGAGAGAGAAGAGAGAGATGAGAGTGTGATGATGAAGATGAGAATGAGGTGCAGAATTTCTGCCCCCTCAAGCCATTTCATACGCATGAGAGAGAGAAAAGAGAGGGAGAGGGAGAAAAAATAATAAACAATGGCCATTTGACTTTTCCAACAACTCCCATTATCATATAAGCTTGCCAAGTGTCTCTAATCTATTGGCTCTCATAAAGTAAGTAACCAAATTAGTTACTCTAATCCCTCCATTAGCCATTTTAATTTCACATCTCATGCCCCCCTTAATTAGTAATTAATCTCTTCCATTAATCACTAATTTAGAGCCATTCTTTCAATTTTTCCAACAATTATGGCATATTAATTAAAATTGCCATATAACACATAATTATTCCACTTTAATTCGATAATTATCCTCAATAATTACCATTAGCCCTTAATCGAAAATTGGGGTGTTACAATTCTCCCCCCGTTCAATAAATTTTGTCCTCAAAATTTGTTACACTATTAGGGACATAAACCTCGGATGCCTCCTCATGACGGCTTCCGTTCCTCGAATTGTTTCTCATTGGAACAATCCCTTCAAGACCACTTATACAATAACACGCTACAGGTCCGATTCTCACAAGAATCTCAACAGACCAATGCGTCGTGGCTCAATTTTTTTTTCTTTCAATCACTTTACCAATTCTCATGCTCGGAGACACTCTCACGAGCATGTGATCTCTGTTTTCAAACTCTAGAGGTCTTCACCTCATTCGATCATATTTCGGATGGACTGCACTCATGCATCCTGACTTTGAGTCACTCTAATCACTGACATCAAGTCACCTTCCCTTTTCGGGTACAATTCAAACCACCACAAATTCACTACGTACAATCGACAGCTTCCGTTGTATTCACATATACCCAATTTCTGCTGTTTTCAACAATACTTCAGCTTACGCTGTATCCACTTCCACAACATTGACCTCACCTGTACACCCACTAGTTACTCCACTAGCTGTAATCGGGACTGTTGGCCTTAACATTATCACCTCACCGTATCAACTTTCACGGTGTCACCCTCACCCGTACACCCACCAGTGACTCCACTAGTGGTAACCAGGACTTTTAGGCATTCACAATCACATCAGGCCACTCCAGAATCTCAATCTCTTCTATCCGAAGCACCCCACCGTAACGGCCCACCTAGAATCTTAGTCTCTTCTATCCAAGTGACCTTCAAGGAGTCTCAATCTCACAACACCACCCTCATCCTCTTTCACTTCCACAAAGCAACTACAACGGCAGTTCAACGGCCGAGCTAGAGATGACCAGCGTCAATCCCTAAATGGCTCATGCTGACCTGCACACGCTGCATTGCACCTTAACACCATTCACACAATATACTTCACCACAGCTGGTATTCATATAAAACATTTCATACACAAGCCACACTGGCAAGATGTACAACACACAGCCCACGGCTGGATTCACAAAACGCCGCCCCACAGGTCGAATTCACAAAGATACATATTGATTACAACGGCAGTTCAACGGCCGAGCTAGAGATGACCACGTCAATCCCTAAACGACTCACGCTGACCTGCACACACTGCAATTCACATAGCTTTCACCGCAATCCACATCGTAAACTCTAATTTTACGCACTGCCTTTCAACCTAGGGTCAACACCGGTGCAACCAACCTGGTGGCTAGCTATGCTGGCCATGTCAGGGTAAGTGCCCTCAGAATAGAGAACCCCCAATCATGTAGTCGAATTAGCCATCAGCTGAATTATCTCTGCTCTACTACACAACTATACCTCAGTCCCAGCTTATTCACGACTGTCACAGATTCACAATCACACTCCACTCTCATCCCCTTTCTTCGCCGGGAAGACACACAGTCTTTACCCGAACCGTTGTTAGCTACTCAGGGACTATTGACATGGCAGTGCACACACATAGCCTTTCGGCTTCCACATTACACTCCACCCTCATCCCCTTTCTCCGCCGGGAAGACACACAGTCTTTACCCGAATCGTTGTTAGCTACTCAGGGACTATTAGCGTAGCAGTGCATACACATAGCCTCATAGCTCATATAGCTATCCGGCTTTCACAATTGGCCCGTCGGCCTTCACAAATAGCCTTTCCCCCGTAAACTACCTCCTCGAAGGCACAGTCCTCCCACCGGAATCACCCAATGGGCCGCAGGTGAAAGACTTCACAAATATCAGTCATATCTTGAGCCTATGCCTACCAGGCGCAGCCCACCAGACCACCCGATCCGGCCCCATCGGGGAGATGGACTCACAATGCATAATCGTAACAAGATGGAACCAGGCATATTAACAACTTCACCTTCAACATCTTGAATTCTTTTCACGTATTGGGATCCTTCAAGACCCCTTCTCACAAAATAATCTAGACTTCGAAGTTTTACTTCCCAAAGCCATCACTAACATATTGCACTTTCTACAAACTCGAGCTTCTGCTCAACACAATTCTCAAACAGCACATTCACACGCTTCCGCTGCACACTCTGAGATCTTTCTCCTCATCTGTGCTTTTACAATGTCAAGTTGATTTAATAGGAGTCCCATAGGAATCTTCCACTACAATTGACAACATTCACAACATATATTCATCTGCGCCAGACCTTGGCCCAATTCAACTTGAATCATTCAGAGCCATATGACTTCTTATCTCCAGAATACTCATTCACTGTGGGATTCATTACAATATACCGTCATTGAGAGCCAACACTTCCCCAACGCTAATCTACGATTCATTATCACGGCGGCTGCACTCCACGGTTCGTCGTCAAGGCGGCTGCACTCTAGGGTTGTCGTCACGGTGGCTCCACACTACGGTACCATACTCTCCGTAGGTAGCCCTTTGCGGTCGGACTTCCTCATAGGTAGCCCTTTCCTATCAGAACTCTCCGCAGGTAGCCCTTTCCAATCTGAATCCTCTGTAGATAGCTCTTTCCAGTCGGTTGTTTCAAAATGAAGGTATCATTGTAACGAGAATTCAGAGGCCATTCACACATTCCATTCTTTGTCTCAACCTTGAGACCATATCTCTTAACTATTCATGGTTCTATCAAAACTATCCTCTTGATCATTTCGAATTCCTAAGAATCAGCCCAACTATGGAGTCTGATCCTTGGATCACAACTCATCTATCCAAACCTCAACCTTAGTTGAACCAAGAAATCACTTCCCTCGTTTCCACGGAGTATCATCCACTCCATTACCAATCCAAATATTTCTGCCAGCCTAAGGTACACTAGTCCTTTAGGTCTTAGGGCCCTTGGACATACCATTCCACTATAACATCACCAGCATATATTATTATATAGCCTAAGGTCTCCAACCCAACATCTAGGTTTATCATGACACCTAGAACCTCATTATCACATACCTTGGAAATCATTTTCCTCGGTTTTCAAACCAAATCTATCATTTCCTACAAATGATCTGATGGATTATCTTTAATTACCTCCACCTCTGGGTCTATAATTAAATTCTTGGATGAACCATTATATCATTCCATTCCACAATGATTCACCACTTCAGAATAACCAATAGTGTATACACATAATCCACAAATCTCATATATATCCACAATAACCAAACATAAATGTGTATACACAACCACTATCACAAACCATCTTCTACCCCTAAGGCAGAGATCTAAGGGAGCTATCCTAGAAAATTCCCATGTTTGCCAGGAACTACAGCTCTGATACCAAAAATGTAACCCTCTCCATAATTATATCCGAAATACAACATTAGAGTGAAATAGAGACCAATAATAATCAAAATTCATTTACATTCCCATCCTTAAGATAGGATTTTCACAAATACATTTCACAAACACTTTAACCTGGTCTCACATTCACATTTCTAATACAATTACATTGAGAAGATAATTAACATTCATAATATATCAGAGTACACAATAACAATCCCGACAATTTCGGGTTCATATCTTCACTAAAGGTTCATGGGCACATACGCCCTTTACAATTTCTCAATTGGGATTACACAAATTTCAATCCGAATACACCTCCACAACATATACAACCATATATCCATCCTAACATATACAACTCTAAATACATCCAAATCAACCATTATTATCCCAAATAGCAATGATAACCACTACCAAGTCCAAATGCCCATAAGGGATTCTCGCCACCCCTAGCCGCTTGCTCCTTCCTAGAGCCACTTGTCCTGCCTAAAATGTTGGTAGGGGAGGGTGAGATTCTAGAGAATCCCAGTAGGAAACAGATACCAATATGCATGCAAGATAAGTGTTTAATGCATGACATGCTTGCATCACAATAACTCGTGTTCACATAATGATATATCCGCATGCTCAATATTTCAACAACATACTCATGGCCATAGCATAAATAGAAACAGAGCTTCAATCATTCATATATGTTTCACATAATCAAGCAAAGCAATAACATGCATCAATACACAAACACAAATATCAATACATGCAGGAGAGGTAAGTTCCACTTAATCGAAAATTAGGGTGTTACACTTACTGTAATTACTTTGCCCGTTTTGGTCATGTTTATGAGACCTGCTATTCAAGAGCTCCTCATGGTTACACTCCTCAGGCTAACTATGTTAGCCCTCAAACCGTGAGTAATCCCTCTTGGTATATGGACAGCGGTTCGAATTATCATGTAACAGCCAATCTAGATAATCTCTCTCAAGTCACTTCCATAAGTAATTCTCATCTGCTTACATGCATTGTGAAAAGGCAAAGGTTATTAGCATTGGTTCCACCATGTTGCCCTGTTCTAAACCTAATATTCAGTTGAATGATGTTTTAGTGGTTCCTAGTGCTACCAAAAATTTGTTAAGTATCAATAAACTTGTCAAAGATAACTCAATTAATATACTCTTTATTGATGATGGTTGCACTATGAAGGACAAGATGACAGGAAAGGTGTTGATGCACGGGAAGCCACAGAAAGGAATGTACCCCATGGTCAAGCTTGATATTCAACCCCAAGTCTGTGTTGTAGCATCATCGATTCAAACCATCAATGATGAAAATCAATTTCTACTATGGCATTATAAGTGGGGTCACCCAAGCAATAAAGTGTTGAAACACATTTTGAATAATTATAATGCCAAAGTCAGTGTTCATGACAGTTTTATCTGTAAAGCTTGTCAAATGGGAAAATCTAAATATTTGCCTTTTCAAATTTCTTCTTCTCGTGCATCACAACCACTAGAACTTATTCATACAGACATTTGGGGTCCCTCACCTATTGAATCTATAGGAGGTCATCGATTTTACATACATTTTTTGGATGATTATAGCCATTATACCTGGTTATTTCCATTAAAACATAACAACGATGTTTTACATACTTTTAACATTTTTCGGGCTCAAGTTGAAAATCAATTTAATACCAAAATCAAAACTCTACAATGTCACAATGGAACTAAATTCAATCCATTCATTCCAATCATATAGGCTACTGGTATAATAATGTTCTACACCTGTCCTTATACATCATCAAAAAATGGAAGGGCTGAGTGAAACCATTGATATATAATAGAAATAGTCTTAACACTCTTAGCTCAAGCAAGAATGTAGATTACATATTGGGTAGAAACTTTTCAAATAGTCGTATATCTTATTAATCGGCTACCCACTCCAGTTCTTAAGCACTCCACTCCTCTATTCTGTCTCTACAAAGCAGATCCTAACTGTGATGATCTTCGCCCATTTGGATGTGCTTGCTGCCCTTGCTTAAAGCCTTATAATAATCATAAGATGCAATTTCATAGTCAGCGGTGTTTGTTTCTTAGTCTGGCTACACAGCAAAAGGGCTATCGATGTCTCAGTCCTACTGGTCGTATCTATGTCTCATAGCATGTAGTATATGATCCAACCATTTTTCCCTTTATAAATGGTTTTCTTAATCGACGTGTAACCGACTCTATGGTAAAGGGTGACTCACCAATTCCATTAATTATTCACACTCCTCAGCCATGTCAGCCTTTAACTCAGCCAAGTCAGGATTTGACTCATGATGACTCATCATCATCGTCCTTTATACCTCCAGCTTTAACTTTTGGACCTTCCTCACCTCTCAGGTCCCCAACCATTGCCTCAGAGTCCAAGGGTCAATCCCCTTTGTCTAGACCTTCAACTTTAACAGAATCCATCTTAACCCAACAGTCACTTAAGCCCATAAATGTGCACCTAATGATGATAAGAGCTAAATCGGGTATACACTAACCTAAATATTGATTTATTGGCTTGATCAAAATGGAAAACCTGAAATCCCTAGCTATTGTTGCAGAACCATGAAACATCTCAAAAGCACTTGCTTCCTCTCATTGGAAACAAGCAATGGTAAATGAGTTTGAAGCTCCTCAGCATAATCACACTTGGGTACATGTCCCTCAGAATCGAGCTCGAAAACTGGTAGATTCTCATTGGGTGTTCAAAACTAAGTTCAATGCCAACAGTTCTGTTCTCAAATACAAAGCAAGGCTTGTCACTAAAGGCTTCTTGCAATCTCCAAGTGTTGATTTTGGAGAAACATTTAGCCCAGTGATCAAATCTACTATTGTATGAGTTGTCCTAACTCTTGCCATTACTTTTAATTGGGAAGTGCGATAATTGGATGTGAACAACTCCTTTCTCAATGGGTATCTTTAGGAAGAGGTGTTCATGCGACAACCTAAAGGATTTGTTGATTCTCGTCGACCAATACACATATGCAAGCTGATAAAATCAATTTATGTCTTGAAACAAGCTCCACAAACTTGGTTTGAGAGACTCCGACAAACCTTGCTGCAATAGGGATTTCAAAATGCTCGTATTGGTGTTTCTCTATTTTTCCTCAGAATAAGAAATATGACAATTTTCATCCTTATATATGTGAATGACATTCTGGTGATTGGTAATAACTCTGATTATATTGCCAATTTTATTCGCAAGCTGAACATGTTGTTTTCCCCAAAAGATCTTGGTCCACTCTATTATTTTTTGGGCTTGGAAATTTGTTGAGACTCTGCTATTTTTTATTTTAATCAAGGAAAATACACTCTTGACTTGTTGAAACGTTTTAACATGCTCGATTGTGCTATAGTACCAACGCCTATGGTAACCGGCCATAGTTTCTCTATACATGATGTTGTTCCATTATCTGTCAATAACATGACCGGGGAACTGATGTTGATGACAGAAACATTTTAACATCCCTCTATTTATAGACAAGCTATTGGTTTCCTCTAGTATTTACCTCAACAAGACCGGATATTGCTTTTTCTGTCAATAAATTAAGTAAGTTCTTGTCTAAACTCACTGACATTCATTTCCAAGCAATTAAACGAATTTTTTGTTATCTAAAAGGGACTTATTATCTTGGCATCCACATTAAACCTTTTCCATCTCTTACACTCATTGTCTTTATTGATGCGGATTGGGCAACTGATGTTGATGACAGAAAGTCTATGGTTGGATGTTGTATTTATCTTGGTGACACTTTAATTTCTTGGTTTTCTTGAAAACAAAAAATTGTTTGTTTCTCGAGTGCGAAATCTGAGTATCGGTCCTTAGCTGATGGTGCATTAGAAGTTAAGTGGATTTCCTCTTTGTTATTTGAACTTGGTCTTATGCTCAGACAACCAATAGTAATCTGGTGTGATAATATCAATGCTAGTGCTCTAGTTGCCAATCCTGTCTAACATTCACGGAGCAAACACATTTAAATTGATCTCCATTTTGTTTATGATAGGTTCTCTTTGGTTTTATTGATGTTCAATATATTCCTTCTAACTATCAAATTGCATATTGTTTTACCAAGGCATTATCTCATACTCAATTCAGGAATTTACGCACAAACTCATTCTGCTCACCACACCCTCTCGTTTGGGGGGGGATGTTAGAATATAATTGTCAATAATATTTATCCTATAAATAATATCAATAGAAAATTCTAGACACTCTGTATAACTGTATTATGTTACACGCATTCCCTCCTCATAGGTTCTGTTAGCATATTCTTTATTAAAGGACAATTGATTCTTTTGTATAGCATCTATATAATACAGAGCAAGGCCAAGGAACTATTCATTCGGCCATTCATTATTCTTTTTTGTTAGAATCTTTCTAGACTGAACAACAAGCTCTTGCCTATATTCTAGAAAAAGTGAGCAAAAATATTCATGGTTGGAGTAGTAGACATCTTTCCTTTGTTGGGAGAGAAGTGATGATCAAAGCTGTGATAAATGCTATTCCAATCTTCTTGATGACCTGCTTTAAATTCCCAATTAAGACCTATAAGGAGCTTAATAGCCTGGTATCTAAATTCTGGTGGGAAACCAATAGTAGTAGCAGAATGCATTTGATAGATTGGGACGCCTTGGTGAAACCCAAAATGGATGCTGGCATGGGATTGAGGGATTTTGTTGCGTTAAATAATGCTCTTCTAGCCAAGTCAGCTTGGAGACTCTTACAACAACGTCATTCACTTTGGGCACGAATTCTTAAAGGTGCTTATTTCCCAAACAGTAGTTTTCTAGAAGCAAAACAGGGACACTGAGCTTCTTGGTGTTGGTCAAGCATTCTAGAGGGTGAGACTTTCTCAAAGATGACGTTTGTTGGCAAATTGGAGATGGCAATTCAGTTTGTATTTGGAAAGATAATTGGATCCCTCAAGCTCCTAATTTCAGAATACCTACGGACAGGGAAGATCTAAAGCAATCAGAGGCGTAAGTTTTTGAACTAATCAACAACGAGAATAGACAATGGAACTTGACAGACCTGACTGGGTTAGTTAGTGACAGAATACTTCAAGCCATTAATGAGATTCCCCTTAGAACTCTAATGGCACCAAGGGATGGCAAGCTCCCATGGATGGTACTCTAAAGATGAATGTTGATGGGGCATTTAATCAAACATCACAACAGGCTGTAATTGGTATTGTCTGTAGGAGCTCTCATGGCGATTTCCTGTGGGGATTTACCAATAAAGTCAAGTCCATTTCGGCTTTGTCATCAATCCTTGCTACTGATAGACTGAACGCATGGGTAGATTCTGAGTATGTTGACGCAGATTTCTCTCGTTCCGGAAATGGCTAGTTTTCTTTTGTTTCTTTGCCACTTTGCTGTTGCATTTTCTCGTATTTGGTTAAGACTGTTTTATGCTTCTTGTTCAGTAGCTTTTTGCGTCTAGTTTTCTGGCTTTTATATTGGACTTAAAAGTTGTAATGTCTGTCGCTCATCTTTTATGATTATTAATAAAATTAGAGCCACTGGCAGTTCAAAAAAAAAAGTACATGTAACATTTGGCTTCAGAGTATCAATTCTTGGAACCTCGTTGTCATTCCTAATTTAGTTCCATTTAGTCGGATGTCCTCAAAGAGCTAGAGACACTCAGACAAGCTCGTCCCAATTTTACAAATGCATTTTCCTACAAATTCCGCTGAAGATCTGCCTCCTTCCTCAAAGAATGATGATCAAACAATTCCTCATCATGATCCTCGTGAATATATATATATATATATATATTGTCTCAATAGCAACAAGTAACCTAAACTTAGCTTTAAGAGTGCTTTTAGAAAAAATCTTTTAGGATGTTAAGGATAAAATTACTTGTGTTAGATGCTATGTTGGTTAAAGGACAAAAAATATAAAAACCTTTGAATTATAAAAAGGACAAATCAGGGCTTCAAATTTCAATAATTCCAAATTAGTCCAATAAAATTCTAAAACATTGTGAAAGACATCACTGCCCTACCTTTTTTGAAAAAAAAAAACCCCCTTAACCACTTTTTACCTGCACTACTACAGAATCGCGTATAGTTTATGCTCCATACTAAATGATTTTCATGAAACCGATAAATATAAAAAAGTGGAATTATGGGAAAGCAATATATAACGGTTATTTAAAACAACCGTTAAGTATATAAGACAATATTTGACGATTTTATATGACCACCGTGATATATAAGCATATTTTTGTTGGAACAAAAAGGTATCGTTTAAATGACAGTTGTATATGAAAAACCGTTAAATATAGGCTATCAATAACAATATATGACGTGTTCATTGTAGTCCGTAAAGGCATTCGACAATCTTCGAATCTCCATTTTTTAGTCCGCATTCATAAAGGTGAGTTTTTGGTGGTCTTAATTCGTTGTGAAGTCAAAATGTGTACTCTAAATTGCTATTTTTAGATTATTTGTTCAATTAGGGTACTTATGAGTCCGTTGTAAGTAGCCATTTAGTTCTATTCTTGCTCTTTTTGAAACAGTTGCTTAGCTTGCTTTATGATTCAATACTAGGACACTTTGGCTAACTATTGCCACATTTTCTAACAGTTTGGTTTGTTATTATTGTCCTTGAAAACTTCAATGCATTTCAAATAATCATGCCCTTTTGATCCCTGTGGTAGCAATATTCTGTTGTTACCCTTTAGTATATACTAGTAGTATGTTACCAGATTATAAACAAGGTGGTATTTTAGTTTATTTTTCCTAGTTAAGATTTTATTTGAAAAGAATTTATTGTCAGACTGCTTTTCTTTTTGCTTGCTGCTAAATATAACTGTATATCAAATAAGAGCTTGTTTGAGTTATTTGCCAAGATCAAAATGGCAGGGAAAGGTATAAATGTCTCCATTGTTTGATAACATGTTTGAGTCCAGCAGCTGCTTCATTGTGAAATATGGTTGTGATAAACCACGTGGTGGTGGCGTGATGGTTCGGCATCTCGTCCCTTAACCAACTGGCGGGGGTTCGATCCTTGGGATCAACTCTGTTCCGCCTTTGGGAATGGAAACCTGCCCGTGGCCAGCTGTTTGCCCTTAATTGGCCGACCCACAGCGAAGGGATTAGTCATCGTCCATTGGGCGGTGGATACCCTGCTCACGCAAAAAAAAAAATATGGTTGTGATATAGGGGTTTGTTTTATTGAAAACCTACTTTCCATTTTTCTCAAAAAAGGAATTTGTCATCATTGATGAATCACGCAGCAAGATTTGATTGCACTCAGATGGATGGCATTTGTTGTTGCTATTTTCTTATTAATATTTGCTGCTGTTTTTAAAAAACCAATGCTTATCGTGATTAAGATTTCCTACAAGTTAATATGTCCGCATTTGATAGTGACTCAAGTATTGAGGGTCCTAGCCCCTCTGCCAATGGCTCTAGTACGCAGCAGGATTACGATGCACACACTACAAAAAAACATCAATTTAGCGACGGAATTTCTGTCACTAATTAGTTTAGCGACGGAATTAACAACGGAATTTATTCCGTCGTTAAAAAGACCGTTACTAAGTAATTAGGGACGGAATTTTAAATTCCGTCGCTAATTTGAGACGGCTTAGCGATGGAATTTTCCGTCGCTAAATTCCATCTCTAATTAGAGACGAAATTCACTAATTAGTGCAGAATTTTCCGTCGCTAATTTAGCGAAGGAAAATTCCGTCGCTAAATTCTGTCTCTAATAAGAGACGGAATTCACTAGTTAGTGACAGAATTTCCGTCGATCTAATCCGTCACAAAATATTTTTTTTATATATAATTTAAATTGCCACATGTCCTTACAACGAGCCTCCACATGTCCCTCGCCAGTGACTGCCACGTGTACCCACCGCCGGCCACGTGTCCCCGTCAGCAGCCGCCACCTCGCCTCCGCGCTCCACGTGTCCTGGTCAATCGCCACGTGTCCAAGTCACAAATTGGTTGCATTTTGTGACCAAGTTGGGATTCGAAGCCTTGACCTCTCATGTGTGTACCAGTGCCTTTGCCAATTGAGCTAAGAAGAACCTGTGTAATTTAAATACAAAATCATATATATATATATATATATTTTGTTTTGCGAACAAAATTAGAAATACAAAATTTAATCTATTATTAAATATTTGAATTTAGTTTTCTTATTTTATTTTATGTAAATGTTCAACCTAAATTTTTATTATTAACATCTTTTTTATTCATTTTATGATATATTTTATTTTTTGTTTGCATTTATAAAATTTTTATTTTTATTTGTATATAATATATTATTAAAAATTCAAATATATTATATTATAATTTCAATTTCAAAAATAAATTTGAATTAATAATTTTATTTATTTATTTTAATATTTATATTATAAATTTATAATAATTTAAAATTTAAATTAGTTTACAAATTTATAATTATAAAAAAATATAATTATTTAAAAAATTAATTATTTGTAACGGAAATTAGAGACGGATTAGAGACAGAAATTAGTGACGGAAAAATTTTGTCGCTACTTTTTAATAACGGAATTAGAGACGGATTAGTGACGGAATGGGATTCCGTCTCTATTCCGTCATTAATTTAGTGACGGAAAAATTTTGTCGCTAATTTTAGTGATGGAATTAGAGACGGATTAGTGACGGAATTTAGCGACGAAATGTGATTCCGTCGCTAATTTAGTGACGGAAAAATTCTGTCTCTAAATTCCGTTGTTAATTTTAGTGACAGAATTTGTGAGGGATCAGGGACGGATTAGTGACAATGAAATTTCGTCGCTAATTTTCAGTTTTTTTGTAGTGACAACTTATAGCACAAGAGGAAAGAGCACTGAGGAAGAGCCTTGTTGTGATGAAGGCGATCCAGAAAGCAAAGAGATAGGGGAGAAAACTTAATGTGAGATGGAACAAGAAAGGGCAAGTTGTGAAATCTGACAAGTTCATTAGCTACCTCGGGTATGCGAGAAAAACCTACTTGCCTATCACTTTGAAAAAATGGAAGAAGGCAACTAATACAATGAAAAAGAATATATAGGATGAAGTATCGGTAAGACAATATGCTATTTAATTAAAAATATTTTGTTAACCAGTATGCCTAACACAAACAATAATTTGTGTGTTTTGTAGTCTGGATTCCACTTTGGTGAGGATAAGAAGGATTATGTGCTCCAGAAGGCTGACAGGATTATGCACTCGTTCTAAGAATTGTGACGAAGAAATTTTTGTTAGAACCCGACTCTGTAGAAAATTCAGTGGTTCCAATGCTGCTAAAGGAAGTTGTCAAACAACTCGAGTGGGCTGGTTTTGTATGGCCACTACGCTCTCCAACTTTTAAGGTAAATTAAATTCAATGTAATGTGTAACTCTAGATACATGACTTCTATATTAATGTAATGCGTAACTCTAACATATTTGTTATTTCTATCCACATGCATAAGCGCAACAAACCATGAGAGGTTGAAGAACAACGAATACCCATACTGTAGAGGCCGCACGAGGTATGCAAATATCAAGTAGCAGTTGATAGAGAAGCAGGGGTCAGGATCAAATATGAATATCAACCGTAAAGTGTGGTAGGATGCTGCGAGGCAAAACAAAGAGGGCAATATTGGCAATCCTCGAGTCCAAGAGGTTGTCTCAAGAATGATAAGTATTGATAATTTTGATTCAATTATATTTGTGCTATCTAAAAGGGTTTTTAACCTTTCATTTTGCTACAGGAGACCTAGAGTCAAAAAGTATAGCAACGTAAGCTTCCTAGGGATGAAGATGTATTTGAAAAGGCTACGGGTCCTGACCACGATGGTCTTTTAAGGGGTGTCAGCTGGCTATGGAGTCGGTAAAAAAGAATACTTTGGGAAGCGGAAGAGGTTGACAAGGGTGTTTGATCAGAAGTTTCAATAGTATAGGGAGATGATCAAGATGTTGAAGCAGATGGTTGAAGCACAACAAGCTATTATTGATCAGTTAATGAGCTGACAAACCGAGGGGAAGCAGGGAATGTGGCACATCCCCCTGTTAGACTCTACTTAAGGTAGTATGACTCATGCTGAAAGCCTATGCTTTATTTATTTTTGCTTTACATTAAATGTATTTTCTCTTTATTCAGGGCGAGGTTGAGGTTGAGTGTGTGGCTGATAGCCCCAAGCGGCATACAATTGCTATAGGCCATATATACAACTTAGCGGGGGAGAACATGATTCACAACTTATCTCTCCCTCAATATATCATGTTAGGGTAGAGCTGAAGACCGCCATCAATCCTAAGTATGCCCTTCAAATACCCACCCCAGATGTAGATACAATAGAAGGAGTTGTACTTGGATTTTTTGAGTAGGCAATCTACCTTATTGTCAAACCAGGGAAGACAAAAAAAGTATACCATCATCTTTTGAGTTTGCTAATAAAGTTTATAGTAATATTTTCCTAACTTCTCAACTTGTCTAGCTGAAGAGGAGGAGGAGCAATCTGGGAGCTCAGTTCGGCCATGGTTCGGTGTCTTGTGCGTTGAAGAAGGATGAGATTGTACATGTGCCTCAGGATCCAATTGCTCCAGTTTCCAACAAATTTTGAATGGCTCTTGAGGCACAGATAGCATAGTCATTGAAACAAACCCTGAGCGAGACTACTACACCAAACAAGTTCTCTTTGAGCAAGATATCTATAAGGAACAAGGCGTGTTTGATGCTATCAATCGGGGTGTTAGTCAAAGATACCGTCACGGTCGATATGGCTAGCTCAAGTGCTTGTAACTTTTATATCCGATATGTCTTCTATTGCGAATGAATACTTAGCCACTTCTAGCATTTATATATACTGATTTGCTTGTTTTTGTATGTAAGGTACCTTCACAAGGAGCATGTAGCCCGTAATGGCCTATAGGAAACATTCCTATTCCTCAAACCCCACATCTATTCAGGAATGTTGGACAAAGGCAATAAGCCGGATTTTGCAGAGACAAAAGCAAGGGAACTGGCAGATTTGGTCATTAAAAGGGCACCAAAGAATAAGACAGTTTTTTCTTAGCGCCGTGCTACTGGGGATAAGTATACTACTTTATTAAATTGCATACTCATTATATTTGTTTCTTAGTTTTGTTCTCATTATGTTTAATGTACTTAGGGGTCACTGGATGCTCACCATGCTAAATCCCATCAAATAAAGGATTTGGTACTTTGATTCATTTCATGGGGATGCGGAAAATTGACCATAGATGGTTGAGATTTTCAATAAGTAAGTTAATGAATTTAAATTTGGTACTTTTATTCAAAGTTTATTATGAATTTGGTGCTTTAATTTCTTATTGTGTTATATCTTGTTAGAGTTGTTTGCTATTATGCCACGGATGAAGGCCTCGCCTACTCCTCGTTAAAACATAAAGGCATTGCATCCGCTTACAAATAGAAGAGAGTAGTGGTAATTCACCAATACTTGCCCTTTTGTTAGAGTTGTCAAAGTTGGTTTTTTGTGTTAGACTGATACATTTCATTTGTTTGCTTATAGTGTTCGTGGCAACCAGATCAAAGTTCTTGTTGTGGGTAATATGTCATGAAGTTTATGAAGGACACAGTCACCCTTAATCCCGACTCAATTGATACTAGTGTGTGTGTGCGCGCGCGCGCGCCTATATGTGTGTTTAAGTTAATTAAAAGTAAAGTCATATATATTCACCAACCACGCTTTGTTTTTGTACTTTGAGGATAGTTATTTTGAGTAATAGAAGTCATAGAAGAGTTAGCTATGATAGTTTATTGTCAATAGATGGGAGCATAAGTTAGCTATAACAGTTTTGGTTCTTCCTTTTGGTTTCTATTTTGTTTTCTCTTTTTTCTTTAACTGATTTGCTTTTGGTGATTGGTAATTTAGATTAGCTTTTTTGTAATGTACAGTTTTGTATATGTACTTTTTGATGATTGCATGGAATTGATCTATATGTTTAAATGGTTTCCTAAATTGGCTTTTGTTGGATCTATAATCAGTTTTATATGTATGTAATATGGATAAGCCCCCCAAATTTTTTTAAAAAAATTGTCACACATACTTAACGGTTATTCACCAATAACTGTCAAATATTATACATATATAATGATTTTTCCAAATAACCATCAAATAAACCCCTTCCTCTGGTGATCAATACTTTACCGTTCATCATTTTAACTATTAAGTATTGTACATAATATATCACGATTGTTATTAAACAATTGTTAAATATAGTGTCTTATACATAACAGTTATGTTTGAAAAACTGTAAAATATAGTGCCCAATATTTAGCTATTAAAAACTGTTATATATAAATATTTGACGCTAGGATATTTAACGATTTTTAACTGTTAAATATCCACACACACAAAAATGTTGTATATAGACAAATCTATGTAGTGCGGGCTAGCCACCGGGCCAGTCATTGGAGCTCCAATGCCTAATACATTGTCAGAATTTCCTAAATAAGAGTAATGAATAACGAAATTAGAGTAATAAATAGCAAAACCGAAATATTAAGCAAGGTCCCTATTGCTAATTATTTCCTAATAAGAAATAACTACTTTGGTTTTGCTATAACTTCTTTCTTTGGTTTCACTATTAACTATTCATATTTTGAAAATTCCAACAATGTATTAGGAACACCATTCCAGTAGCTTTGGTGGCCGGTCAACAAAGTGAGATTAAGTTTTTTTTTAAAAGAGTTTTCTTAAAAAAAATTGTGAGGGCATTGGTGTCTTTCAGAAATCATAACATTTTAAAATTTTAATGAATTGATTTGAAATTATTGAAATTCAACATGCAGATTTGTCTTTTTTATAATTCAAGGATATTTTTTTGTCTCTTTCCCTGCTACTTAACCTTTGGTTTAAATATTGTTTTCTTTAGCGTCAATCATACCCCACATATTTAATTTCCTAATCTAGAGGCAAAATTTGAATTTGAAATCATGGGACATTTTCTTTCTCCGGCGACGACAAATATAGGGACTAATTAAAACCATAGTTGACTTTGAAATTAAACAAGATCATGGCCGGTGTCCAACTCAGCACACCCATGATGAATAGGTTAGGTTCAGTCAATTTATAGAGATGGTGAATTAGGTTGAAATGGAATGCTACTTATTCTAGTTAAAATGTCGCAGTCATCCGTTCATGAATGTGTCATAGCTTTTCCAGTACTCTGTATGTATACAAAGCACAACTGTTTTATTTGCTATTAATTATATCCGCATATATATGATTTCATCATATTTTTTTTCTGCGATACTCTAAGTTAAAATTCTCTTCGGATTATTTAAAGTTTAGTGTGTGTGTGTGTGTGTGTGTTATGTGTTAATTAGTTCCTTCATGCTTCACCAATAAATCAAATGGAATGACCGAATGACGACATTGAGGTGAACTGTATGAGAGGTCTTTGCTTCCTCTGGTTGATCATGAATTATGAAATGCAAAACTAAAAATAGTAAATAATAATTTATGTGATGTCTGGGATTTAGAAAAAAGAATCTGCCAATAATTATTAGATGTTATTCTGCCTTAGTTCTTTCTTCTTCTTCTTCTTTTTTGGTGCCAACATTGTGCATAATCAACCCAGTGGCTCCTATCTCATATAAATATGATGAAAAAGTGAGTGATCTTGATCTTCTATATTATGCACTTCGAATATAAATGAAATGAAATGTGAATGTTGACCAGAATGAATGGACATGTCGAATTTTTTAAGTTATGCTGATGATTTTTCCTCTATATGCGGCGTTTTAGTAATAGGACCTTTCATAGAGTTTATTACTTGCTCATGACCTGTTGTTGGAATTCTTATTTTGTGTTTGTGGTTTGATGTGTTTGTTGGGATTCAGTAACATGCTTTATGCAATTATCTTTTTATAGTTAATATAAGAGAGAGAGAGAGAGAGAGGGTGGAAAATGGAAATTAAACCAAAGTAATCCTACAAATTTCCTCTCTTTTTCATCCCTCCCTATCTTTTAATTCTCACGTGCATTTATTTGTGGAAGATTTGCGACACAGTCCAATCAAAAGTCAACAATTTACGCGGAACCATCTTTACTTCCTTTTCAGCATCATTTAATCTCTGTAGAAATAAACTAATAGCTGTATGAAGGACAAAAAGAAAAGGAAAAATTAATCATCTAATCCCTATAATTTTACTTCATAGTTCTATAACTCTATTAAAACTCAATCCCCAAATTTCGATTTGGTGCAATTAAGTACCCAGCTATACCTAAGCCATTCAAAATATTCCTAAGTTAAAAAAATGACTTTAGTCTTTAACATTTTGCTTCATGGAGACTGAGTTATAATGAGTTAAAATTATAAACGAACAGGTGATTAAATTTTTTCAAAAGAAGATGAAGAGAAAGGATTAAATCATCAAAAACCAAAAAGAAAATTTCGTTCAGAAATCAGAATTAATCAAAACCTAAAAGCAAAGATCAAATGGATGATCAGAGCCACAAGGCACCAGCATTCTTCAAAATAGGAACCAAGTCACCTGATATATGAGTGGCCATCACTCTTTCCAACCCACCGAGCAACTTGCCACCCACAAACACCGCCGGAAACTGCACCTCGCCGCCATCACCAAAACCCGCTACAACCTCCTTCTTGAGCACACCGGCCACCACAGCGGCTTCTTGATCGTCGTGAAGGTCATAAACGGCAGGGTTGACGCCCAGAGGCTGAAGCAGGCGTTTGACGACGTGGCACATGCAGCAGCCACGTCGTCCGATGATGATCACTGCATTCTCTGAAACCATTCTCACCACCTTACTCGTGGCCGGATCATCCACAACGGCGTCGTCGTTGGACGGTGATGGTAGGTCACGTGAGCCGGTGGGGAGGCTGGTTTTGTATGGGATTATTGCCTGCGGCATGGTGAGGGGAGAGTGCGAGAGAGAGGAAATGCTTGAACTGTGGTGTGGGTAGGGTTGTTGTGAGAGTTGTGAGGTAAATGGGAGAGGACAAAGGTGGTAATATGGAAAAAGCTGGGAGAAGACTCTAACGTCAACGACAGTGACACTGCTTCTACGTCACAGCCTCACAGGCAATATTGTTGGCGTATCATTGCGTCACCGTCACCGACCCAGTCAACAGATTATGACTGATCGTGATATTCATATTTATTACAGTTGACTATTAGTGTGTTTATTTATATTAATAAAAATAAAAATTAATAATACTCACATTATTTCAAATTATTTATGGCTAAAGATTATGCACACAGACTAATATTTATTTTGTTTCTTTTTCATTTATTGCATATACTATTATATTCATTAATCAATAATAAAATAATTTATTTGACTGTTTTTGCTAATAACCATCAAACAAATCGATTCGAATTCTCTCCTTTTCTATTTCAATCACCTCTCATCCCTAAAAAGAATAAGGGGAGGTTTTCTTTAAAAAATAATATTCAATATCCTAGAATAGTTTTTTTGTTGTATTAAATATCCTAAATTAATTTTTAACATGCTTAGCAGTTATCACTTTAAAATATTTTTTTAGTGAAACCTTGTGTCTAGAACTCTTCACTTTGAAGCATTTTTCAATAGCATTATCTAGTATCTAAAGTGTTTTTTGGTATATCCAGCATTCTAGGATATTTTTTTATCAACACTTTTAGTGCACAATTTCGATTAAAGTATTTTTTTTTCAATCACTCATAAAATACTTTAGGTGTTATATACACTAAAAATTATTTTAATACATTGGGTATACTATTAAAAACACACTTCAAAGTACTGAGTGCTACTAAAAAATATTTTAAGATATTGAGTGTACGAACAACTAATTTATGATACTAAATACTACTCAAATCTTTTTTAGAGGGTCTGATGTCTTTGTTCCAAAAAAAAAAAAAAGATTCTCTTCTTACCTTTTTTTTTTTTTATTGTCCAAAACTGTGTAGTTTTAAAAAAGGACGCGAGCAGTCCAAAAAAAAGGAAGAGAAGCCAGATCTCAATTCTCAAATAAAGGTACATTTTAGAAAGTATTTATTTCTAATATTCTTTCCATTCTAATTTTTTATCATATGGTAACATAGAAGTAAGGATTCCGTTACTTGAACCTTATTTATATAGTCCTCATAGGGTACTGTTTTGTATAAAAGATTAAAATCAAAATATATGCGTCGTGGCACAAATATAAAGGATCATCGTAGCTTATTTTACAACCGTTTATATCTTCTCTTTAGAAAAAACATAATAGTTTCATCAATCACTCACACAGGGTTCTGTTTTGTCACGAGATAATTGTGCTTTTTTTTTTTCCTAGTTAATTATCTGGACCTCGAAGGGTGGAAATGGGAATCAGGCGCGTTTTCAAAGAAAAGGGCCATGGAGTTTGACTTTTTAATTAACTAATAACCTTTTTTTCATCAGGGTTTTTAATTATAACTTACCGTAACTCATTGTACATGTAATACTATGCTCCTCTTGCGCTATTTATAGAGCAAAGAAAAAAAAAATTATCCTATTTATAAAGTTGAGAGAAAAATTTTTCTCATGAAATGTATAAATTTACTTTCATTTATTATTGTATTGATTTTATTTTTATGAGTATAATATATATTAAATGGGGATTAAGTTAAAAAGTTGTTAAATTTTATAGCACATTCGAAAAAGATCATGTAAGTGGGACATTAATTTTTTTTCTGCGTCAAGTTACGTTCTTTTGTATAACCTCATTAGCCTTAACGTTATGTAACTTCTTGGTGTAATTTATATTATTAAATATGAATAAATTTTTTTAAAAAAATCATTTTCAGATAAAATTAGTAGCTAGGTCTCTCCTTAGATTTGACGAGGTGATTAGAAGTAACTAATAATAAAGATGGAGGGAGTAAAAATGGACTAGACATGTTTATATAGAGCTTGCTAGACGTGTTTCTCTATTTATTATTTATTTAGCTTGAAATATTTAAGGAAATCAAGGTAAAAAATTACTAATGGAAATAATGTGGCTAAAGAACCAACCAGAGTAGACTAGAGAGAGAGAGTTAAGGAAATATAGAGCCGACGGGCTCGGCCCTTTTAGGCCCTGGCCCTTCAAAAGGAAGTCGAGCCTAAAAGGGCCGGCCCTGAAGGGCCTCGGGCTTAAAAGGGCCGACCCTGGAGGGCCCCGGGCCAGCCTTTTAAACCCGTTTATTTTTTATTTTTTTTTTGTTTGGAAAGGAATCATATTATATTTTTGAATTGCCTTATTGAATCTATATGTCACTCTGTCCTCATATTGTATAGAGTATAATTTTTGAGTATATTGTTCTGTCTATTTAGAATAAAATCATATTATATACTATTCTGCTTGATAGAGTATGATTTTTTATGGAGGTTGTGATTATTTAACTACTTGAATCTACTACTCAAAGTGAAATACAATCAAATATCCTTGAAATTGATGATAGTGGCAAAGAAGGTGAAAATGATAGTCGTCATACTTATGTTGTTTAGAGGTTAAAGTATTTAGCTTCTTGCCTTCTTATACTTTGGGCTTTGTGTGAGTTATTTATGAACATGATTTTACCTTTGATTATACATTAGTAACTGTGTTTGTTTGTTGCAAGAGACGTGTTATTTAAACCTTAATGTTGACAACATTTATGTATTAAATTAGAAATTTAATCGTTATTATTTACTAATTATATCTCTATGGGGAAAATACGCAGAAAAAATAGTTAAATATTGTGAAAAGGACTTCCCAGCCCTGCGGGCCGGCCCTGGCCCTGATGCTCTCGGGCCGGGCCTTGAAAAACTGTAATTTTTCTGACCCCGAGCCCTTTAGGGTCGGCCCTGTTAGACCCTGGCCCGTCAAGGGCCGGCCCTGATTCCCAGCTCTAAGGAAATAGTGTATAATACTGTACATAGCTCAATTTTAGATAAATGCAGCACAAGAGCTATATTTATAATTTTTTTAAAATTAAAAATTAGTTAAATTAGCTAATATTTATAACAAATGTGGGTTAATTTTTCTAAAATAATATTTTTAATAATGTGCGTTGGAATAATCTCTTGATAGAAACCTGTTAATATGTATAATTAAGAGATACTTTGGAAGAGAGAAAAATAAAATTTTGGGAGATAAAATGAATTAAACTCTTATATTTAGAATCAAAATAAATTTATTTTCTAATTCCTATATATATTTAGAACTAGAGGAAGTATCATCTTGAATTTAAGCCTAAATATACAACTGCATTATATTAAAAATGAACTGAATTTTTTTTTTCCTTATGGTTTAACGCAATACAATTCACACAAGTCAATATTTAACAAGACTCATGAATGCTAGACGGTGTATAAGAATTTGAACTGAAAGAATGTCATATTAAAAAGGTGAACAGGTCATGGTCATTCAATCGACTGTGTTTTGGGAACAGCCTCCCAAAGTCTAAATTAGCTGCTTCTAGATGGAGCATTTAATGCTGTTCAAAAAAAAAAAGATGGAGCATTTAATTTCCACATGTTCCCCGCCCCGTGATCTTTTATGTCTAGTGAAAATTACATTAAAAGATTGGGTTAATATAACTTTTGGTCCCTGAAGTTTGATCCAATTTTGGTTTTGGTCCCTCAAGTTTGAAATCGGTGGTTTTGGTCCCTGAAGTTTCACCTGATTTTGGTTTTGGTCCCTGAAGTTTGAAATCGGTGGTTTTGGTCCCTGAAGTTTCACCTAATTTTGATTTTGGTCCCTCAAATTTGAAAAGGACTTTGTTTTTTTCTGGATCAGGTCGGGTTTTTTAATTGGGTCGCCAAGTCCTTTTCAAACTGACCAAAACCAAAATCAGGTGAAACTTCAGGGACCAAAACCACTGATTTCAAACTTCAGGGACCAAAACCAAAATCGGGTGAAACTTCAGGGACCAAAGCCACAGATTTCAAACTTGAGGGACCAAAACCAAAATTGAATCAAACTTCAAGGACCAAAAGTTATATTAACCCTTAAAAGATTTAAGGGATAGAGTATTGGGAAAATTCCAAAAAACTACATTGGAAATAGCAAAAGGACAATTCAGTACATTGAAATTGCAAAAGGACAGATCAGGCTGTGTCATATGGACAGGGGAATCTGGCATTTTGAAATTTCGGCCAAATGACGAAAATGCCCTTCAGCCCTCATTCAAAATAACAACATAGGAGTTGTTAATGGTGAATCCGAAGTTGTTAATGACGAGATCGATGGTATTATTGGCCCTAAAATTTGTTAAGTGCGGAAGAAGAAAATGGAGTTGTTAATATCGAATCAGAGTTGTTAATGGCGAGATCGGTGGTATTATTAGCCCTGAAACTTGTGAATTGTAAAAGAAGAATTGAAGTTGTTAATAACGAATCCGGAGGTGTTAATTCCGAGGATCATGTTGTTATTTTGAAGTGGGCCTAAAGTGTTGAAGGGCATTTTCGTAATTTGGCCGAAATTTCAAAATGTCAGATTCCTCCTTTTTCTGACACCCGCCTGATTTGTCTTTTCTGAATTTCAATGTATTGATTTATCCTTTTTATATTTTGAGTGTAGTTTTTTAGAATTTTCCCTAGAGTATTTAGTACTCCCGCTGTAAAAATATAAATCATTTTTATAAGGGTGTTTTTGTTCATAAGGAACTTTTAAAGTAATTAATATTTATTTATTAATTTTATCCTCATAATCCGTGCTTAAATGCGATTCATTATATTTCTTTTCTCTTTTAAAGAATTATTTAATATGGGTAAAATTATAAAGTTTTTCAATTTAAGACAGATATAATAAGTTAAATGTTGGGTCTTTGTTTTTATGAATTAGTTGAAATGACTTATATTATAAATTGAAGAAAGTAATTGTGAGTAAGGGTCTGTTTGTTTCGAAGGGAGGGAATGAAATAGAAGGATAAAGGGTTATCTTATTTAGTTTGATTAGTAAGAAGGGATGGTGAGATGTTTTTAATGATCTCTTATTTGGTTTAAAAAAAGAGAGGAAGATTGATAGCAATATACCATTCTATCCTAACATATTTTATTATATTTTTTTATTTATATGTTATATAAATTAATTTATATATTATTTAATTAATATAATAATATTTTTATTTATAATTAATATAATACTATATTTTAACCATGGAATTATATTTTTATTTGTAATAATATATTTTTTGTTTAAAATTAATTTTATAATAATATATTTCTAAACTATAATAACATTTTTTATTTATGATAACATATTTTTTAAAATTAATTTCATATTAATATATTTTTAATTATAGAAATATATTTTAAAAAATAATAAAAATATTATATTTTTTAATCATAACAATATTTTTTTATTCGAATATTTTTTTCTCAAAGCTTCACTGTTTTGAAAAAAAATTTATAAATTATTCTAAGAAAATAAAATCTGAAAACATAATCAAATAAAGTAAGGCCTAAAATTTTCTTTTTCATATTAATATGTCAGTATTGCTTGATGTGCAAGTAAATAAGTTGCCTTTTTAAAATAAGGTAGTGGAATAAGAAGGAACACAACGTATGGAACAAGATCTCTTTTGTCCCTTAACAAAACATCCAAATAATTAAAGGAGGTTCCATTCTCATCAACAACATGGAAAGTTGGGCATGGAATTTGACTTTGGAGGTCTTTTTAGATTATCATAATCATAATACTACCTCCCTCCTTAATTATAAGATAAAGTTGATTTTTTTTTAGAGATTAAGGAAATTAAACAAGTTACTTAATCATATCATATGTTATGTATTCTTAGATTATATATCTGTTTATTAGTCAAACTAATTAGTTTGAAGAAAAAAATAAAAATATAAATACTCTAAAGTAATTTAATTAATTTCATTAATCTCTCCAAAGAAATTAACTTTATCTTATATTTAAAATCAAATGGAGCATCATTTTATAAGCTGGCATGTTATTTCACACGCATATATGTTACGTCATTTAATCAAAGGCTTCATGACGTGCCTAATGACAAGTCCAAAGACTTTATTAGATCTAAAGTAAATCCACGCCATTTTTAAGTTTGCAAGATTCCATTATTATTGGAAAATGAAAAGTTGTTACTCTGGATTTTTTTTTTAAAAAAAATATTCGCTGTCTTGCGTTTCCACGTTGAAAACCGTCTAACAAATATGGTTTTGTTAGTTTCTAGAGAGCAGCGCACAAAACTGTTCCAATATATCTTTGTGATTGTAGTTTCCTCTTCAGAGTTAGGACTAATTAATCTCATAACTCAAATATTGCGTATTAAAAAATTTAGAAATTATTTATCAGTAAGATTCTCGCATTGTCAATAATAAAACTAGAATTCTCACCCAATGGAGGGATATAAGTCAAGTACAATACCAATTAAACCGTTGGCCAAAAAAAAAACAATACCAATTAAACCAACTCTTATTGACAAAGTATTTTATGATTTGTACCTATCTCAACCATTTCTAATCAAAGATCAGCGGAAGATAAAGATGCTTCATACTTCAAACTTCGTCTAAAAAGGTCATATAATAAGTGTATGCCTGAGATTAATATCCAATACTAGCAGTTTTTTTGTTTTTTTTTTGGGCTTAGCACAAGTATCTTCCTATAAAAGGCAATCTTGTTCGAGGAATTGTTAGGCACTAAATATGGGTACTTCTCCCAACTTAGATTTGAATATTGGTTCGTTACGTTATAAGGGATTAGTGCTTTCTGCTAGACCCAACCCCTATTGGTTTAACTTAATACTAGCAGTTTAGTTTGGACCTGAGCCTACTTAGAATATTAGGGTTGTTAACTGAACCGGTTGGGCAAGTGAGCCCAGTCCTGCTTGGTCCATTCAGGTTTGGTTTACCAACCAGGTTGGGCCAGAAATAAGCTACAAAATGCAGCTTGTGGTGTTCATGAGGCTAGGGCTGAGCCCAACCCAGAAATGCAACTACGAAGATCCAATATTGACTCCTCTGGTTCATTCTTAACAAAACACCCACTTTAAGTACCAAGAAAAAAAAGCCATCCACTTTGATTTTTTTTTTTGACATTTCATGCAGGATGACATCAACACTGTAGAGCTAGGAATGTGGGCTAACCCGCGGGTTGCAGGCTGGCCCGCACCAACCCATGGGCCATGTGGTGCGGGCCTGTGAGGCCTGCACTTCTGCGGGTTGGCAAAATATCAATCCTAACCCGCAGTGTGTGGGTTGTGGGCCAACCCGCAAGCCCGCATTTTAAAAAAATAATTCTTACTTTTTAAAGAAAGTTGAAAATATGAAACATATATATATATATATAAGTCATTAAATTTCCTTTCCTAGCATCAATCATTTCTCTTATAGAAATTTAAAAACATAATCCACAATTCAAGAGATAAAGTTATCAAATTTGTCAAAGTTTATAAATAAAATATAAACTCATCCTCAAGCAACTAAGATATAATAATTTTGTTTAAAAAAGGGAAGAAGCTAAGATTTTTTCTCTTTGGGTTGGGAGGTACCAAGATAGGAGTGGAAAACTTATAAGTTTTATAAAATTATTTTATGTAAAAAAGAAAAAAAAAATTTTGCGGGCCAACCCACCAACTCGCGAGCTATGCGGTGCGGGCCTATGCGGTCTGCATTTTTGTGGGTTGGGATTGTCCCAACCCTAACCCGTCAAAACCCGTGGACTCACGGGTTGGGCCCGTATTACCGGCTCTAATCAACAGCATTTTATTCCTTGAAGTTTATTAAAATTCTGCAACCTTAAATATTTTTGCTATATTTTTCAACATCAATAAAGGGAATTTCAAATCTGACCAAATCAAGCTCCTCCCAAATATCATCCAATATTAGATTAGAAACAACATGATCTTCTCTTCTCTTGCTTCAACCTCTCATACTTGAGAAGCTTTTGCGTCTTCAGTGTGTTTCATTGAGTTGCATACCCAATTTCTCAACAATCTGGCCTTGAATCTTCCTAATGTTCAACTCATTTGAAACAGTTGCCATGATCACCTTTTCAAACATCTTTTCATTCTTCCCCTTATTCTCACACAATCCGATCATATTAATAATAGGATTCATAATTGGCACTTTTGAACTATCCCCTTCGTTACTTTCTCTGTCGGTTAATTATGGCATCGACTGGGACGATCATAATATGAGTTCCCTTTTCGTAAATTTCAACAACTTCTTGTTCCATTACCTTTGCTTATGGCGTAAACACAGGTAGAGACATGAAGTTATGATGCACTCTATTTTTGCTTGACTCTCTTCTTCATGAAACCTTTTGCACGTGCTCTGATATTTCATTTACTTTGAGCAACCAATTAATATATAATAAAATTTAAAAAATATATATCTGGGACAGATGGGTTAGGGCAATGGCCGTCCCAAAAAATTTCGAGATAGGACGTCCTGTCCCAATATGGCCAGGACCGGGACAAACCGACTAATCAGGATGGGAAAATCTTGAACAGCCCTACCTTCACCCATGAAGAAGAATCCCGACATCAGACAATGTCATTTGTTCAAGGTCGCCTCCCTCACCGTTGACCCAAATCTCTTCCTCAACAGCAAACAAGTCAAGAAATATGGAGTTATCAGTCAACAAAGACGAGCAAAAAACACTCCAGAAGGACGGGATTGAAAGATTTTACCAAACAAGGCTCATGAGTCACAAAGACTAGAAGAGAGACAAAGCCAAAGCAGGAAGACAAAAATAGAGTAGAGGAACCTTAACAGTTAACCCTATATTTACAACTATAGTTTTCTCAGTTAAGACTCAATTCAATATTGCATATAAAGGTATTTACAAATTATTTATCAATAAGATTCCCACTTTGTCAATAAAACTAGAGTTCTAAAGGTCAAAAAGAAGTAAAACTTAGAGATGTTTCCCAATGGAATGATACTAGCCAAGTAGAATACCAACTGAACCAACTTTTATTAATACTGGTAGCATTTTCTCATTTGTACCCATCTCAACCATGTCAAATTGTGGCTGAAATACTTGTCAAACTATGATTGATATATAACACATGAAGATAAAGATGCTTCATACTTCAGGGATAGTCTAAAATGTCACATGGTAAGTGTATGCTGAGAGATTAATATTTAATACAAGCAGTTTGGACCTGGCCCAACTTAGATAAATCCAGGGAATATAGAAAACAAATCCAGGTTTTCCCCCCCTTGGCAAAATACTGAGTTTTTATGAAACTCTATATTACTTTATCTATCCACATTCTCTTGATAGCCTTCAGAACAGCATCATTAGACTCTAGTCAATACCGCAGTACACCCTGCAAACAAATATGAAATTATAACAGAGTTAAGCATGAGCTTAAAACTATGTTAAGAAGAAACTCAATATAATGCATGAGAAGACCTTGGAAGATGAAGTTGTTCACTGACCCAATTGGCCAAGTGAACACAGTCGTGCTTGGTTCATCAGGCTAGGGTTGAACCCACCCCATGAATACCCCCTACAAAGATCCAATCATGTAGCAACAGTATTTATAGTGTTTTGATTGAGCAACTTGATAAAAAAATCTATTAAAAAGAACTTTATACTTGTAAAAACAACAACAAAGCCGTATTCCACTAGGTGGAGTCAGCTACATGGATCGTATGATGCCATTGTGCTCTATCAAAACACTAAAAAACCTTTAAAGACTCAAAACTGATGAACTTGTAATAAAAACTTGTGAAAACTCCATTTATTTCTGAAGATCAAAAGGCCTTAACTTTTCTTCGAATAAATAACAATACGCCAACCATCTTCTTTTGGAAAGATACGTCTTATACTTCTTAAAATTGCAAGAGACTACAAGGATTGTTACTATCAAATTCTTTAGTTTCTAGCCACCTAAAGACTTATCATTAAGATGTTATATCCCAAACTTTCTTAACTCAAGGAGTTTTAAGATGATTGCACTAGAAGATTTTGGTTTTCATACCACAAGGGCTTTTTTGTTGCCAGAAAGGGCTTTTGTTGTTCATTCAAGGCAAAAATAATGTCCTTCAGTCCCCAAGAATAATTTAAAATTTTAAAGTCCTTCACAATAAATTTTATCAAGTTTTTGTCCTCTAATGTAACTTGCCTATATAAAAAACTAAACCCAAGTTCTGTACTTATATTAAACCACACTATGACATTATACTCAATGTGTCAGCCTTGAAAGATCACTAATAACTGGAAATGAAATTAAATATAAAGCACCAACTGGCATGCGCTATCTACACAAACATTACATCATTCAATTGGTTAACTTCTCATTGTTTTCTACAAATTCATGCGTGTTTTTTTTTTTTTGGGATCATGAACTAGCTTGAAAGAGAAAAAATGTCCAAAGGATTAGATCCAAATTTAAAATATTATTAAAATATTATTATAAAAATAATATTTGAATAATGTATTAAATTTGGGCCAGTGAAATCTTGATCTGATGGTCTCAATGAAGAAAAGGACCGTAAGCGGATGGGAAGGAAAAAGACGATAGCCGGATCCGGTTAATATCCAGTCAAGAGCTTGGTTGTGGCATAAAGGATCTACGATGGGAAAATCAGTCAATCCCATTATCTCCATACTACATAGTATGGAACAAGGGGCTAAGGTAGGAGATGGGGCCGAGGAGTGAGGGCTGAGCCTGAGATGGAGAGGAGTCTCGTTAACTCGGGTATTTTAGTCACTTAGATATTTATCTCACTGATTCTAATTTAGAGCTAGTAATTCAGGTTAGTCCGCCAGCCCGTCAATTATTATTTTTTTAAAAAAAACTTTGTTACCCTCTTTTTCTTTTACTTTCTTGCACTTTTTTTTCTTTTACCCACTAGTATCACACTCCATTTTTCTTGTACTTTGTGTCAAGCAACCATTCTACTTTTACTCCTTTTTTTCTTTCATTCAATCACATCTCAAAAATATATAAACACCTCTTTCTTAATTTTAAAATAGCAAAATAAATAATATAGTATAAAAATAAAAGTGAAAAAAAGTGTCATATAAAATGCATGAGAAAGAAGTCAAATATGCTATCAAAAGAAAAAGAATAAGAATATTTGAGTTTTTTTTATGACAAAGTGGGAAAAAAAAAAGGTTATTTAAGCAGGCCAACCTGCCATAGCCCGCGGCGTAAATAGGGTGGGCCTATGCAACAAGCCCCTTGGCGGGCCGGCATTTACCTAACCCGAGCCTACCACTTTTGGCGAGTTAGTGAGCTGGACCTGTGGGTTACAACCCATTTTACTGACTCTATCCAATCTTGCTACATCACTGCCATGCAGCTTGTTAACTTTACATTCTTTATTCAATTTGTCTCATTTAACAACTTTATATGTATATTACATGAGTGAGTTTCTAAAATTAAAAGATTTATGTTACAAGCCACCAAAGTAAGAAATATTGCACACAATTCTAATCATTAATTATTATGTGCATTAATGATGCTGTATTTGAGCAAAATACTTTCTTTTTTTGGTACAAGAATTTGAGGGAGCTAGGTCATTTGGCTAAAGTAGAGCAATAACCACATGATCGTGATAATTTGATTCAAATTTTGTGATTTAACGAGTATATGTGATGCCTCCCCCAAAGCTGTGGCAGCCGCAAGGATTGAACTCACTCCTTTTAGTGGGATTGTTTGCCCTTCAACCACTGAACTGATGATAGAAACAAGCCATGCTTGAATTGTATCTATTTTATAAATGTTTCAAATAATATTCTTTCCTTCAATTTTGGGCTTACTAGAGTAAACTTGTCATGCAGTGTGGATAGAAATTAAATGAAGGAATAAAATCGCTTTGAGTAATCCTTTTGCATGTTGGATGCGGTGCTTTTTTTCCAATTGTCACTTTGAATAAATGCTTTAAAAGTGACTGCATATTGTTGAAAGGAAACCAACTTTTAAAAGGTTTATATTCTCCACAATTTGTTAGAATCGCATTCAGCATCTTCTTTTTTAAAAAAAAAAAAAAAAAATCTATCCCAACATAATTGAATCCCTTCCAATAGGCTCCTCACTTCTGTAGCCTTCGCACTCTGTTGTCCTAAGCAACTAGAACTACAAATTTTGCAGTAAAAAAATTTCATTTTTTGAAATAGGAGCACTATAGTCTTTTAACAACATTATGAAATTGCTAATGAGGTCTTATAGCCTGATTAGAAATTTGTTGAAAATGTAGGCATGAATTTAGATTTTGTTATTTTGGAGGATCTAATTAAGAATCTCCCTTCTTTTAAATTTATTTATTTATCGTATAAATGTCTTTATTTATCTTGTAAATATCCTAATAAAAAATTAAAATAAGGACATAATTATCTTTTTAACCCACAAAATTTGATATCATTTTGATCCAATTAGGTGCAATGAAATTTTAGAACTTTTTCGGGTTGATTGATATAAAATTACTTTCACGGGGTTTACTAAAAATTTTCCCCTACTTTATGCGATTAATTTTCCTTGTCCTTTACGTTTCATCTTTTCTTCATTTGAGAATGAGAATATGGGACCACCTGATATATCTTCCTTTATGACATTGAGATTTTTTTCTTCATTATATATTCCCTTTTTTAATCTCAAAATAACATATTGCCTTGAGTTCCTTCTATGGGTGGTTTAGGAATGATACATGAGTAAATTTCTAAAACAAAAAATATTTATATTACAACTTAAGCAATACCAAAAGAAGAAATATCGGACATCATTCTAATGATAAATTATGTGCATTAATGATGTAAAATTTGAGCAAAATTGTTGAATTTTATCTATTTTACAAATTATGAAAAAAATACCTTGAGGTTATTCCCCCCCCCCCCTATTTGGGCTTACTACTAGAGCATGTTATACTCCTTTTGTCCTATTTATTAGGGAGATAAGGTTTTTTTTCGTCTTATATATAGGTCACATAATTGAATTTTAATGTGAATATATGATGTTACTCTTAATTTATTGTTGTATAAATTTTGTGCAAATGTGGTATAGCGTATATTAAATAAGGGTAAAATTGAAAAGTTATTAAATTTTAAGAATTAATGAGATTTAAGATTTTTTTTAGTTTTGGTGAAACATGTTGGGAGTGATTTATAAATGAGATCAAGAGAGTATATGTTATTGATTAAAATCGTATCTTATCTCTCCCTCTCTCAAGTTTCTCTCCAGAGTGGTGGGGGTTGAGTCTCGTCTTATGCGACTGTGTGTGCATGGCATCTCCCTCTCCGACCTTCGCCGATTGAGTGGATGCCTGCGCTTTAGTCATCTTTTCGTCGTCCTTCTCGTTTCATTGTTTTTCCTTGCTTTTTGTTTGGCTTTGCTAATGGAGCGATGCTTCATGGTGCAGAAATAAGTGGATCTAAGGGGTGCTTTTGCTAGTGTTCAATGGTGTTGGCTTCTGTTTCCTTTGCTTAGTTGTGGCAGATTCAGAATGTTGGAGATAAGATGCTTTTGGTCCATCAAGCATGGTCACTGTTATGTTTTTTGCTTCCTTTTGCCATGTCTATTTTCTTGGTGTCCATAGGTTTTTCTGTATCTATGGGTTCATCCCATGTTTGCTCCTTTGCAACCTCTTTAGGTGTTTTCTTGCCAACAACAGGGTTAGGTCCTCTTCGATGGATTTTTGAACACCACCCCTTATGGCCTTGTTGCCATTATTGGTGTTTTTTCTTTCCCGTAGGCTCTGGTGCATTTGCGTGACAAGTTTGGCAGAGGCGGCGGCGGCTTTGGTTATTCCCCTGGGTTTGAAGATTAGGGTTAGGGTATAGTTGTTGCGATCTTTGTTTTTGGGCTTATAGGCCTTTATTTTGTCTGTGTTGATGTTTTCTTATTCTTTGTAAGCCATTTTTTAGTAATGGAAATATCTTTCCCTGAAAAAATAAATAAATAAATAAGAGAGAGAGTATATGTTAAACTTCGAGCAAGCCTTTTGCTTTTTAGATGCCTTGCTTTTTCTTCTTGTTGCATTGTCACTTTGAATAAATGCTTTAAAGTGATTGCAGATTGGTTAAGAAAGCTGACTTTTAAAATGTTTCATTATATTCTCGTCTTCTTTTTTTAATCTTCTCTTTCACTTATTGATCTCAAAAGCATTCATAACCCAAATTGCTTTCTTCATATTTCCCGTTGTTCCTTGTTCTTTTAATTGATTTCTACATTTCCATTAGCAGTTCTTCTCATTCATTTGTTTTCTTTTGTTTATGAATTCAAAACAAATTATACAAAATCCTAAAATTGTTCTATTTAAGTTGTTTTTGCTGGTTGAACTCCTTTAAATTGGTTTTCACCAGACCGTCCATATTAGATATATACATTTCAGGTTTATTTTTTGTTACTTTTATTTTTTTTAAAAAAAGTTTTAATGTGTATATAATCTAGAATATATATAATACTTAACTTTTAGTTTTTCAAAGAAATATTTTTTACTTCATTTAGTTAAAATTTTAAATCTAAATATTGTTAAAATTGTATTTGGACGGTGTAGATCTCACCGATCACCAATGCAGTGAGCATTTGCGATGAACATCGAAATTGGTTCCTTCATTTCTAACTTTCTCTCAAACGGCCAAATTGAACAAAAGGAATAATCATACAAAACAATCAAGTCTCAGCCTCAAGTTTTTGATGGGATATATGGGAGCTTATCATATAACCCACTGCCTCAATAAGCGTAATTAAGATTCGATAACGTATAATAAATTGGATTAGAGACCCTTGGATAATTTAAAACCCATTTCATCTTCCTACTTTACAGTAGGATTTTTACAAAATCTTTCAAAATTTTCACTCTATCCTAGTCTCAAGTTCAAATATCGAATATAATTACCTATGCAGTTATATTACATTTATACATATCAAAATGTACAGCAAAATTCCCGATAGCCCCCGGGTTTCATATCTCTATATTAAGGGTTTCACATTCCCGTTTAGGGGATTACATAACCATATCCAGGATATTATTTACATCCCAAAACTAATATACAACAATCCCAATCCAAAAGAGATAACCAACAATCCCAACTAAACATCCCTATAAAGTCCTAGCCCCTCCTAGTCGTTCGCTTCTCCTTGGAGCCACTTGCCCTGTCTGGAATGCTAGTCAATGGAAAGAATGAGATTCAAAAGAATCCCAGTAGTAACAATTCACTCATACAGTATATAAACATATAGCATGTAAGATCATGTTTAGCAGCATCACAATGATATATGGCTCCTGCCATATACAATAGCTCTCATGGTTGTATAGACTATGCATTAGCTTTAACTGCTATCTCAATGTATCACAATGAATGACAAAGTATCACAAAATATCATAAAGTATCTCAATGTATCTCAATGCATGACAAACATACATACAATGCTTTACACATAGTATAAGAGAAATAGTCACTCCCTTGTTCTTTCCGAGCGTGCACGGACACGATTCGTTCTTGATCAGGGTAAATGTCGAACCCTAAACACCAAAATAAAAAATGGCATATTAATTCTCTACTCCCAATTCTCACTTTCAAACACTTAAAATAGGTAACCACCTGAGTCCCTTAAGTGACTATAATTGGCTCAATGAAAACCTAGAGGAATTGGGAAGTACTAAGTTAGAAATTACTTTTCAAAATCACAAAGTATGAAAATAGAGGTTTGACTGTAGCCAAGAATTTTCTAGCTGCGACCAAAACGAGCACAAAAAGTTTTGCGCTGCACCCAAGAATTTTCTGGCTACGGCCAAAAGGTGCACAGAAAGTTTTGCGCTGTAACCAAGAATTTTGGCTACAGCCAAAGAAACTTCGAAAAATCATAATTAATTCTAGAAAAATCAAAATGAGGTTATCCTAAATCCTATTGAAAGCTCTTTAAGTCCTCTTCATAGGAAAAATATGGATCATTACCAGAAATCACCACACAATTACAGAATTTCACAAAATTCACCACTGCCCCAAAACAGGTTCCAGTTTTAATCCCAAACTTTGGACAGTCATTACTCCAAGCTCACAAAACAAAGTGACATAAATTATATGTCCATTTTGAAGCTTGGAATGTGAACTTTAAGACTGAAAAGTTTCAGAATTTTTAAACACCATTTGCCCATTCAAAACGTCCAGAAAACTGACTGCCCTGTATAGAGTTTTAAGGGACAGAATTTCAGTTTTGTGCAATTTGCTTCCAATGGTTCCAAATTCAGCACAAATGCCATTCCCACACCAATTTTCTACAAGGAACCCATTAGAACCCCTAAAACAATCAAATTCCCATCACACATACATATTGTTCTGTTTTGGGTAGCCATGAACACATAATGCATAATTTTTCCAAACTTTCTAATCAATGATCCAAACCAATTCAAACCAATTTTATTGTTCAAATCATGCAACAAGACACCTATTCCAATACCAAATCACCATGCTATACACAAGACTCTAATGGCACGAAAATTAGGGCAAAAATCCAAGAATTCCAAAGTTCAACCAAAACCCACAATGAACATGTCAAAATGTGTCAAATTCTTACCTCTTCCTCTTTCCAAGACTTCTTTCTTGATTTCCCTTCTTTCAAATTTCTTTAAATATGCAAACACCACCTTTCACAAATATGAAACCATAGCCATGAAGCCTTTGTCAACATGAACAAGATTAAAGAAGGTGAGATGAGCATTCAAGGTCAAATGGAGCACCTACCTTAGGCTTCTTTCTTTCTCTTTCCTTAAAGATCTTGGACGACAATGGAGGCTAATGAGAGAGAAATGAGATGGAGATGATGATGATCAGAATTTTTGGCCTTTCAATTGCCTCTTGGACGTCCAAAATGAGAGAGGGAAGAGAAAAACACCTTTTGAAACTTTGACCATGATCCATGGCTCTCATGAAACCAAGTGTCATGATCTTGTTCCTCCTCCCAACTCCTTCTATGTTCATGCAAGCATAGGATCACTCTATCATAATCTCTTGACATGTAATCCTAACCATTGATCTACAATTTACTAATGGGTTGCCTCTTCGGTAACTGACCAATTGGTCGATAACTTCCCCATTTTGCCCCCTGATTATCACAACGCTTACTCAATCACCACCAACATCTTTATCTTACCATTTCTCTCAACCATGCGCCCTCCCCCCATTGTAACTCAATTTATATATTAATCTACAATTGAACTTAAACACAGGGTTTAGGCACTGATTGAAACACATTCACATTGAATTCAACAATAATTACATCATTAGCCCCTAATCCCCAAATTAGGTCATTACATATCACTTGGTGATAGGCACCTAATTTGGACTAGATTTAGTTTTTTTAAAAAAAAATTATTTCAATACGTACATAATCTAAATAAAAGATAATCTCTTAAATGAGTTTTCAAAAAATTATTTTTTTTATCTAAAAATTATTCATTGAAAATTTTATATCTTGACCGTTAAAATTTATTTGAATGATGTATATCTTATGACGTGGTGCTTGTGATGAGCACGACCTCTTTACCACTAGATGGAAATAGGATGCTGATACATTTGTCATTATTATTATTGTGAGGAACACTCAAATCAACCTTTAAGAATGTTTTTAATTTGTGCCCTACAGTGCGTAGAATATGCCCCATAAGGATTCAGCTTGCATTCTTTTCTCTAAATAAAAGTACGGTCCTTTCTTTATGTTAACCATTATATTAAGATCTCAACGGTCCATATTTAATATATTATAAAATATTATTTTATATTATAAAAATAAATATAAAATAATATTTTATAATATACTAAATCTGGACTATTGAGATCTTAATCCAACGGTTCATATAAAAAAAAACCATCCTTTTCTTTAGAGAAAAGGACACAAGTCGATTCCCCCCATAAGAAGGAGACGTGTACTTATGATAGAACAAAAAATGGATCGGACTGGCCGGTTCGACCGGTTGAACAAGAAATCAGTCAGTGGTCCGGTCTGGTTTGATGGTTAAACTGCGAAATCGGTGGTCAAACCAGTTGGACCGGTTTTTTTTTTTTAATTTTTTTTGGTGCTGTTTTAAGTGGAAAATTGGAGGCTGAAGACCAAAATGAAGAGAAAAGTAGGTAAAAAAAAGAACAGATCTAAATAAAATGAAGAAGATAATGAAAAAAATTATTTAAAAAGATATAATAATTATAGAAAAGAAGATATCATTGCATAAGTATGGACATTATAATTAATACTAATAGATTTTAAGCATTTTTTTTTCTAAAAATCTTCATTTTTATCTATAAAAATTTCAAAATATATTAATATATATTGTCACTAATAAATTATAATATTTTAATATGGTTGGTTCAACTACCGGTTAGACTCTAATTAACCCATCAACCCTTAAACCTATATTATGACTGGTTCATTACCTGGTTGGATTCTCATTCCTTGTTACTTATAAAAAAATGGCTCCATCTTTTTCTTTTCAATTGTGGGGGTCTAATACAGCATCGATTCTTCAATGCCTTTACTTTTTTCTCATTTATCAGCTTCTTCTTTAACATTTTCTCACAAGTTTCCTCTGTTATTTCAATTTTCTGATTTCCGTTTTATTTTGTTTTCTGGACGCACAAAATAATTTTCGTTTGTTCTCGTTGTTTTTGGTTTCATAATCTCATAGCATTCCTTGCTTCTTCTGTGTTTTCTGATCTCTTAACATGTTCTTAAACATCTTTTCAGTAATTTCCTTTTATTTTCTGATTTTTGTTTTCCTTTTCTCTGTTTCACATTAAAAAATTGAAGAAAAAAAAATCTTAAATTTGCTCCTCTTGCTTTTGTTTTTTTTCTGGCGTACTTCTCCTTTGCTGTGATCTGTCTGAACTTGTTTTCGCTGGTTTTTGATATTTGGTCAAGGAAACAAAAAAACCCAAAAAACTGCACTTTGAATTTTTCACCACTCATACCTTTTAAAAAAAACAGAGTTACTCCGTCTGCTTTCATTATTACTTGAGTTCGTCATCTCTCTTGATTTCCTTGTTTAGTTGATGTTGTCTTGTTGCTTTTTTTCACAATTCTGTTTTTGTGCCAAAACCTTTGATTTGTGTGAAGCATCTGCTTCTTGAAGTTGTTCAAAACACCAAAAAAAAAAAACAGAGAGGGAAAAGGACAAGGTGGTCTCGTTGATTGATCGGATTCAAATCGCAAGGTTTCACATCGGTTCTTGTAAGTTCAAAATATATATTTATTCAATTCGTGTTTCAAATTTTGCTGGAAAAAGTTTTCTCTCTTAGAATATATAGCTAGAGAGCAAAAATATAAAAACAATATTCTGTTCACATTTGGGTTACCATAAGTCCAAAAACATAAATTTATGTCCTAGCTAATTGTTCAGTTATAAGCTTGCCTATGACAATATTACCTTACTTCATCAACATGACGTGTTGTAGAATTTCCGATAAAGCTTCAAAGATATTCAACTGTTTGTATCTTTCTATTTATTGTCTGTGTTTTTTTTTTTTTGCCTAGCAGTAGTTACTGTGGTATCAATAAAATTTCATGCGTGAAGGGACAAAGCATAAAAGAAGCTTGAATATGTGTTTTCCCCTCTATACAACAAAATTTGCTCCTTCTACATTTTTTGTTGGCACTTTATGTTGCTGGGATCATTTTTAACTTTATTTTGCTGGTTTTGTGATATTGCTTCAAGAAAAATCCTAAACATAATTTTGAAAAACTGCTCTTTCAGTTTCCCACTGCTCATATTTCCAAAAGAAAAACTGCTTGTTAGTTGATGAAGTTTTTCCTGTTTGATTTCACAAGTTGATCATCTTCCTTCAAAAACCTTCCGATTTCATAGTTGTCTTCCATTTTTGTGAAGCCTCTGTTTCTTAAAGTTGCTCGATCTGTGTTGGAATATCAAGGAAAGGTGATTATTGCTGGGAGATCTGAGGTTTATATACCATAACATCGGCTAACTATAGGTTAGAAAATGTAGATTTATGCCGAACTCAGTCCGTATCTTAAACCTCCTCTTGCATTTTTTTGCTAGCACTTCTCCTTAGTTTGATCATTTTCAACTTTACTGTGCTGGTTTTTGAATTTGTCACTACTCATCTTTTTCTTTCCTTTTTTTTAAAAAAAAAACCAGGTTTATTCCCTCTGTCTCTTTTTTTCCTGAGTTCGTTTTGCTTCTTGTTTAGTTGATGTTGTTCTCCTGAATGTTTTTACAATTCATATTGCCTGTCTGCTAAAACCTCATCTGCTTCTCAAAGTTGTTCAAAAAAGATGGTCTCGTCGTTGATCTATGCTGCCACACTAGGGAAAGTTTATTACTGCCACACTAGCGTTTAATTAATCTAATGTATATTTAAAAAGTATCACTTTGTACTCACAATTCAATCCATGTTTCAACTTTTGCAGCAACATATTCTCTTTCAGAATATATAGATAGAGAGCAACCAAGAAGAAGTATTATTCTCTTCACACCTGGCTTACCGTAAGTCCAATAATATAAACTTATGTTCTAATTGTTCAAAGATAAGCTTGCCTGTGACTTTGCTACACCAAAATTGTGATGTGTTCTTGAATTTCAAATAAAAACAACAAAAAAGCCAAAAAAAAACAAGAAGATAAAGTGGAACCCCATTTTGTGAACAAAATATCTATTTCCAAATTAGGGCAAGTTACTAAAGTTGTGGCTCCCTTATCTTTAAATTGGGGAAAAATTCCGTTTTCCTTTTTGGAGAAAATTATTTTCAGTCAACCCTCAAATTTTTTGAAACTTCACTATACTCCTTTAGTCAAAATAAAATTAATTTTTATGAATAATTGATTTAACCATAATTTTATATATTTTTAATTAATTAAATAGGGACTCTTAATGTATTTTCCAGGACATTATCGCATGATTAAGCACTCATTTTAATTAGAGACATTTGTATTGAATTAATTGTAATAAAAGGGTAAAATGGCCATAATTATTAAATATTTATACATATGATCTCTTGAACTTTTAATACTACCTTATGCTTAATTTTGCATTGTAGGTGTTTTGGGACACAATTGGTGATTTTTGGAGTCTGAATTAATATTTTGAATACAAGGAAAATTATAGAAAAGGACCAGAGCAAATTACAGAAAAGTACCCATAAGCTTTTTCATGAAGAAAATTTACTAGGGAAAATTATAGAACAAGACCCAAGCCACAAATTCAACATTCAAACCGACAGAAAAGAAAAATCTGGGGAGTTTTGTCATGCACTTCTGGAATATGAATTACATGTGCGTGCATATCACGGAAAGATTTGTGTTGCAGCTTGCTTTCAGACTGCACCTAACATGGTTGGTGAAGGGAAATGGATAGCGTCAATCTCATTATATATACCCCATCTTCACCACCATGAAGGCATCCCGACTGCAACTGCAGCTCTTCCTTCTTCAATTTTCCGCTTCCATTTTCTTTTGCCGAGGTACTACAGAATAGGGAGTTGAAGTAAGAACGAGGTCACCACTTACACCACCGACCTCTTCCCTTCATCACCACCATTCACCTTTACCAGCCTCTGCACCTTCCTTACCACCACGTTCTTCATTTTCATCACCACACCATCATCTTGCTCACAGTCCAGCAACACCTTCATTCACACCACCATCACCTTCTGTTTTCTCCACCAAAAGCCATTGAAAACTACAAGTGCAGCACCCTCATCTCCTCTCTGTCATAGTTTAGAAAGTTTTGCATTTTCCAGTGAACTATTCTAGTTTTCCGCCCCCACTTCCGGCGAAGCTTGATTTCTTGTGAACCATTTTCTCCTCCGTTGTGTCTTATTTTCTTCCTACCATCGTCCTTTCATCATGCAAATACCGCATCATCATTTTCCATCGGTTTTTCTGTGACTCCCGTGTTGTTTCCAATTTTCCGATGAAGTTTTGTAGTTTTCCGGCCCCCATTTCCGGCGACCTCCCATCACTCTCTTCCTCAATTCCGGTGATCTCTTCATCATTAACCACCAGTCCGAGTTGCAGAAACTGAGGAAGCTGAAATTTCGAGTTACACCCTTGGAGCCACGAGTTTGAGGATCTGCGAATGAGAAGTGCGTTTTCTTCGACAAATACGTGTTGCAGCAATTCGTTCATTGGATTAATGCATGCTGACATCATCATACATATATGCTGACATCATCATACATATTGCAACTTTTGACTTCATGCATACACGTGGAATCTGAACCAGGGGAGTGTTGTTTTTATTTTTCTTATTCAAATATTTTGTTTGATTATTGTTGGAACAATGTGTGATTAAATTTGTGTTGTGGGATTTATATATATACTTTGCCTATGATTTAAATTAATTTGAGTGGTGTGTTTATTTATATATTTAATTAAATTGTATTTTCTTTTATTTTTTTATTTTATTTTATTTTTTTAACAAAAAAAACCCAAAAAATCAATTTTCCCTTGTTTTATTGAATTTGTTTTTACATGACATTTAGTATTACCTAGGATTCAATTAAAGGTTCCTTGAGAAAAGAGAGACGACCCGAGTATTGCATTATAATGCAATTCTTGGATTAAAAATCTTGTATTTGACCCCAAGACGCAAAGATACGGTCAAATCAATAATGATGCTTTTCTTTTATTTTATAAGACAAATATGGATGACTTTTTTTGGATCTATGTGACACATATTCTCATGAAATGCCAAAAAATTGTCAAAATGTCAAAAGGGCTTCAATCTGTCAGGCTTTAGTTGGTGATCACGTTTTTAATACAGGGCAAAATGTCAAAAATATGTGTTCCTTGTTCAGTCATTATCGAAGCCAAAATGCAAGAGCCGAATTGCACGGAGCCCAAGAAATGTGTGCCGGCCTCCATTAAGTATTAACACTGAAATGACTGAGTATACGATCCAAACAATCCAACTAGTTATACATTTTTGTCTCTCCCATATCCAAAGAAAAATTTTTAAAAAAAATCCTGAACCTGCTGCTCCTTATGCATTTTTTGCCAGCACTTCTCTGTCGTTGTTATGATTCTTAACTTTTCTGGTTTTTTGATATTTATTTCAAGAAGAAAAAATCCAAAAACAATTGTTCAGAAAAACTGTCTTGTACTTGTTTAGTTGAGGTTGTTCTATTCCCTGTGATTTTATTTACGGTGAGTTCAACTGCTTTCGGTTTGTTTTCTTGTTCAGTTGATGTCGTACTTTCTGTTTGATTTCACAAGTTCATCATCTTTCTTCAAAAACCTTCAGATTTTATAGTTGTCTTACATTTTTGTGAAGCATTTATTTCTTAAAAATGTTCAAAACAAAAGTAGTCTCTTATTCTTGATGTGTGTTGGAACACAAAGGAAAGCTGATTATTGTTGCGAGATATGAGGTTTATATAACTTGAAATTGCAAAGTTTCACATCCGCTGCTGTATGTTTGACAAAATAGATTTATATATGCCAAAGCCAGTCGGTGTTTAATTGATCTATATTTTCAAAGTTCAATATGCGTTTCAACTTTTGCAGCATGTTCATGTGTTTCTGAATAATATAGAGAGCAACCAAGAAAAAGAGGAGGAAGAAGAAGAAACCTGTTCCAGCCATACTGAAGGCGAGTTACTTTAAAAGGTGTAGCTCCCTTAACTAGTTTTACATTATGTGTAAATGTTTCAAAAATACGAATGACCCTTTTTTATTTGATAAAGGATATAATCTTTGGGGTAGAGGATAAAGGGATTTTGTTAATCCCAAGAAATGCACTTTTTCAGATTTAAATTTGTGTTTAGTCGCTTATTACCTCAACTAAATCTTTAGTCTTCCTTCCAGTTTTGCTAAAATCCCCTAGTTCTATTGTTTTTACAAGTAAAAATAATGACTTCATGTTTTCTCAGCCTACTCCAGAGTTGGTGCTGATTATATATGCTGAGAAGGGATAACCTGTATTGAGGTTTCCTTTTGTCACCCAAAAATAAAAAAATTACTGATTTGGTTTCTATAATTTTAACTCGACTTTGAACTTTAATTTTATAAGTCAGTCCCTATAATTTTTACAATTAAGAATAAGGGTTTCCTTTCCATTTTGCTAAAATCATTGAATTCTTTGTTTTTATGAAAACCTTAATGATATTTTTTTTTACTGAAAGAAAAATTAATGATTTGGTTCCTATGCTTTTGCCTTTTAGTTTGATTCTAACTTTCTAAGTTACTCTAACTTTAATTCTACACAACTTAATACCTATAGTTTTAATTTGTTTAAAACTCAGTTCCTTAACTTTCATTTGCTACAGCTTGATGATTCTTATATAACAGCTATTTATGTCATTAGTACTTGAGTTTAAAAAAAAATTAGTTTTTATAATTTTATTTTTAAAAATTTAGAGATCAATATTTTAAATGGATTAAACTATAAAAAAACTGAGTTGCATCAAATTAAAATTAATGAATTGAATTATACCCTAGTCAAAGTTATAAAAACAGTAAATATTGACACCAAATAATTATTTTTTTTAAAAAAAATATCTTAACATTTTAGTTAAATTGCTAGCATCATTAAAAATATTTCTATAAGAAATTTAAATACTAAATTTTGTTAATTGTTCGAAATTCAAATAATCCTTGCAAAGCAAGCGTGCTCATGCACTTCCATGCATCAGGACTTTATTTTGCCCCTGTTGATAAGATTTTGTAACGTGTGGTAGTTGTTTTTTAATTTCCTTTCCCTTGTGTGTGTATGTATAATCCCAGTATTTATTCTTTTCTTTTCTTTCTTTTTTTTAAGAAACTACCTTTTTACATTTTAGTTCAACTTTTGACATCAAGAAAAAAAATCTAAAAAAAAATCAACATATTAAAATTTTTAATTGAAATACTCATAGAAATATATAATTCTTAATTTGCCCACACCTTCTGATTGTTTATTCTCCCTCTAACAGTTTAAGGTGTATAGTACATAATACATGACTTCTATTTATAGGTATAGGCTTGCAATCTCAATAAAATCTATATTTATTATCAACAAATTTAATGAGAATAAAGATAACTGTAAAATACTAGAGATATTAGATGACAGAGATATATGGACATTCACACAAATATTATATTCATAACACTCTTCTTTGGATGTCCATTATGTATGAATGTGCCTCATTAAAAGCTTTAACTAGGAAAAACCCAATGGGACAAAAACCTAGCCAAAGAAAAGACTACATCATTTATTGATACATTGTCCAATGCTTTCTTATTAAAAATCTTTCTAGGAAAACCCAGTTGGACAAAACCTATATAAGGGAAAAAGAGTACAGTGTGTATTGACTCCCCATCTTGACAATGTCAGTAGAGGTCTCTGAGTCTACGAAGACCAATGTCATGGACAAGCTTTTCAAAGATTGCGCCTGAAAGAGACTTGGTGAATAAATATGCTAAATTTTCACTTGAACGAATCTATTGAATATCTATTTCACCATCCTTTTGGAGGTCACAAGTGAAGAAGAATTTTGATGAAATATGTTTCATTCTATCTCCCTTGATGCGCCCTTCCTTTAGTTGGGTAATACATGCAGTATTGTCCTCATATAGGATTGTCGGCACTAGAAGGTAAACAACAAGTAGTTCGAATGTGATGTGTTGTGGATTTTAACCACATACATTCTCGACTTGCTTTATGCATCGCTAGAATTTTTGCTTGGTTAGATGATGTGCTTGATGTAGTTTATTTCAAAGATCACTATGAAATAGTTGTACCTCCACTTATGAATAAATATCCTATTTGTGATTTATCGTCAAGTGGATCGAACAAAAGCTCAGCATCTGCATAGCTAACAAGTTCATGCGTGGGAACATTTGAGTAGAATAACCCCATATCCATAGATAACGAAGAATGTGCTTAACTCCATTCCAATGTCTTCGTGTTGGTGAAGAACCATACCTTGCTAATAAGTTCACATCAAATATTTTATTTAACATGAAATATTTTCTTTATAAAAATTATTTAAATTATTGGAATAAAAATTAGGAGGTTAGATGTCAACACCCGTTTCCATTTTGATATGCGCAGGGCAATAATGAACAAGTTTCATAGGCAAACAGAAAAGTACAGTTATACTGATAATAAGTATTTGTTTACAGACAGTCATTAACAGAGCAGAAGTCGATAATAATGACAAATATGTACAGTATGTTCCCAAAACTATTTCACATACAGACTATACAACCACTGTATTCATCTTGGGAAACGTGTCCGTCAGTTTCCCTTCTCTGCATCCTTGGCTTTCGAGCCACTGGCACCCGCTGAGACATTTTGGATTAGAAAAACGGGTGAGATTCCAAGGAATCTCAGTAGAAACATACGATCAACATATAAAATGTGAAAATTAAATATGCAATGCACCGTATCAAGTAAAATGAAAATTCATATCATCCGTGTGTGTACACAAAATTCAGGGCCAACTACCCGTTGAAACCCCTGCATGTACCTCAGCCGAGTCCTTGACTACAGCTAGGTAAGACCAGTGTACCTCAGCTAGGTCCTAGACCACAGCTAGGTAATGTGCCTCCAGCACGTGTTCAGATCACAAAATACAGTAACATGCATCATACAAATAGTCACATAGTATATGAGAGATAGTAGTCCCTACCTTAATCTCTTTCTTGTCTCAAAGGGCCCGCCTCGTAAAACGTGTCAACTAAAGGCGTCCAACTCGGTCCTAAAACATCAAATGTACAAGAAATAGGTTATAACCTATCCAAGTATCATTTTAGACATTTCCATAGTGTTTCTTGTGGTTATATTAGCCTATAATGAAAATTTACCAAAATGCCCCCGGGACCCCGGCCCTGCCGTACCCGGCCCGATGGCACATTTTTCCAAATTTTTGACTAGGGCTATCCTAACGTATTTTTGTCCAAGGAATCCATTTCCGGACTCAAAATTACCAAATTCAATGTCAAATTACGAAATTGCCCTTGGCAGCCCTACTTTTAGGGTTTTAGGGGCGTTCCCGTAATTATGCTTTCTCAACCTTTTCTGAAAAAGTGCCCAACTGTAACCCCACCTATTTTCACCCACTGAATCCAATGGAACCATAAAATCATTGAAAATCCAACTCTAAGGCCCTCAAACATCCCTGGCCGAAATAATTGTGTTCTCCGGGAAAAATCGGGGTTTTACGATTTCAGCTCCGTAAACACGTTCCTTTCTACTCCTAACCACTTTATTAACAATCTAATTGAGTTATAACAACCATTTGAACTAAAATTGGGCAGCATAACCCTTAGATATACACTTTTCCAAAATTTAAAACCAATGGCAATCCGGCGAAATTTCACCGATTAAATTGCCCACAGCAGCCAGAATAGTTAATATACGAAAGTTTGGAAGTTACCTCAAGCTCCAACAAGCTTTTCCCAAAAATGGCTGAAACCCTAACCTTTAGAGAACAGATTTTTGAGCCTCCAAACCCTAAAGAACAAAGAGGAGTAGCTTAGAGTCGGAGATATACGCGTTAGGAGCGAAATCGTCAGAGAAATCGGCTTACCTTGTGATTTTTCTTCTATTTCTCTCTCTAAACTCTCTCAACTTTCTCACACTATGTTCAGGTCTGTTTCTCGTGGTTTAGAAGCTGAATGAGAAAGATGAAGTTTATATTATCATATTTCATAATATTATAATAATTTGTTTAATTTTCCAAAATTACTAAAATCCAATTTATGTACATAACTTCCTACATTCACGTAACCATGCCATCATGTCCAACCAATATTTCCTTCTTTATGCCACATGTAGGAGACACCTAGGGGTCCCTCCCTATGGTCTCAATTGGCTTCACAACTTGTTTCGGTTACGTATACACGTAAAGTCTCAATTTTGGTCAAAATTGCACTTTTTGCTCAAATTTCCCATAAATTCATATTAAATTGACCAAAATATTCTAAATATATTTTTAACCTTTATTTTCATTAATTAATTGAAATTAACCTCAATTAATTGAAAAATAATTTATTTTGTGTGATATTTTGGCAAAATTACCATTTTGCCATTACCTTTCTAATCCAATTTCTTCTCTTATTTTTCTTTCACCAATTTTCATCTATTTTTGGACCAAATATTTTTTCTAATATTCCTTCATTTTTGGACCTTAATATTGGGCTTTTTAAATTACCCAAATTAATTCCATAATTATTTTTGCCCAATTTCCCATGAAATTGAACATTTATAAATTCATAAATTCCAAATTCATGAATATTCACCATTTTATTGAATTTCCAAAATAATTACAATATATTTGGTGAATATGAAATTTGGGGTGTTACATTAGAAGTATACTACCATATCTAATAAACATGGATATAAGTAGGACATACAATATTCAGTATTGATTGTTTAGCAGAAGAAAATGGTTGTTCTGTATTTCTCCAAAATTTTCAGTTTACCACCACTTTGTATTGATATTATTCAATTATAAATTGATGCCAAGGAATCTAATCTAATTATTTTAGAACTAGGAAGCATATAATTACATGCTAAGAAGCCGAAAACATGAAATAGCATAAAACACTTGTAGAGATGGATACTACTACTAAGTAGCTGAGCAACAGCAAGTCTTCTCCCGGTCTTCTCCAAAACTTGATAGCTAGTGTTTGGCGGAACCACATGATTGCTTTGTCACTTTTAAAGTCCACATAGAGGGTGAGGAACCTCTCCATTTAGTTTGTGGTCTATGTCCCTCCATTTCGCTAATCCTAACCGTTAATCAAAACCAACAGTGAAAAAGGCACAAAGACATAGAGCAGGGAAATTGGGGTTGGCTCGTTTAGACCCAAACCCGTTAAGGACCAGGTTTATGATTTAGAACTTACAGAAGGAGTCGGATTTAAAAGGGTTAACCCTGTAAAGCAGCGGGTTTAAAAGGGTCGACCCACAGGCCGACTCGTTTAAGCCTGTCAATTTTTTAAAAAGGTTTTGTTAAATCATTACAAGTTGAGCTTTGCTTTAGAAAAAATGATTTTTTTAAATTGGAAATGTTTTTCAAATCATATAGTGTTACTATTTAAACGTTTAAAAGGAAAATAATTGATTATATTCTTATTGAAAAGCTAAGAGAAGCTTATTGATGACATTATAGTTAGTTAAAAGTCTTCTAATTGATTTTAAAAAGAAATTACTCAATTTTTAAGAATCCTTCATTTGTTTCTTAATATTTCCCCAAAAAAAAATTTTCTTTATGAAATATTAAAAGAATAATTTTTTTATTGATCTAAGTTAAACAAGGAGAACAATTCTTTAATTATTTTTGAAGAAGTCTAAATATTATGTAAGTTATATCAAAAAGAGAAATTAATAACACATTGAAAAATGAAAAAGTTGAGTCTCTATCTTATAAAGAATTTTTGTTTTAAGGTAAATAGTCACTTATTCTATTTATAAAAGAAGATAAATTTTTATCAAATGTTTTAAAAAATTTATTGTTTTAACTTAATTTAATTTCATTAAAAAAATAATTTTTGTTTTGTTAAGCAGGTTTGAAATCCGTACTTCAAAGTAGGGGCCTCTTGAGTCGGGTCGGCTATTTTCCCACCTCTACAAAGATACATTACATCTAATATCTCCACAATCCACATTGTAATTTCTCTTCCATGCTCTCTCTACTCTTCTCTCTGCCTTTATCCTCCGCTCCCTCTCTTTCTCTCTCTACCTTGCCACCTCCAAATGCACATGGTTCTTCATATCTTATTGTATATTATTGGTAAGGTTTTGTCCGCGAATTCCAATAAAAATAATATAAGTAATTATTTAAATGTAGGAGAAAGAACAATTAGTGTTGCATGTACATAGAGGAAAACATACAGAAAATATGCTACAGAAGAATATCAAATTTCAATTGAAATAACGGTTCAAGTCTAAAATCTATAATGTGCTCAGTTTTTTGACAAAAAATGAGTTCAGTTTGGATTTTGATTCAATACAAAGCTTTCGAAATAAAAATAATAGTGTGTGGACATGAATTCAATAAATTAATTATTTTCCAGTTGGAGGAGCCTTCACGAACCGAGCCGTGGAAAACAATTTTTTCACTGCAAATAACATATAATAAGATAGGCATGTGAATCAGGAGGTGGCGAGGTAGAGAGAGAAGAGAAGAAAAAACAGGGAGAGCCAAAATTTTGGCTTCCCTTCCACTCAAAAATTCAAACCTAATAAGAAAATGAGGACCCAGTTTGAGGTGAGGGGAGGGGAGGAGAGGGAGGGAATGGGAAGGTAGGTAAATTACCTTTTTGGATTGAAAAAATTTAAATTTTGGGCGGGAATCCAAAATTTAAGAGGAATGAGAAAGTAAATTTTGATGGGGAACCCAAAATTTAAAAAATTGATAGGGTAAATTTTAGATTTCTTTTGTCCAAAATTGTAATTTCGCCACTCTCCCCTCCCCTCAAACCAAACACATCCTAAAGTTGTGGCTCCCTTACCTTTAAATTAAGGAAAATTTCAGTTAGCCTCTCTATGTAGGAAATTATTTTCAATCAACCCCCAAAACTTTCTTAAACTTCATTGTACCCCCTTTTTGTCAAAATGAAATTAATTTTTGTGGGTGAGAAGACAATGACGCCCTTACTTTATTTGCCTGATAAATTATCTTATTTGTCTTGTAAATGTCTATATTTGTATTGTAAATTGCCAAAATGTTTTTAACTCTATAGGTTCTTTTCTCTTATTTATCTTTTAAATATCTTTATTTGTCTTGTAAATGCTCATATTTGTTTTATAAATGGCTAAAATGTTTTTAACTCCCTAAGTGCTTTTGACTCTCTTTATTTATCTTGTAAATATCTTTATTTGTCTTATAAATGTTTATATTTGTCTTGTGAATTTTCATATTTGTCCTGTCAAATAAAAGAAATGTCTCATTGTCTTTTCACCCACAAAAATCAATTTCATTTTGACTATGGGGTACAGTGAAGTTTCAAAAAATTTTGTAGGTTGACTGAAAATAATTTCCTATAGAGGGAGTTAACTGAAATTTTCCCTTTAAATTATGTGCAAAGGTTTTAAAAATACCCTCTAGTGGTTTTACAAAAGTAAAATTTAAAAGTTTCTTCCAATTTTGTTTTAACTGAAACTCGGTTTCTGAAGCCTTGCAAATTTACCTCTATAATTTTGAAATTATATTTTAAGAGATCTGACCCGATTAAGAATTTTGCTAAAATGCTCCATTAAAATTTTTAAAATACTAAATTTATTAATTAAAATAATGTTAGAAATATATAATTATTAATTTGCCCACACAATCAGATAATATACTATCTCTCTCAAATGGTTTAATTTAAAAAATTTAAATCATCAATTATGGTTATATTCAAATAAATCTAAATTATATTGATTTATGATAAAATATTATTTTTTTTACATTCATGTTTAAAAAATCAGTTCTATCAACTCATGGATTTAAGTTTTAAAATTTATGAAATTAATAAGTTTGTATAACTAAAACGTTTAAATTTAATATATAAAAAATTTTAAAAATATATTCTATAATATTTTTTGAACGAATCTTAAGCATATTTTCCTCTCTTTTTTAACACATTTTTGCTACAGAGAGGTATTTTGGTCCCAAAATGTGTGACTGAACAATTAAAAGAAAAAGTAATGACATTATTATCTTTTTATCCATAAAAATTTATTTTTATTTTGATTTATAAGGTGCAATAAAATTTTAGAACCTTTTTTAGATTGAATGAAATAAAGTTGCTACAACTAAAATTTTCCCTTCTCCTAAATAGTAATAGCCAGACTTTGTCCAAAAAAATAGTAATAATAAGACCACAGTGTCTGGACCAAATTGCATTGACTTGACTCCCATCTCAACCAGAGACTTTTTCGGTTACTGAGTTACTGCCACTACTTACGAAAACTTCAGATCTTCTTCTTCTTCCATAGTTCTACAAATCTCTGCTTTCTCCTTCTGCCTTTTATTGAATTATCAGCTTCTTCTTTTACTTCATTTATGCAGTTTCCTTTCTGTTATTAATTTCAGCTGTCTGATTTCCTTTTTTCCTTTCTCCCTTCTCCACAAAACAAAAAAAAAACAAAAATATCCTGAGTTTATCTTCTTTCATAATTTCACTGTTCATGTCACTCTTTGCTCCTTGCTGGCTCTTTCTTTATTATTTTCTCGTTTCTCAACTTATTCTTTGAAATCTTTTCGGAACTTTATGTTGCTTTTGCTTGTATCTCCTTATTTCCGTTTGCTTTTTGTCTCTCCCATTTTTATAGGATTTTTTTTTTACAAAAAATCCTGAAGTTGCTCCTTATGTACCTTGAAATTGCGATGTTTCACGTCAGGCTACTGTAAATTACGAGGTTTATTTATTTTCTTGACACTTTCCATTAATTTCCGCTATATTTTCATTTGTTCTCATTGTCTTCTTTCATAATTTCAAATCCTTCCTTGCTTCTTCTTCTTCTTGGGAAAAAAAGATCTAAAAAACTGCACTTGAATTTTTTCTACTCATCTCTCTCAAAAAATTAGAAAGAGTTATTCTCTCTACTTTCCTTTTTCTTTTTCTTTTTCAATTCTTCTTTCTTGTTTTCTTAGTCTAGTTGATGTTGTTTCCCTGTTTGGTTTTACAATTGATTGTGTTTCTACTAAAACTTTTAGATTTGCATGAACCATCCGCTTCTTGAAGATGTTCAAAACACCATAAAGAGTGGGGGAAAGGGTGGTCTCTTCATTGATCTGTGCTAGAACACTAAGGAAGGCTGATTATTGCAGGTAGACCAGAAGTTTATCCACATTCAGATTCCAAAGTTTCACATCTGTTATCGTAAGTTCAATATATTTTTGTTCCATACACAACGCTGTGTTTAATTAATCTAATATATATTTAACACTCACTCTATAGTTCAATTACTTTATTACATTATGTTTTCCATTGAGGACAAGAGGGAGTATCATCAAGTTTTGTCGTTGCAATTCAATTCTTGTATCAACTTTTGCTGCAAAATATTGTCTTTTTCACTCAAAAAAAAAATTCTCGTCTTTCAGATATATAGCAAGAGAACAACCAATTCATTAAGAAAAACTAGTGTTCTCTTCACATCTGGATTATTGTAAATCCAAAAAATAAATTTATGTCCTAACTGTTCAGTGATGAGCTTGCCTATGACCTTACTTCTACATGAAATTTCAAATAATTTTTTTTGGAAAAGATCAAGACCTTATTCTTTCAAATTAAATGGATCCTTGTGGTTTGGTTGACAAGTTTCGCGGCCTAGCGCTCAACCTAATTTGGGAGCAGCTTCTTTATTTGATTTACTATCATAGAAACATTGACCAGCTCAACGGACAACTTACGGATCTCACCCTTGGAAGAAGCTCCATACAACATCAAATAGATGAGGCTAAAAACAACGGAGAACAAATTGAAGAGACAGTTCTTCAGTGGTTGGGTGAAGTAGATGAGCTATCAAAGCAAGTACAAAAGTTTCATGAAGAGAGTCAAGCAAAAAGAGAGTGTAGCATAACTTCATGTCCCAACCCGTGGCTACGCTATAAACTAAGCAAAAGAGCAAAGGCAATGACAGAAGAAGGTGCTAAAATTTTTGCAAAGAAAAACCTTGGTAGAATTGGATGCCTTCCTCCTCTCCCATCGAACATAGAATTAACCAACACAAAAGGCAATGAATGGATTGATTCAAGAGTTCCAATTATGAATCAAATTTTGGAGGAATTGAGGAACCCCGGTGTTCACATGATCGGATTGTGTGGGCTTGGTGGTGTTGGCAAGACCACTATAGCTATAGAGGTAGCCAAGAATCAAAAGATATTTGAAAAGGTGATCATGGCAACTGTTTCTCAAGAATTGAACATTGAGAAGATTCAAGGTCAGATTGCTGAGAAGCTGGGTATGCAACTCAATGAAAACAACAAAGAAGTTAGAGCTTATCGTCTAAGTGAGAGGTTGAAGCAAGAGAAGAATATGCTGCTAATATTAGATGATCTTTGGGAGGAAGTTGATTTGGCAAAAGTTGGAATTTCCTTTCTTGGTGTTGAAAATTATAGCAAAATGAATGAAGGTTGCAAAATTTTACTGACGTCAAGGAATGAAACGCTGCTGTCAAACATGAAATGTGGAAAAATTATCAAAGTGGGAGTTCTGTCAGAGGATGAACCATTGGAGTTGTTCAAGAGGATTGCAGAACTTAATAACTCAAGCAGTGGTGACTTGATATCTATAGCCACTGAGATTGTTCGAAAGTGTGGACGCCTACCTCTAGCGATTGCAACAGCTGCCAAGACATTGAGGAATAAAGATCTTAATGAGTTTGAAGATGCCCTTGCACGATTGAATAACCCTTTAAGGAGAAACAACACATTAACAAGAGAGGTGAATCCCATTTTGAAGTTGAGCTACGATCATCTAGGATCTTCAGAGTACAGACATGTTTCCTTGCTCGCTGCCATGTTGTCCCATGATCCCTCAATTGAAGACCTGATCATATACTCTGTGGGCTTAGATTATCTTGATGGCATACAAAGCATGGAAGAAGCCCACACTGGAATCTCTACTGCTGTAAGGAAGCTAAAGTCATCAAACTTATTTCTTGATAGCATTTCTAGTCATCATGTTACAATACATGACGTGTTTCGAGATGTTGCATGGCTGATTGCATTTCATGAATTACATGCATTCATACGTAGAAGGTTGAGAGAATGGCCAGACGAAAATATGCTACGGGGTTGCGAAGGAATTTGCTTACAAGAGAGTGACATTAGTGACCTTCCAGAAGAGCTGCATGGTCCAAGATTAATGTTCTTTCTTCTAAATAGCACAAGACGTGATTTGAACATTCCCAGCATGTTTTTCAAATCTTCAGAGGAGCTAAAAGTGTTGGCATTTACCAATGTGCATTTCTCGTCACTGCCATTGCTTAGTTTCCTACAAAGACTAAAGGCATTGTGCCTACACTCTTGTTTGCTAGAAGATATAACTGAGATTAGAAGTCTGAAGAAATTAAAAGTCCTAAGTTTTGCTTACTCTGAAATTGAACGGCTACCAATTGAATTGGCAGAGTTGACTTCTCTACAAATGTTGAATTTGTCTCATTGCTCCAATCTCAAAGAAATTCACAGAAACTCTTGTCCAGCTTAAAGAAATTGGAGGTTTTGTATATGGGAAATAGCTTTCACCAGTGGAAAGTTGAAGGATCTAGTGAACCTAATGAAAATGCAAGTCTTGATGAATTAAAGGATTTGCCAATCTCTTCTCTAGATATTCAAATTACTAATGTCTCTATGTTGCCAGAGAACTTGTTCTTAAAGATGAATTTGAGGAGATACAAAATATTCATTGGAAAGAGATGGATATGGCAAGGAAATTATAGAACTTCAAAGATATTGAAACTTGAGCTAGAGAGTAGTATCGACTTGATGGCTCGGCTTCGAAATTTATTAAAAGGAGTTGAAGATTTGCATTTATATGGATCTAATGGGCAGGAAAATGTTCTATACAATCTTGATGCAAGTGGATTTCCATGTTTAAGGGATCTTTGGATTGAAAGTAATGATGATATTAAATACATTGTTTTGAACTCAGCATATCATGAAGATGCTTTCCTAGTCCTTGAAAGCTTGGAACTCAAAAATTTGAAAGCCCTTGAGAATTTATGTGAGGGACCAAATGACATTGTATTTGGTCAATTACACACTTTGAAGATGGAAAATCTGCCGGCTCATATTGGAGATTTCAGCATCAAGGATAGAGCAACAAACAACGCACCCAATAAAATTTTCAAATCACTTTTCAACAACAAGGTATCTTCAGATTATTTTATTCGCATTTTTTCCTTATTTTATCTTCTTACAAGACTTAAAACTTAATTAGCGGAAAAAATCACTTTCTCTATAATTACTTGTTTTGTGATTTGGCTATCATGAAAGTTTGCATTTGTTTTTGTTTTAAATTACTTAAAATTAGCTAATAAAAGCAACAATCTAACATCAATTATTGAAACAAATTAAGCCTCAAATTATTGTTTTACAACCTAAAAACATGTGATTTTGATATTTTTGAGTATTTCAATATATGAAATATTTGTATCACTAAAATATCTATGTGGATGGAGCTTATGGATTTGATGATTGACGACTAATAAAATTTTCCAATCGTTCTTCAACAAGAAGATACATTTATATTGTCTTTTATTTATTCATATTTTTTATTGTTTTAACTTCCTACAATGTGTGCACCCTTCATTTTTCACTATAATTATTTACGTTGCCATTAAGCTGTTATGAAGTTTTGCAGAGTTTTTCTTAGCTATTTTTGTTTAATGTATTTACATAAATTGCTTTCATTAGAATTACTTTAGTTTGACATTACACAGGCTATTATGGCTTATTACAGTTTCTTTTATTTTCTTTAATTACTTAATTACCTAATTTGTTTTTTAATGAACGTGAAATTTGATATTGAACTTTAAGCAATCTCTTAAAGGATATTGTGGTAGATGAGAGCTTTATTTAGCCATTTAAACAATCTTTCATGAAAAATAAGCGTAAGATCAAAAGTGGCTTCTGTTTAATCATATTTTCCTTCTATAGGTGTTGTTACCAAAGTTAGAGATATTGGAATTATCCACTTTAAACAGTTCCATTGCGTTGATATGTGATGACCTACTTCCACACAACTCTTTCAGTAACTTGAAAACATTGATGGTGGAACGATGTGGCTTTGTGACATTGATGCCTGGTCATGTGCTGAAATATTTAAACAACTTGGAAGAATTGGAAGTCACTGCTTGTGACATATTGGAGAATATGTTTGATTTTGAATATTTGAATTATAATGAAGAGATGGCATCATCAACAGTGATTGTGCCATTGAAAAAGTTAAGGCTATGGAATCTGCCAAAGTTGAAGAATGTGTGTAGCAATAATTGCCAAGGAAATTGGCATGTTGTTACTGCTGATCTCTGCGTCAAGGATGGAGCAACAAACAACGCATCCAATGAAATTTCCAAATCACTTTTCAATAAGGTATGTTAAGATTATTTTATTCACATTTTACCCTTATTCCCTCCTCTTACAAAATTTCAAGCTCACTTTGCCGCAAAAATCACTGTCCCTATAATTACTTGCTCTGAGATTTGGCTATCATGAAAGTTCGCAGCTTTTTCTTTTCTTTAAATTACTTAACATTAGCTAATAAAAGCGAAAATCAAACTCCAAGTATTGAAATAAATAATTAAGCCTCAAGCTATTTGTTGTACAACCTAAAAACATGTGAATTCGATATTTTTGAGTATTTTAGTACATGAGTTGTTCATATCATTGAAATAGTTATGTGAATGCAGGCTATGGATTTGATGATTAACCACTGTAATAATTTTTTGAATATCTTTTCAACAATAACGTACGTTCATATTAATTTAATCATTCTTATTTTTTCTTTTAACTTCCTACAAAATTTCAAACTTAATTACTTGCAAAAATCATTTTCACTTAAATTATTTACGTTGCTTCTTTTTATTGTTAATGTATTCACAAAAATTACTTTCACTAGAATTTCTTACTTTGACATTACGCTAGCTACTATAACATTTTACATTTTTTTTATATACTTAATTACTTATTTGTTTAATGAACTTAAAATTTGAAATTGAACTTTTGGTAATCTGATCTCTTGAAAAAATAGTGTGGTAGATGGGAACATTATTTGCATATTCAAACAATCTTTCATGAAAAATAAGCCTTTAGTTTAGAAGTAATTTTTGTTTACTCATATTTTCCTTCTGTAGGTGTTATTTCCAAAGTTAGAGATATTGGAATTATCTAATTTAAATAATTCGATTGCATTGATATGGGATGACCAACTTTCACACAACTCTTTCCGTAACTTGAAAACATTGATGGTCCATGGATGTGGCTTTGTGACATTGATGCCCGGTCATGTGGTGAAATATTTAAACAACTTGGAAGAATTGGAAGTCGAGTACTGCAACATGTTAGAGATAGTGTTTGATTTTGAAGATTTGAAAGATGATAAAGAGATGGAGTCATCATCCGTGGTTGTGCCAATGAAAAAGTTAAAGCTGTGGAATTTGCCCAAATTGAAGAATGTGTGGAGCAATCACCACCAAGGAAAAGTCTCCTTCCCAAGTCTAAGGAGCGTACATGTTTCTTATTGTGAAAGCCTCACAAGTATATTTCCTGCATCTATAGCCAAAGGCATGCTTTGTGGTCTTGACGAGCTTGAAATACATCAATGTGGTGTAGATGTGATTGTTGCAAAGGATCAAGTTTTAGAATCTGCTGCTGTTACATTTGAGTTTCCTAGTCTAACTTCCCTTCAGCTTTCTTACCTTCAAGAGTTGAGGAACTTCTATCCACACCAACACATATTAAAATTGCCACACCTTCACCGGTTATCTATTGATGAATGTGATGAATTAGAGATATTTGAAAAGGAAATTTCAAGTTCATCAGAAATACATGAGGAAGAGAGCACACTAAACTCAAAATATCCTCTATTCTCCCATCACAATGAGGTACGGTTTTAAATTAGCTATCCATTGGTTATTTGTATGTTTTCAATGTAAGCTAAGTAAAGAGGGGCGAAATAACTTTAAGCATTAAACTAAATAATGAAACATCAAATTATTTTGTTGTGCAACCTAAAGAACGCTTGCTTTTGACACTTTTGAGTATTTAAAATTGTGAATTACCCCTACCACTCGAATATTTAATAGATCGCTATTTAGGATCTGATAATTAAAATTTCAAAAATGAAATATTCATAGTAATTATTTAAATTAACATATATTATATAATAAAAAAATAATTAAAAAGAGGGACTCTAATCCTCACCTTTTTGCTTTTCATTATGTGTGTCGGTTGCAGTCCTAAAAAAAATTGTGTTGGTGGACGTGAATCACGGGATAGTTTTTTTAAAAAAAAAAAACCAAAATTGAGACGTCATAAGCTTTATTTTTATGTTTTCATTTTAAAAAGAAAGGAGAAATAATATTTTCATGTCATAATGGAATATTGAAACTCTAGACTAAAAATTCATATTCACTTTAATTTAACATAATTAATTTTTAAAGTTAATGAAATACGAAAGTCAAAATTGAGAAATAAGTATCAAATTTTTATTTGAAGATACTATCATAAGAAAAGCTTATACCATTTATTGTATTAATTAGTTGTTACAGTTTTCTACACAATTTAGTTATTATTGATTTATAATTGTTTAGGTTATTCAAAAATTGGAGGAGCTGATATTGTGGGGTAGAGAAGCTGAGATGATAGGGAGTGGCCAGTTCCCAATGTACCACTTCCCCAATGTTAAACTTCTTTATCTAGCTGCTAAAGAAGCAACAACTATTTCGTACAGATCATTGTTGAAAAGCTTTACAAAGTTGGAGAATCTACAGTTGAGTGGGAACTTTGAGAAGGCTTTTGGAGGGGAAGATGTTGCTCGCTTTCCAAAATTGACTCTCAGCAATAATTTCATTATGAGAAGCTTGTCACCATCCTTGGTTTCTTCACCAAATCTTACACATCTTATTGTGAATTGCTGCAATAAGTGGACCACTTTGATGACATCATCAATTGCTCGAAGCTTGGTCCATCTCACGGGTCTCTCAGTTGGTGACTGCTATGAAATGGAGGAAATTATAACAAAGCAGGAAGGAGAGGATGATGTGGACAAAGAAATATTTTTCAAAAAGCTGGAGTCATTGGAACTTATTTTAATGCGAAGATTAAGGAGATTTTGCCGCCACAATTATACTTTCAGGTTTCCATTATTGGATACACTTGTCATAAAAGAATGTACGAAATTCAAAGAATTCTCTCCAGGACTTATTGATACACCATCCCTTAGAAGTGTTCAATTGTCACAAGATTTTTGGGGAGAACATCATGAAATTTGGGACACCAATCTTTCCAAGACATTCTACCAACAGGTGCGTCTAGGAAGCTCAATTATTACTAGTTCCAGCTTATACATAATTATTCATCTATGAAAGTTCCATTGTCTGACACTTCTTTGATGACAAAGAAAATGAGCAACAATTTATTGAAAGTTTTGTTTCTTCTAGTGAGTTCGTTTAACTTTTGGACAAAATAAAAAATAAAGTAATATAACTAAACTTCTAATTCAGTACAAAATGACGTGATACAAAAATAGGACATTATTATTTGAATATAAACGTTGCTTAGCACAATATATGAAATTATGTTGTTATAATTCAATAATATCTTTGCCCATAATTGTTTCACAGCGATATGTGACATCAAGAGAGCTGGTGTTAGATGAAGATGATGCTATCATGATAAGGAATGACAAATTTCCAACGGACCGTTGTCCTCAAGTGGAAATTCTTGGCATAGAAGGATTTGTTGATGAGTGGGTAACATTTCCGTATACATTGCTCGAAAAATTTCCAAAGCTGAACGTACTTCATGTGAAGAATTGTTCCTTTGAGGAGATATTCCCATCACATGCACCATCCTCCACTTCATTTCATAATTTGACAGCGTTGAAGGTGTCCCAATGTCATCATCTTGTCTATTTAGTGACATGTTCAGCTGTCAAGAGTTTGGTGAATCTTGAAACATTGGAGATAGATGAATGTGAAAAATTGGAAGAAATTGTAAGGAACGAGACTGATGAAGATGTAGAAAGGGGAACCACATTTAGCAACTTGAAAACATTGATTGTGGAAAGCTGTGGCTTTATGAAATTGGTGCCTTTTCATACGCTGAAATCTTTAAACAATTTGGAAAAATTGGAAGTCAGCTACTGTGACAAGTTGGAGATGGTGTTTGGTTTTGAAGATTTGAATGATTATCATAAAGAGATGGAGTCATCATCAGTGGTTGCGCCACTGAGTCTAACATATCTTGAAGTGAATGGGTGTGATGGGCTTACCACTCTGATGACGTCATCAGTAGCTGCAAGCTTGGTCCATATCACACATCTCTCAATCAGTAATTGTGATCAAATTGAGGAAATTATAATGAAGCAGGAAAGAGAGGATAATGAGGACAAGGAAATCTTTTTCAACCAGATGAAGTTTATGGAACTTGATAATTTACCAAGATTGAAGAGATTTTGTGGCTACAATTATACTTTCAGATTTCCTTTATTGGAACATGTAACTATAACAGAGTGTCCTAAGCTCACAATGTTCTGTCCAGGAGCCATTCATGCCCCGCCGCTTCAAAGCATCCGAGTGAGTAAATATGAACCTCATAAAGATATTTGGATGACCAATCTCAACAACACCATCCAACATTTATTTACTTTTGAAGAGGTACGTTGAACATATTGAAATTCTTATTTTTCACTTTTAAAGAATTTCTCATCATCTAGAATTCAACATGAGATAAATATTTAATACAGATATTGAAATTTGGACATTCTGTCGTCTAACCATGAATGATTTATAAACTTTACATGACTCTAATTGCACACAAAATTGTACAAGCAAATGATGATTTATGAATGTGGTAGACTGCAAATAGTGTTATTATTGTTTGTTAAATATTTGGCTAGAAAGAAAGGGACAGTAAAATGAGTTAAAAGATTCCATTTTTATTTTGAAGTATGGATGTGATTTTATTGGGGGAAAATTAATAATTAAAATATAAATATTAGTTGAAGATGACAGATCTGTTAGGAAATATTTTATTTACAATAAAATAGGAAATTATTCTATTAGAAAAGTATCTTAACCTAAACTACAAAATTGCCTTCTTCTAGTAATGTTTTTATTAGTGATCAATTTACAGTAAATTATCACTATGAAAAGGCTAGCACAAAATGTGAATTCCAAGCTAGAAATGATTATCTTTTGTCTAGTTCAATTTAGAGAAAAGAAAGTGGGCAATAAAATTAATTTAAAGAATTTTTATTTTTCTAATTTTAACATCCAGACATGATTTTAGGGGAATGATAAAAGCTATAAATGTTAGCAAAAGAAGAGTGATCCATGAAGAAAGATTTAATTCTTTAAAACAATATCTTGATTTAATTTACTGAATTGCCCACTAATCATGGTAATTGCCTTATTAATTATCAATCTATAGGTAACTTCCACTTGCGGTAGCATGGCTTTAAATTCGAAGAATATCACAATGATTACGGATGTATTTCCAAACGTGAACACTCTCTATTAGGGGTGGGCACGGGTAGGGTTGGGCAAGGCGAGATCCTTGCCCGATGCCCTGCCCAAAGGATGAACGGGCTGCATTTTGCAGCTCGATGCCTAGCCCTGCCCGCTAAAAGCCCTAACCATTTTGGGCTGGGCTGGGTGGGCTTCCCTGCCTAAGTGATAACGCCTTATCTTGTCCACTTATGAAAAAAATAATTCCTTATGAATTTCATAAACATTCCTGTAGTTACTAATACCATATATGTCTTAACTTCGCCCTAAGTAATATAAACTTCAAATACATTCGATGATTTCACATCTTGGGATATTTCAAAATAAGTCTACAACTTAAGTCTTGAAATTTAAAAAATACCATATGTCTTAACAAATATCCATACTTTAAAAATTAAACAACATCCATAATCCATTATAAATAAGAAAACAAAATGATTGTAATTAAAGCCGTTAAGTCAAAGTAGTTTGCATCAATTCAATGTCCCAAAAGTTGATCAAATGATGAAGCATCTAGAAAAAAAATAAAAAGTAAATATAATTTAATACAACACAAAGTAAAGAAGAAATGAAGAAATCTACTTGTAAATAGTGTTTAGTGGTTAGGGAAAAAAAGAGAGGATCAAAAGAATATTATACAATAGACAATATATATTTTATATGAAATAATATTTAATTGATATGAAATTTTATATTTTAAATAAATGAAAATAATTTTCAGGGTAGGGCCAAATGAGCAGGGCAGCACCCCTTGCACGATGCCATGCCCTGCCCGGCTATTAGCCCGCCCAAAGCTGCCCAAAATTTTTTCGGGCCACTTTTTTAGGGCTGGGCTGGGCAATTTTTTGCAGGGCCAGGATGGGCGTACCGGGCTACTGGGCACCATGCTCACCCTTACTCTCTATGTAGAAAGCTTCATGGATGAAGGGGTAACCTTTCCCCATAGCTACCTTGAAAGATTTCCTCAGTTGCATAATCTCTGTGTGGAGCATTGTTCCTTTGGGGAAATGTTCCCATCACAGGACCATATTATTGATTTTAAGGGGAAAATCTCACCATTTAAAGATTTGTGGTGGTTGTCCATATCTGGATGTCATCAGCTCATCCATTTAGTGACAACTTCAACTGCCAAAAGCTTAGTGAATCTTTGGTGGTTGGAGATAAATGATTGCAAAAAGATGGAGGACACCAATGAAGATTTAGATGGTGGAATCACATTTAACATATTGAGGAACATCAAGCTCACTGATATGCCAAGTTTGAAGATGTTTTCTTCACAAAGTCACACCTTCAAATTCCCAGAATTAGAAAAGATAGAAATGACTAGATGCCCAGAAATGAAGGTGTTTTGAAGAGGAGAGTTGAAAACACCAAAGTTGTCTGAAGTGAAAATTGAAGAGCATGACATGGAATGGAAGGATGAAGGAGACGTTAACAAAACAATGGAAGGGCTATCCTCAACGAAGGTATAATATTTCGACATTAAAAAGTATTATTTCAAAAGATGTTTAGATAATGAGGAATGAAATAAAAAATTGATAACTATATCATGCTTATGCCAATGTTATCTTTCTTCAAAACTATATTTTTTGAGGCAAACTATATTATGATTTGGTATTGCAGGATAACTTTAATATATAGAAGGATAAGTTCATCATCCATGATATCATCTTCAGGTTTGTTAGCTTTATGAGTTTTTTGCTGACGAGATTTATGAGTTTGTATCACTCTGCTTATTGTCTATGCTTTTTTTCTAGGGTATCAATAAAATTTCATGTGTGAAGAGACGAAGCATAAAAGAAACTTGAATCTGATTTTTTTTTGCCCTCTACAATAATTTATCTTTTCGTAAATGATCTTTTTGTCACATTTGTGTTTTCCTATCACTCAAGAACAGAGTTGATATTGTTTTGAACAAAAAAAAATAGAGTTGATTGTTGAAATTTATTTTAATTACTTTTTTCCAGTAGCAATTACTATAATATCATCAATAGCTTCATGTATTAAGGGATGAAATAGAGGAGCTATCTTTTCTTGTGTTTTTTATTTAAAACTTTTTATATCTGTCAACTTTTCGCACATTCTCTCCATTGTGCTGGTTGAGTTAAAAAGTGAAAAAAGTTTTGTTTATTTTAAAGAGGTTAGATGTTGTTAAGGGGAAAAAGAACGACTAGCATATATTAAAAAATCTTAAAAGATTATTTTGATATTTGATTCTATTAAAGCCTCCACAGATACTCCCAGAATAAAACACTTTCAAATATATAAAGAACAAACTCTTGAAAGTGATGGAAAATAAAAGAAACTTGCAACTTGCAACTTCTTTTTGCTCTCTATATGACAATTTCGTTTTTATTAAATTATTTTTGCTTTCCTATCACTAAAAAATAGAGTTGCTTGTTGAAAATGATTTCAAGATTTCTTTGTTAGCTGTAGTTATTATAATATGATCGAAAATGGCGGTGTGAAACAGAGCAACTACACCCTTGATTCTATATTGTGTTTATATGTTCCTAAAACAGTTTTATAAAATAATTTTTCAGTACAAGTTTTAAAAACAAAAAATGAAAACTATGTTTGCTTGATTATTTTGAAAAACATACTTAAAAACAAAAAATGAAAACTATGTTTGCTTGATTATTTTGAAAAACATATTTAAAATGGTGAAGTGAGGGGTGAAAACGTAGTTTATTTTATTGCTAAGATTGCTATTAATGAAATTAAAATACAATGTTATCAGCCTCTTCTCTAAGTTTGCACAATAAAAAGTAACAAAACATAAAAAAGATGTTCTGCTTTTTTGTTTTTGTTTTTGAGAACACATTAAAAACAAATGTTCAAATAAGTTTTTTTTTTCAAAATAAAAGACTACAAAATGGTTATGCTACTACATCTAACAACATCGATTATAATCTAAACATAATCTTAATAGTCTTTTTTTTTTTTTACTTGATTGATTAATGCAGTTGTTGGTGATGATGCGGGCACTTGATGAAGGATGTGGACAGATGCTTGTGCGATGATGCTTCTGTTGAATATCAAATTATATGTTCTAGTAGTTATATATTGTTTGATTAGTTGATAAATAAGACCCAGTTTTCATCATGGACATAAATTGAGGGATCAGTGGCTTGACCTTGGTCAAAACTCTACCCTTAATTAATGTGTGGTTTGTTTTATTGTGTATTATGACTTTAATATTTGAAATTCAGAAATTGATTTGGCATGATTGTGAAGGAGCAAGCTTTTTTGATCAAATTATATGTTCTAGTAGTTATATATTGTTTGATTAGTTGATAAATACGACTCAGTTTTCATCATGGACATAAATTGAGAGAACAGTGGCTTGACCTTGGTCAAAACTCTACCCTTAATTAATGTGTGGTTTGTTTTATTGTGTATTATGACTTTAATATTTGAAATTCAGAAATTGATTTGGCATGATTGTGAAGGAGCAAGCTTTCTTGATCCAACCAAAAAGCATAGGGATCATTTTGGTTATTGTCTACGCTGTCCCTAAGTTACTGTGACATTAATAAAGGCCTCATATATTTTAAGGACAAAGTATAAAAGAAACCTACATCCTCTTTTTACCTAGTACATGCCAATTTCTCCTTTCTTAAATAATCTTTTTGCTACATCCGTTTATGCTTTCCTACCACTTAAAAATAAAGTTATTTGTTAATATTTTTTTACAGTAGTAGTTGCTAAAATATGAACAACAACTTCATATATGAAACAGAGCAGCCATCTTTTTGTTTATTTTTTTTTTTCTTTTTACTTCGATATGCATAGAATAAAAACATGGTCTTAAAAGTCCATTTCCCCCCTTCTTGATTAATGCTGGTGTTGTTTGACAAAGAATGTGGACAGATGCTTGTGGGATGATGTTTTTGTTGAATTCTTGATTTAACTGTTTTAGTAGTTATATATATAGGTTCAATTATTTGGTAAATGAACAATATTCCTATCAATAAATTAGGTGATGAATGACTTGGCCCTGATCAAAGTTGTACCCTTAAGGCATGATTTGTGTTATTAACTCTAACGTATGAAAGACTCCTAAATTGATATGTTGTGATTCTGAAGTTCTTCATTAAGCTTGGTTTGATATGAACTCTTAGTAATGAAAATGCTCTATTTCTGAATGGAAAAGAAGAGAAGAATAGAGTAACTTGTGCATAAGTAACACACACACGCTTCTATCTATTTAATTGAACAAGGAGAAAGAAGTAACATATGGAGAATGCTCCTAGATGGATGACTTGGGTAAAGCTCATAGATGGATGAATTGGGTCATTCGTTGTGGCTCATATGACAAAATGCTGGTAAAGAACATCTTCGTCATCATCTTACATTGGGATTCTTGTTATTTTCTCATTCCTCTATTTGAAACATAGTCGTTAAAGAAACAAAATTTGATTTGTTTAGCTTAAGAACATGTAATTATAACCAAGTGTCATCGGCTCACAATATTTTGTCCAGAAGCCATTCATGCCCCACGGCTTTAAAGCATTTGATGGGATCAATATAAACTTAAAAGATATTTCGATGACCAATCTTCCATCCAACATTGATTTACTTTTGAAGAGGTACATTGAACATACTAGCATTCTTATTTTCCAGTTTTTAAAGAAATTCTCATCATCTACAAAATTTAGCATGAGATAAATAGTCAATAGGAATATTGATATTTGGACATTTTATCGTCTACCCGTGAATCATAAACTTTACATCAAGAGATCATTGTGGTGCATTTTGCAATTGTAATGCCAGTGTAGTTGAAGTCCTAATTTTGTGTGCTCTAAAAAAATGCTTAACCGACATGAAACCAATCATTTAGCTTATTGAAATCCCGCCGTGACAATCACAGTTTGGACACTATTATCCTTTTTATAATAAATAGAATAGTGACTTTGCGAAAGGCCAAAAGTTACCGTATAGGCGAATAGTCAAACATTTTATTATTGTAGACAACAATATGTAGGACTATATAATGGTTAGAGGTATTTCACTAAAAATAAAATAAATATGGCCACTGGTATTAGTTTAACGGACCAAAATGAGTGTACCTCATGACCTTCTTCACTTCCTTTCAATTGATCTTTTCGCCTCTGCCTTTTGTCGTTTTTTGCTGCTTGTCTAACATGACAACAATGGTCATAAGTATCAAACATATCTCGTTTTGTTAGTTATGTCAATGCAAAATTAGATTTTTGCTTCTCTCAATCACAAACACGACTAGAGGAATTAAAACCTAATCAAATTATCCGGTTTAAAAAATAAGAACTACCCTAGTCCAAAATCCCCACATACCGTAGAGAAGAACAGATCAACAATGGTCACCAACTTATAAGGACCACATTAAATTCAGCGGTTTTATACTGAAACCAGCACTAGTTTTCATAGTTTTAGTGATTTTAGTGACGCTTTGCTTCATCAAAAGGTATTTAAGACTTGAAATAAAATGTATATCCATGTACAAGAAAAAAATAACAAGGTGAAAAATACCAACCAAGATGATAATTCATTTATCAACCAATACCAAGCATATAATCATGAAATGCGTTAGTTATGGCATCACCAAAATAAATCACTCAAGCACATAACCTTAGTAAATGCCAAAACAACCAACAGAATAAAAGAAACAATTTAGCAGTCAGTAAATCACTTAACATATCTAAACTACTACAGGAAAAAAAATTAACCCTTCAAACAAAATGTTAACGCAATTAATGTAAGAAAACAAAGCTTAAGGGATCTAGTTGTCCTTTAACAGTTTTGCTCAAATGGGCAACATGAGAAACAAATAACATATCTACATGTGAAACCAAAATATAAAATAAAAAAAAGAAAACATAAAGAAGCCCAAAGTTGCTCATAATGTTACGCAAAAAGCATGTATCCACCACCAACATTACCAGTAGATAATATTGCAGCATGAACCCCACCAGTAGATCCAGAATCCTACCCCACAAAAGGCAGAGGATTTTCCCGATCACCATCCACCTAAACAAGATTACTCACTAAAATCTTGTGAGCACAAATAAAAGTTTCAAGCAAGGTGCAAATGTTGGTGGATTTGTTTAAATGAATACCTTGTCCCACTTTGATTTTTTGTTCTGTCTAGCATCACGATTGGTGACCTCAACTGTAGGAGGCATCAAATGCAAACCACCTGAAGACACAAAAGAACTTGAAGAGAGAAGGGAAAAAATAAAAATAAAACGGAAAATGAGTAGTAAGAATGACCTTTGTTATACCATAGGTAAACTAGGTTGCCTTATAACCTGCAACAAGTACATTGATCCTTGAAACACCAGTTACAATTCTTGGTTGTTCTCCCCTAGACGCAAATTCAACTTTCTGTGCTTTTTTCTTCTCTAGCTCTTTCCTGTCACTATCACGCCTCATATCTACCTTTGCTTGTGACAGTTAGGGGACATGCAAAAGAAGTCATATCAACAAAATAAATCAACAAAAATAGTCAACAAAAATAGTCAACAAGGTAGATGTAGAGAAGAAACAGTTGAGGACCTATTTCGTCATAGTAGTCACTTGGGTCTTATCCATGACGGTCGAATACATCTTTATAGAAACAAGATCCTATTTGGTCAATGTCCTGATACCTCACAGCATGCAACAGGAAGTCAAGGTTCCGATAGTCCATAATATTGCGAACTTCTGCATTAAAACTTTTTCCAGCCTTCTTATACTCAAGAAATTTATTTATCTTTCTCTACAATGATAAAATCAAAGCAATGTGTCATGAAAGATGAACAAATATGAAAAGGCTAAACAAATTTTATACAACTTTCTACTTTTTCAAAAATTGAGGGCAATTATTTTTTTATTATTACTTAAAAATGCTAAGCTTTAATGAGTAAAGTGGTGATCATTCAGCTTCCACTATACATAATGTCAAGAGGGGAGGTGAGGGGTAAGAAAACACAATAATATAAGGAATATTTAATGAAACAGAAGTTTAGTGGCCAAAAAACATGATACAGAGAAGTTTTGGCAAGTTATCACTTTTTTGGATAACTCGATAGTTTTTAATCACAGAATAAGCAATGTCTGAGAAGATTTTAGAGTATCAAACACATATTAAAGGGAATGTGTTAAGGAATCAAACCACACATCACCATTTAATAATTAAACAAGAGCAGTTGCTGAATTCATTGAAAAACACCACACAAGTTAAGTTATTTCCACACTTCTACACCTAAAATTCATTTTGAGAAGGCAGATTCCCACACTAAATCTTCTCTCAAAATTTTCAATGCCAAAATTCTAAACTCCAATCACTATATTCAAGTGTTCCTACCGGACCTTAGAATTATTTGTCTGTGTAGCTATACTATGTACAATCACTAAACAGGACTGGAAATCAAAAGAGATTAGAGTGAAATATTAGATTGCACCTCTTCTAAAGCACCACCCCATCGATTTAACCATATTCAATAAATATAATATGAAAATAATGCCAATCTAAAAAAACGAAAATAACGAAAAAAGCTTAAGAATTTAGAGAGTCCTAGCAAATTAAATGCGGAGCTCTAGTGTGGCACAAAGGAAAAGGAAAAAGACATCAAACCACACAAGCACACAAAAGCTGCTTTTTTATTTTTGGGGGAGGGGAGCAAAGCACTCCAATTCAATTCCATAAATTAGCACATCTCTAACATTTATTGAGAGTAATTTGTTGATTACTGCAATATGGAACTCAATTGTAGGTCTCCAAAGCATTTAACTTTGGGTGGTGATGGGAGAAATTTATCCAATGGATCATAAATTTTTGCTCTTCCTGAGATGTTTCTCCATGTTCTGTGCCATCTGACCCAGCTACAGCATCAACTTGCATAGTATGACGTCGCTCAAAACACTGCTAGGTGTCAAAACTTGAACAGATCCTGATGATCCTCCATCTAGCAAATCACCTACTAAAACGCATTCAAGAAAGTTTATAAAAGCAAAAAAGTTCAAGACCTAAAATACTTCCCCTAGCTGTTTACTTGGCCACTTTTACATGAAAAAGTGAACTGAAACCACCCTAATGTAATGTTTGAACTTCTTTTTCAATAATCTTATTCTCAAACACCCAAATAAAGTCCATAAAATTGGCACATTCTCAAATAAATAATTACAGACAAATTCTTTTAAAACATTCTTCTTTAACGCTAAAAGATTAATCAAGTAATATTCATTCTCTGAGCATAGCCAGTATTAGGATGAGGTGTCCAAAGAAATGATAGAATAAATTTAGCAGAACATACTTCAATCAAAAGGCGATATATAGCATTTGTTGTTTGAAGTTCTTCCCAAGTTAGGACTCAACCATTACCATCTAGCCCTCCATCCTGAAATCAGAAACAAATGCAAGTTGTTAACTTACTACTACAATAAAGTAGGAGAAAATGGTTCCCTAGTATAAGGTAACCTACATGGCAAGTATGGCAATGCCAAAGTGCCTAAGGTGATGTCAATATCTAAAAAGTCTGGGATATTTTCATGTTTAAGAAACACGACTCCATCAATGCAAGAAAATAATAATGAAGGAACAAATAGAAGACAAATAATATACAACAATAGCCATTCCTCAATCCTATTTAAATCCAGTTCTCAAAAAAGGGGGGAATGATTCGAGACAGAGGATACCTTAGGCTCAGGCGACATTGCTAATTCATCCTCCATCTCGCCATCTTCCTCATCATTGTACATGGACAGCCAAGCAATACCCTCAGATTGCTTCTTCTTGGATGCCATGATACTAGAGTTCCAGTGACTAATCCTAAAAGTTGATCAAAAAGAAAAGTATTGTAGATAGAAGGAATTGAGTGCAAATTCCAGTGAAATACAAAGTGTTAATGCATTGAAGATGGAAAGGAACAAAACCTTTTAATTTAAATTTTAGAAAAGATAGAATCAAGTCTCTTGACACCAATCAACATAATAATGATTAATGAGCCACCCTAGAAAATCCGATTTCCTATTTTGAAAATGGAGTATTGTGCTGCAAAATGGAAAAGGGAGCAAGTTTTAATTTGCAAGTCTATTGATACAAGAAAAGAAAAGGTAAAAAAGAATATTTAAACAACCTTCAAACATTCAAATATGGAAATCTAAATGTCATGACTTGCAACTGCATGCAGCATGTGAGCAAAAAGAAAAAATTCTAATCACTTCAATAGCAGCGTCCACAAGCACACAGAAGCTAGTCATGGACTGGTTTCATACCACCTTAACTTGGTAGGCTCAAGGGAATATAGACTATAATCCAGAACCAAATGGCATTCAAACAACTTAACCAGCTCTTCATTTAATTGCATTTATTTTAATGTTAATATCATAAGTCTGTGGCCTTTAATTGTGTGACCACGATCATGTATAAGAATTTCAGATATTACTGATGGAGTTCCTTGTTTAAGTTTGATACTATACACTATGCTTAATTTTTAAATGTGTGACCACAACCATGTATAAGAATGGATAAGAATTTCAGGTATTACTGGTCAAGTTCCTCATTTAAGTTCGATACTATATACTATGCTAAATTTTTATAGACCGTAAGATTTCAACAAGCAAGGACATCAACGTTCTTAGGGTTGTCGACATAATAACTTTAAAAAATTTAGTTTAAACTTCAAGTTATTCCAACACATATTGTTCCAATAAATCTGGCGAGAAAAATAAATCGGAAAAATCAAAGGAAGAAAAAATTTATGAAGGTTTAATGCTTACAAATCGTTCAAACTTTCAAGCTCTCTAGACTCAAAACGTTTCGAGGATTTTTCCCCCTTTTTGGACTACACCCACTTGTCACACCCTTATCTTATTTTCAACTTTTTCAGAGTATTTACGGAAAATGATACGCAGTTCGGTGGGCAACACAGGAATGGCATAAATATACTGATATTAAATGCAAATTTACATACAGGAGTCTTCCCCGCAGGGTTTGATAATATATACAAATTTTGTCCAAAATATCCAATATATTAAAATTAAACTAATATAACCAAATAATTCTGATCTTGGGACTTGCACACCTCAATTGTCCGTGTCAACTACTTTGCCTTTAGAGCCACTGGTTCCCACTAGAACATTTATTATTTATGAAAAAAGGTGAGATTCTAAGGAATCTCAGCAGTAACACATAATTCATCATATAAAATGCGAAAATTAAATATGCAATGCACCATATAATTTAAAATGAAAATTCATACTATAACGTGTGTGTACACAATACTCAGGGCCAAATGACTGTTTGGATCCCCTACATGTCCGTGTACCTCAGCTGAGTCCCATACCACAGCTAGGTAATGTGCTCCAGGTACGTGTTCATATCACAAAATATAGCTACATAGAACATATCAATAATCACATAATACATGAGAGATAGAGTTACTACCTTATGTCCCTTTTTGCTACGTCAAAAATAGTTTCTCGAACTACGTGCCAACGGCTCAAGTGATTGATTTGGTCCTAAAATTTAAAATGTATAAGAATTAGGTTAAAACCCATTCGTGTACCTCTTTAGAGGCTTCCATAGTGTTTTCGGTGGCTATATTAGTCGATATTGAAAATTTACCAAAATGCCCCTGGGACCCGGACCCGGTCCCAGCCCCACCGTACCCGGTTGACTATACTTTTTTAGGAATTTTGACCTGGGTTATTCTGATATATTTTCACCAAAGGAATCCATTTTTTACCTCGGTTTTTGCAAAATCACCACCAAACAACAGTTTCATAATTTTCCAGAAACTAACAGATTTTCAGTCAACTTTGAAAATTCATAACTAATTCTAGAAGATTTCAAATTAACTGATTCCAAAGCCTAAATGAATGTCTTTAAATGTACTTTCATGGAAAAATATCCAAAGATAATTTATGATTACACATTTTGCCCAGAAATTCGGCCAACTACTACTGTTACAGATTACATTCTAGAAACAGAGCTCAACTTCAAAAATCCATAACTAATTCTACAAATTCTATGGAAATCTATTTAAGTGTAGTTTCATGGAAAAATACCCAAAACTACTAGATGTTATCTAATTGTTCCCAGAATTATCGAGAATCATAACTGTCAGACTTGAAAGTCCAGAATATTCTCTGTTACTGACTTAACTTTCAAAAATCATAACTCTCTCTACTGATATCAAAATAATTCATTCTTAGACTCATTGGAAAGATATGAATGTCTACTACATTCCTTTAAAATTTCATAATTTTCCAATAAGTTTTTTCTGTCCAAAACTCAACATGAATCTGACTGACTTCCAAAAACGTCAGTTTTTGACAGTCTAACTTTAAAAATCAAGAACTCATCCATTTTCACTCCAAATCGTACATTTCTTGATTCTATCATCAACTACACATCCTAAAATATCTATAAAAAACGACCCATTCGAAAATTCCATCTATAGCCTCTGTTTAAGATTTTACAAGTTTCAAGTATGTACTCTGTTTTTCGGACAGCAAAACAGGGTGAAGAAAACTAATATGTAGCCATGAATTTATACTTTAAACCTCATGAATTTTAACTCTATACTCTCCTACACATATATACTGAGGTTAATGAGAAAATTTTAGAACCAAAGAACTCCAAAATTCACCCCAAAATCGTCACACAATCACTGGTTTAACAACTTTTCGGTGACAGAAACTTTCTGGCTAATTTTCTCTTATTCCAGCCACAAAACCACCACAGAAACCACTCAAATTCAACGTGAAAACAAGGATAAATGTGTAGGAGACTCACCTATACACGTTTATGGTGTTGTATGTGAAGTTTGGAGCTTCCTTCTTCCTCCGATTTCACTCTCTGTCACTCACGTCTCTCTTTCTCTTTCTCTTCCTCTATTCTGTTTCTTTCTTTGCTTCACTCTCTCCCTCTGGCAGACTTGGTGAATGGAGAGGTGAGTGTATGTTTAATTAAATGGCTGAGTGGGCGCAGATGTGAATCATATGGTTGGATAAAAGTATGGTGAGGTGTTGAAAGTGCTTGTACGTGAATGTGTGTGGGTGTTTGTGAATGGCCCATGAAATTTTAATTATGAGTATAAGGTAGTGGCTAATGGTGTTCTCTTATAGAATGGCAAGTGTGGTGTGTGTCGGTAAAAAGGGTGTGTGTGTTTTAATATATATATATATATATATATGTATAATTTTATCCTATTAGATACATATACTATGTCCTAATTTTTCCCTTTGTCTAATTTATGATTCCTTAAACTTCATAGGTTTCATAATTTGACTTATTATTAAATTCCCATTTAAATTTTCTTTTTAGAAAATTTAACCTTCACTAAATTTGGGAAGGTTTAATACTTACAAATCGTTCAAACTTTCAAGCTCTCTAGACTCAAAACGTTTCGAGGATTTTTTCCCCCTTTTTGGACTACATCCACTCGCAGCACAACTTAGGCGAAATGATCTAAAGCATTAGATCGAAGAACGATGACAAGAACAGAGAGGGAAAAATCGTAATGAGAACCTGCTGGTGTGTCAGTTCGAATAACCACCAACGAATGTTTACGGGGGTAGGAAAAAATGAGGACGCCATTGGGAGAGCTGGGATAGAAGAAAAACGAAGAAACTGATGCAGATGACTTGATGGACTCCATTTTTCCACTTGTTGAACGACTACGATTTTCCATAAATTAAACGACATAGTTAAACTGATACACTTTTTTTATTTTTTTTGTCAGTATACACTTTTTTTATTATGACTTAATTTAATTTATAATTTATACTTATAAAGTTATAATAATAAGTATGATAAAAAATGGAAATAAAAATTATAATGATAAAGCATATAAAAATTACAGTAATTTACAAAAAGAGAAAAGGCAAAAAACAATAAACTTTTTTTGCTACTAACGATCATTAGTAGTACGAACTAATAGCGATGTAATACCTTTTTTTTCTTGCCAATATATGTAATACCCTAAACATGATACAATATGTCTCGAATAAATAACTAAGCAAAAATGTAAATTATTCCATATTATTGAATTTAGAGTGTCATCAGTTATTCCTTAGTAAATATTCTAAAAGCAAAAATACTCTTTAACCCTATTAATTAAAGGGCAACACTTGAGGAATGACAATGCTCCAATTAATGATTTATCACACTCAATGCTTTTCGCAAATAGTTCAATTCAGAGATGAAAATACCCTTTAACCTAAAAATTAACATAACATTAATAAGATTATAAATAAAAATTAGGGAAAACAATTTTTTAAAAAAAATAAATAAAATGCTCTGCAAATTTCATTTTCATACCTTTTTGGCGTAAAATTTTAAAAATATATTTTCCCTAATGAATAAGACTCAATTATATAACTAATGTCCTAATCATAAAGTTACTTGCAAAGTGTGCACTTGATCATACTTTTTTGGGTTAATATAACTTTTGGTCCCTGAAGTTTGATCTAATTTTGCTTTTGATCCCTCAAATTTGAAATTGATGGTTTTGGTTCCTGAAGTTTTACCTAATTTTGGTTTTAATCCCTCAAGTTTAAAATCGGTGGTTTTGATCCCTAAAGTTTCACCCCATTTTAGTTTTGGTCCCTCAAGTTTGAAAAGGACTTGGTTTTTTTTTCGGGGTTGGGTCGGGTTTCATAACTGGGTCAACAAGTCCTTTTCAAACTTGAGGGACCAAAACCAAAATCAGGTGAAACTGTAGGGACCGAAACCACCGATTTCAAATTTGAGGGACCAAAACCAAAATCAGGTGAAACTTCAAGGACCAAAGCCACCGATTTCAAACTTGATGGACCAAAACCAAAATTGGATCAAACTTCAGGGACCAAAAGTTATATTAACCCTACTTTTTTTAATCAAACATCAAGAGTTAAAAATAAACAATGAATATGAACTAATTGAATAAAAAATTAAACTGAAATAAGTCTAAATATTTTGAATATCTATCTATAAATAATATATATTTAAAATCTAAATTTAGCCATGCGTTGTTAAGTTTTTTCTTTTCTTCTTTGTGGGGTAAGCAGTTTTTTTGCGGATACAATGTGAGGTAAGCACTGTTTTCTCAAATATGGAGTGCGGGGTTAGTGAGCCCAAACTTTACATTCGAGCCCAATCTTTATATTCATCAATATGAACTTATGTTTCACTAAAAAGGTGGGGTACATTGATTAAAAAACAAAAAAGGTTGGGCACACTCACAACTTAAACTGGAAAATGGGTACATTTGGGTAGCAATTTTGACATCTCAAATGGACTTCTCAAGACTAACTTTTCTCAAATGTAATTCATAATCTAGAGTCTTTAACTACCATAGGCTAAGTCTAGTGGAAGGAGCTAATTCCCAACAACATAGTGAAATAAAATTCGAATCCCTATTGAGAGATGTGTCAACATTTAGTGCCTAACAGTAGGTCAAACAAAATTAACTCTACTAAGAGAATATATATTTGGCTAGTAAAAAAATCTAATGTCATCGTGAAGGAAAGGTTGCATCTTTAATTTCTTAGTTATTTAATTGATAAGAGTGGAAAGTCAGATTGTTCAAAACAGAGAATGAGTACATCTAGGTCCTCCAAAACATGCATAACCTTCCCACCATCAAATAGTTTCCTTGCTCGAATAAAAGTTGTAGGGAAATTTTCCTTGGACCTCAAGAGAAAGTACATAAATGAGCGTGCCATTGTTTCTCCATCTTTGTTTTCCAACTATTTCTTCATCCAATCATTAGTTAGGTAGCTTTTCATCAGTTTCATCATCCTCATCATCATCACCATTTCATAATTTCCATTATCATCTTTATCATGATTATCTTCATCTCCTTATCATCATCCTCATCCTCATTAGCCCTTCATCATTTTCATCATCAGCATCATCCGTATTTCATCATTTCCTTATCATCAGCATCATCTCCTTATCATAATTATCATAATCATCATTAGCATTATCATTGTGTTCATCATCCTCATTAGGATTTCATCATCACTGTCATCATCATCATCATCAGTGTCATCACCTTCATCATTACTTCACCATTTTCATAATCTCCTCGTTATCATGGCAATCATCATCCTCTTGATCATCATTGTTGTCATCCTTATTATGACTTCATCATCACTGTCATCATCATTATCATAATCTCCTCATCATCACGGCTATCTCTATCCCCTTATTATGATTATCGTCGTCCTCATTAGGATTTCATCATCAATACCATTATCACTATCAGTGTCATCACTCTTATCATGATCATTTTCATCATTATCATAATATCCTCATCATCATGGCTATCAATATCCCCTTCATTATAATTATTGTCATCCTCATTAGGATTTCATCATCAATACCATTTCACTATTAGTGTCATCACTCTTATCATTATCATAATCTCCTCGTTATCACGGCTATCAATATCCTTTTCATCATCATTACCATCATTAATGTCATTATTATGTTTAAGGGCACTACATGCTTAGTGTCACATCATCACCACCATTATCATCATCATCTATGACATCCCTGTTAGGGCTTCATCTTTATCATCATTAGTGTCATTATCATATTGCGTGTTTGGACCACTACGTGCTTAGTGTCACGTCATCACCACCATAGTCATCACCATTTATAACTTCCTCATTAGCACTTCATCAATATTTTCATCATCATCATCATCTCATTATTTGGGGCATCACACGCTTAGTATCACATCATGACTATCATCATTATCATTTATGACATTACTATAAATACTTCATCATCATCTTATCACTATCATCTTCATTGGCATTATCATAAGCACTACTCCAAGGGGTATCACATCTTCATAGCACCCTTTCAAAAGCTCTGTACCGACAGGCACCCTCAAAGCCCAGTAACGGCTAGCACCCTTACAAAGCATTGTATCGGCAGGAACCCTCAAAGCCCAGTAACGACTGGCACCCTTGCAAAGCCCTGTACCAGTAGGCACCCTCAAAGCCCAGTAACGGCTGGCACAATTCTTTAAAGCCCAATAACTCTTGGAAATATTCTCTTAAAGCCCTGTAATGGCAGGCACTATTCTTTCAAAGCCATAAATCGGCAGGCACCCTCAAAGCCTAGTAACGGCTAGCATAATTCTTTTAAAGCCCTGTAATGGCAGGCGCTATTCTTTCAAAGCCCTGTACCGGCATGCACCCTCAAAGCCCAATAACGGCTGGCACAATTCTTTTAAAGCCCTGTACTTACAGGCACCCTCAAAGCCCAGTAACAGCTGGCACAATTCTCTCAAAGCCTAGTAAAGTTGGCACCCTCTCAAAGCATTGTATCAGCAGGCACCCTTTAAGCCTAGTAACGGCTAGCATAATTCTTTTCAAGCCCTGTAATAACAGGCACTATTCTTTCAAAGCCCTGTATCAGCAAGCACTCTCAAAGCCTAATACCGGCTGACACAATTCTTTTATACCCCACCAAAGTCCTCTGTAACTAGGCCCTTCACTTCCACTCTAAATAATCATCTATCTCCACCTGTGTTCTTCTCCCCTATGAACCAAGTAAAGAGGGGCATGGGCACTGTATTTTGGCCAAACCCTCTTTAGTTCCAAGGGGTATCTTGTTCTTTTGGGCGAACAAAATACGTGTTCTTATCTTTACTTGCTTCATAGACGAGAATCTCACTTTTCACAGCTATGAAACAAGTAAAGAAGGGCAACTGTGAACACTCTATTTTGTCCAAGCCTCACTCAAAAATTAAAAAACTAATAAAAAAAATTCTCCCACTGATGATGATCGGAGTCCAAATTAGCAATCATTATTAAAAGGAAAGAAGTAAAATTAAAATTAAAAAAAAAATCCTCTCATTGATGTTGATTAGTGTCCAATTTGACATTGTCATTCATCAAAGGAAAATAAAAATATATATAAAAAAGCATCTCCCATTTATAGGTTTAAATTAGGAAGTTGCTTGTAGGGAAACTATAAGAAAATAAATTAAAAAAAACAAAAATACAAAATAAAAAATAAAAAATCTCCCATTTATGTTGATAAGGAAATTACTTGTGGGGAAAATAAAAAAAAATTAAAAAAAAATCCCATTGATAGTGATCAGGTCAAGCTAGAAAGTTTTATTAATAGAAAATATAATAAAAAATAAAAAACGAAAATTTAAAAAAAAAAATCTCATTGATGGTGATTAGGTCAAGTTAGGTAGTTTTTAACATGAAATACAAAAAAAAATTTAAAAATGAAAATTCAAAAAAGAAGGAGCATTTATGAAGAAAACCCTACCTTGAAGCTATAAATAGGGGTGCAAGGGTTGAAGCAAGACACACAAAAACTTAGGAGAGAAAAGACACAATAATTTGAGAAGAATTTTTGGAGAGCAAGGAGGAAAGGTAGAGTGCTAATTTGATTTCTCATTTCATTGCTCCTTCTTATTCTTTCGAGGGTTTTGAGAATTAGAAATTTGTTGGAATAACCTAATATTCTTCATGACATGTCTAGATGCTTCCCAATGAACATATCCATGAGATTGAGGCACTTACATGCAAAGCTCTAGGCATGTTTTTGTTTGGTTTTCTTCTATCTTCATTGAATGCTGACATGATCCCAACCATTTGATATTGCTATATTTGAACCCATTACTTCGCTGACAGTTTTTGTTATGGTGATATTTTGATGGTTGAAATGATTGCATGCTCTCTCCTCTAATGCTAACACGTCATATAAAGCCTTTTTGTTTTGATAGGTCCTCACACTTTGTGACTCTTATATGCTGGACCGAATTTGATCTCTTGCCCCCAATATATGCTCATCAAAATTGAAGGAATTTATAAGATGGATAAAAGAAAATGCAATGAATTGTGTGATCTACCCATTTGCTTTTCTCATTTTGATTGTTTGAATAGCTTTCAAGGATAAAAGATACGCATAAATCTCCTCACTTTTGACTTCCTTTTTGTTTAACTTGTGCTATTTTTTCTTCTTTTTTCTTTATCCCTTTATTAGGTTCTCTTTCAAAAAAAAAAGGGAAAAAAATATTTAACACATTTTTATAAATGAAAATAAAATGGAAAAACTCTCTTTCATGAAAAAAAAATAAAGAAATTGCTTTCATAAATAAAAAATACAAACCAAACAAAAATGGTTTTCTCAAATAAATTAAATAAAAAATTTTCTAAAAATCACCAACCAAGTGACACGCTTTTCTACCCCTGAACTACGTGAGCTTTGACCCATCTAAAAAGCACGTAGGCCCTAGGTTTTCATCCTAGGTCAAGTTTAACTTTGTAAATAAATATATTTTTTCTTATTTTCTTTTTGTAAATAAATGCTCATTTTTTCCTTTAGTTTTCATTTCATTTATTTTTGTAAATATTATCTTTTTATTTGGGTAATTATCATAAGATTAAAGGCCATATTTATTTTTAAATAATTAGCTTAGAGTAACTATTCTTATGAATGGGTGTTGTGGAGTGTCTAACACCTTCCCCATACACAATTGACTCTCGAACCCTAAATGGATTTTGTAGACTAGTTTCGTTTTTAAAAAAGGTTTCCAAAATTATCCTTTTCTAAAATTTTGGTGGCGACTCCATGTTTTCCAAATTTCAGGCACTACAGTCGTGATTAGGTTATATCGCACTACGAACAGATAGGCATGGTGGTCCCACTAAACGCACATTCCTTTTTGAAAAAGGCACATTATTTTTAAAATAAATATTTGAAAACTTAAAATATTTGAAAATTTCCGGCCCAATTTTTAAAATATTTGTTTCAATCTAGTTCAAAAAAAGAATTTCGGCCCAGTTTCAAAAAACGCCCAGAATGCTTCTGATCTGAATTGTCTTCCCCATAATTTTGGACCCTAAAACCCAAATAGAGATCCGAATTAGACCTGGTTCTTCTCCAAGCTTTCGAATCCCTAAATCCGATTAGAGACCCGAACATGACCCGTACCCCATGATCTTTAGGTGATGATTTCAGGCGATTCAGTGACATCGACAACTGACAATTTCAGCCTCTTTCTCGTAATCATGTTTTGCACAAAATTGAAATCCAAAACCAAAATGAAAACATTTTTCACACATAGTCTAGTAGAATCTGAAAACAGAAAAAGGAAACAAACGCATGTTGTGTATCATGTTTCAAATACATTCATGATTTACCTCAAAAGGAAAATCATACAGATTTAATGAAAACCATATATATCACATATATATATCACATGATTAAGAACATAAACTCAATTTAAATGCACAATTGATCTAGCTCTGATGCCATTGTTAGGATCGACAGGCACATTGGAAGAATTTTAAAATTTTTGCCAATCCCAATCAAGGATCTATTAATGGTACTGTTTAAATAAAGTTAAGAAGAATCATACCTTTTTGAATTTAGGGTTTTTGATCTCTAGGAACCAACACCTTCGATCGACTCCTTCTACCGGTATCCACACGAATATTACTCCAACATGGACTGTGTGTTAGCACCTCCAACGTCTGCTAGAATTTTCTCGCGGCTTTGAATTCTATAACTCATGAGGGCTATATTTGAATTTCAAAATTAATCTTGACTAATTTTGAAATTAATTAACCCTTAATTATCTTGACGAGCTAATTAAATAAATTCAGTTTAATTAAGTCTATCATATAGTTTTAATTTAATCTATTTATTTAATCCAAATAAAGAGCCAATAGATTTGATTTATCCTTATAAATCAAATCTGAGATATTATATCTCTATCATATTAGTTATTAAATTTAATTTATCTAATAAAATTAAATTCAAAACTAACAAAATATAGTAATATTATCATATATATATATATATATTTCAAAAATACATATATATATATATAATATTATTAATTTTATTTTTCCATGAATTTTATATTTTATATATAAATATAAAATTCGCCCACCTTAGATTAAACATTGTCTCGCGTTGGGTCATTCTTATGTGTGACCCTATAGGCCCATACGAAGTCGGCAGTAGGCCAATAACTGTACTAACCCATAAGTCGCAAGCATTCTCGAGCAAGACATTACGAGTACCCAATTCATATGAGGATTGTTAACACAATACAACCTGGCATACAACCATGTCACGTCCCTTTTGTCACACGATATTTTGGTCAAGGATGAGGCATGGATGATATCATCCTCCTATTCCTAACCATTACTTTCCTGATTCCTGAATAGTTTGACAACAGAAATGGAAACTCCTTTCCATCGTAGTATGGCCATACATTTCTTAGACTCACTCATCGAGGGGCCCAGTAATATCTCTCTACTAATATGAGGGACAAATTCCATCTTGACTATTCATATTCCTCTGCATAAAAAAACCACCAAGCCTGATTGTAGCCTTTATCATCACCCGGTCAAAGGTGACTTTTGACTAGTTCAAAGCTTAGCAACTCTCATGTAGGAATCCATGATGACCTTAGGTCGAAGGGCATTATGACGTGGTTATATATGATATAAGCTTATGACATAATCCATGTAGCTTTCTCATAGTGGGTCGGTCCAGCACCTTGTACTATTACAAGTGCCTAAGACTTTGATTCGTATCTCTATATCTTATCAAAGTCATACTAGTCTTGTTTCATCTCTACTCCCGCATAAATGACCGACCAGGGACATTTAGGAAAATCTTTATTATTTATCCAAAGATACAGTCATCACAATGAACATGCGAATAATATGAAAACATAATGGAGAAAATTCATTAAATTAATAATGTTTAAAGTACAATAATTGGCCCTATGACACAATTTCCAACACCTCCATCTTGGATGCTTTTGTATTTATAGGTGGAATGTCCTTAATGACCATTGAGCATTTAAATTTGTCTGTTAGAGAGTAATTGTTGCCATTGATAAAAGAGAATGTTTTCGTTTGTTATCTCTACTATGCATTTAATATTTGTAATAGAATTTTACTTTTCTTGATTTTGAAGTTAATTCGAAGTTTGTTCACTTGAAACTTATACGTAAGTATGATTAGTAACATTTAGAAGTAGTATAAGAGTTTTAGACGTTAAATAAGATGAGTATGAAAGGTATTAAAATTATCGAGACGTTGACTATTAAAGACAGATGAACACTCACTCGAATCTGGCTTAGAGTCACTCAAGTGTTTTCTTATCACTCGAGTGCTTATATAGTCACTTGAGTGTGTAAGTGATCTTGTGATTCACTGGTAGTTAAGTTAAGAGTGAATATCACTCGAGTGCCTATTTTATCACTCAAGTGATCTTCCATGTTTAAAAGTTTAAACACTACCTATAGCTCGAGTACATATTTAGATCACTTGCAAGAGTTTGCAAGTGATCACATATCACTCAAGTGATTCTCTTCATCACTTAAGTTATCTTATCAGAAGATCATATCACTTCCATGTCACTTGGGAGTGACTCGCAAGTGAAATGTCATCACTCGAGTGATCAACAACATTACTCCAGTGATGTTGAGCATATCACGCGAGTGCACCAATCTATCACTTGAGTGATTTGCTTTCTAGAGTACCAACTTCCAAATTTCTTATGAATCACTTGCAAATACTTGCAAGTGATGTTAATCACGCGAGTGCTTACCCCATCGCTCAAGTGATTTAAAGAGAAGGATTTGTATAACTTTTTTATCATCAGCGAGTGACTTGCAGGAATTTTAGAAGTGAGGATACATCACTTGAGTGCTTTCACTATCACTCGAGTGATCTTCTTTGATATTCTTTATACTTATTGATTATTACTCGAGTGCTATAACTAGCACTTAAGTGATTTTCCCAGGATGTAATAGAATACCATAGAGTATCACTTGAAGTGAAAAATCATCACTCGAGTGACTTACTGATTCAAGTTTTTCCAAAGATACTTATATCACTAGAGTGACTTGAATCATCAAGCCAACTTTGTGTCATCCTTTTCATTTGTCAAAATAAACAAGGTTTGTTATCATCAAAACATTATGAGAACTAACATAATTGGCCTATGTAATTTTTCTTATAAAATTATTTCTAAGATCTTGGCCAACTATATGAAACATTTTCTGGATAAGTTTGTGTCTATTAACCAAGGTGCTTTTGTCCTTGGAAGATTAATTCATGATAATATCATTATTTCTTATGAGGTCCACCATTACTTGAGAAGGAGAAAAACTAGTAATAAATTTGAATTTGCTCTCAAAATAGATATGAGTAAAGCCTATGATAGGATTGAATAGAACTTTCTAAATGAGGTCATGTTGAAATTTGTATGCTTAACTAGGTGGGTCAACTTGATTATGAGTTGTGTTAAATCTGTCCATCTTAACCTGTGTTTATCAGGAGAAAAGATAGCCTTAATTAGTCCTAAGAGAGGTTTTCGTCAAGGGGATCCTCTATCTCCTTACCCGTTCATCTTGGTGTTAGAAATGCTATAATGTATGATAAATAACTATCAAGAGATGGGCAAAATTAAAGGGATTAAAATCATCCATTAGTCTTGTTTGTAGATGACGCTCTCTTGTTTATGAATGCATATCAGTCTTGTTGTGAGAAGCTAGCTGAAATTTTAAGTTGTTATTGTATTACCTTGCGATAGTTTGCAAACCTTGAAAAGTCTAGTATCTTCTTTTCTCAGAATATACCCATGTGTTCATGTTAAAGATTCTGTTTGCAACATACTCAAGATTAAGGAAAGAATATATCTAAGAAAATATCTGGGAATCCCAAGTGTTTGGGGGAAGACTTGTTAGAATATAATTGTAAATAATATTTATCTTGTAGATAATATCAATAGAAAATTTTAGACACTCTATATAGCTGTATTATGTTACACGTGTTCCCTCCTCATAGGTTATGTTAACATATTCTTTATTGAGGGACAATTGATTCTTTTGTATTGCATCTATATAATACACAGCAAGGCCGGGGCACTATTCATTCGGCCATTTACTAATCTTTTCTGTTATAATCTTTCTTGATATTAGAGCATTTTTTCCAAAATGTTGTCATCATCCTCTGCTACCTCTGATTCTCTGTCCTCTGGTATGTTGGCGCCCATGACTACTAAAACCTACTCGCTTTTTCACTCCTCCTCCCAAACCACCTCAATCAAGCTGGATCAAGGAAACTACCTAGTTTAGGAGTCCGTAGTGCTTCTGTTAATCGAAGGGAATAGGCTTGAATCTCACATTTATGGTTCTCAAGTCTCGGAGATGGTGATGGGAAAAAGATCAATGCTAACTATGAGGAATGGTTCTCTGTAGACCGAATATTGTTAGGTTGGTTAAGAAACATTATGACACAGGATATAGGAGTGCAACTGTTGCATTGTCACACTGCTTATGATCTCTGGCTTGGAGCAAGGGATCTTACATGCACTTCTACAAAAGCTCGAGTTATGGTTTTTAAATCTAAACTACATGCTACCAAGAAGAATACATAGAAAAAGGAATATTATCTTTTAAAGATGAAGAACTTGGCTGATCAGCTAGCTCTAGCAGGGGCACCTATCTCAAATGAAGAACTCATCATGCATACACTGAATGGTTTGGATTTCGACTATAATTCTATAGTTGTGAAACTCATTGATCAACCAAATACCATATGGATCAAAGCTCAATCATCACTTCTTGCTTTTGAAAGTAGGCTAGAGCAACTAAATCATTTTTCTTCACTTTCGATTCAACCTTCTATTAATTCTACTCAGAGAAATTCTCAGCCTAACTCATGCAATGCTAATACTGGCCAAATCTCCTTTAACAATGAGCAGACCTTCTGGTGTGGGTCTCATGGTGGTCAAAATCACCACTCCAGAGGCCGTAGGAATAACGACAACTAAAAGGGACATCCTTACTATAACTACTGTGCCCATTTTTGTCATGTTTATGAGACCTGCTATTCAAGAGCTCCTCGTGGTTACACTCCTCAGGCTAACTATGTTAGCCCTCAAACCGTGAGTGATCCCTCTTGGTATATGGACAGTGGTTCGAATTATCATGTAACAGCCAATCTAGATAATCTCTCTCAAGTCACTTCCATAGGTAATTCTCATATGCTTACATGCATTGTGAAAAGGCAAAGGTTATTAGCATTGGTTCCACCATGTTGCCCTGTTCTAAACCTAATATTCAGCTGAATGATGTTTTAGTGGTTCCTAGTGCTACCAAAAAATTGTTAAGCATCAATAAACTTGTCAAAGATAACTCAATTAATATACTCTTTACTGATGATGGTTGCACTATGAAGGACAAGATGACAGGAAAGGTGTTGATGCACGGGAAGCCACAGAAAGGAATGTACCCCATCGTCAAGCTTGATATTCAACCCCAAGTCTGTGTTGTAGCCTCATCGATTCAAACCATCAATGATGACAATCAATTTCTACTATGGCATTATAAGTGGGGTCACCCAAGCAATAAAGTGTTGAAACACATTTTGAATAATTGTAATGCCAAAGTCAGTGTTAATGACAGTTTTATCTGTAAAGCTTGTCAAATGGGAAAATTTAAATATTTGCCTTTTCAAATTTCTTCTTCTCGGGCATCACAACCACTAGAACTTATTCATACAGACATTTGGGGTCCCTCACCTATTGAATCTATAGGAGGTCATCGATTTTACATACATTTTTTGGATGATTAGAGCCATTATACCTGGTTATTTCCATTAAAACATAACAACGATGTTTTACATGCTTTTAACATTTTTCAGGCTCAAGTTGAAAATCAATTTAATACCAAAATCAAAACTCTACAGTGTGACAATGGAACTAAATTCAAACCATTCATTCCAATCATATAGGCTACTGGTATAATAATGTGCTACACCTGTCCTTATCCATCATCAAAAAATGGAAGGGATGAGAGAAACCATTGACATATAATAGAAATGGTCTTAACACTCTTAGCTCAAGCAAGAATGCCGATTACATATTGGGTAGAAACTCTTCAAATAGTCGTATATCTTATTAATCGGCTACCCACTCCAGTTCTTAAGCACTCCATTCCTTTGTTTTGTCTCTACAAAGCAGATCCTAACTATGATGATCTTTGCCCATTTGGATGTGCTTGCTGCCCTTGCCTAAAGCCTTATAATAATCATAAGATGCAATTTCATAGTCAGCGGTGTTTGCTTCTTAGTCTGGCTACACAGCAAAAGGGCTATCGGTGTCTAAGTCCCACTAGTTGTATCTATGTCTCCCGGCATGTAGTATATGAACCAACCATTTTTCCCTTTATAAATGGTTTTCTTAATCGACGTGTAATCGACTCTATGGTAAAGGATGACTCGCCAATTCCATTAATTATTCACACTCCTCAACCATGTCATCCTTTAACTCAGCCAAGTCAGGATTTGACTCATGATGACTCATCATCATCGTCCTTTATACCTCCAGCTTTAACTTTTGAACCTTCCTCACCTCTCAGGTCCCCAACCATTGCCTCAGAGTCTAAGGGTCAATCTCCTTTGTCTAGACCTTCAACTTTAACAAAATCCATCTCGACCCAATAGTCACTTAAGCCCCAAATGTGCACCTAATGATGATAAGAGCTAAATCGGGTATACACTAACCTAAATATTGATTTATTGGCTTGATCAAAATGGAAAACCCAAAATCCCTAGCTATTGTTGCAAAACCATGAAACATCTCAAAAGCACTTGCTTCCTCTCATTGGAAACAAGCAATGGTAAATGAGTTTGAAGCTCCTCAGCATAATCACACTAGGGTACAGGTCCCTCAGAATCGAGCTCAAAAACTGGTAGATTCTCATTGGGTGTTCAAAACTAAGTTCAATGCCGACAGTTCTGTTCTCAAATACAAAGTAAGGCTTGTCACTAAAGGCTTCCTGCAATCTCCAAGTGTTGATTTTGGAGAAACATTTAGCCCAGTGATCAAACCTGCTACAGTATGAGTTGTCCTAACTCTTGCCATTACTTTTAATTGGGAAGTGCGATAATTGGATGTGAACAACTCCTTTCTCAATTGGTATCTTTAAGAAGAGGTGTTCACGCGACAACCTAAAGGATTTGTTGATCCTCGTCGACCAACACACATATGCAAGCTGATAAAATCAATTTATGGCTTGAAACAAGCTCCACAAACTTGGTTTGAGAGACTCTGACAAACCTTGCTGCAATAGGGATTTCAAAATGCTCGTATTGGCGTTTCTCTATTTTTCCTCAGAATAAGAAATATGACAATTTTCATCCTTATATATGTGAATGACATTCTGGTGATTGGTAATAACTCTGATTATATTGCCAATTTTATTCGCAAGCTGAACATGTTGTTTTCCCTAAAAGATCTTGGTCCACTCTATTATTTTTTGGGCTTGGAAATTTGTTGAGACTCAACTATTTTTTATTTTAATCAAGGAAAATACACTCTTGACTTGTTGAAACGTTTTAACATTTTCGATTGTGCTATAGGACCAATGCCTATGGTAAATGGCTGTAGTTTCTCTATACATGATGATGTTCCATTATCTGTCAATAACATGACCGGGGAACTGATGTTGATGACAGAAACATTTTAACATCCCTCTATTTATAGACAAGCTATTGGTTTCCTCAAGTATTTACCTCAACAAGATCGGATATTGCTTTTTCTGTCAATAAATTAAGTAAGTTCTTGTCTAAACTCACTAACATTTATTTCCAAGCTATTAAACGAATTTTTTGCTATCTGAAAGGGACTTATTTTCTTGGCATCCACATTAAACCTTTTCCATCTCTTACACTCGTTGTCTTTATTGATGTGGACTGGGCAACTGATGTTGATGACAGAAAGTCTATGGTTGAATGTTGTATTTATCTTGGTGACACTTAAATTTCTTGGTTTTCTCGAATGCAAAATCTGAGTATCGGTCCTTAGCTGATGGTGCATTAGAAGTTAAGTGGATTTCCTCTTTGTTATTTGAACTTGGTCTTATGCTCAGACAACCAATAGTAATCTGGTGTGATAATACCAATGCTAGTGCTCTAGTTGCCAATCCTGTCTAACATTCACGGAGCAAACACATTTAAATTGATCTCCATTTTGTTTATGATAGGTTCTCTCTGGTTTTATTGATGTTCAATATATTCCTTCTAACTATCAAATTGCATATTGTTTTACCAAGGCATTATCTCATACTCAATTCAGGAATTTACGAACAAACTCATTCTGCTCACCACTCCCTCTCATTTGAGGGGGGATGTTAGAATATAATTGTCAATAATATTTATCACATAAATAATATCAATAGAAAACTCTAGACACTCTGTATAACTGTATTATGTTACACACATTCCCTCCTCATAGGTTCTGTTAGCATATTCTTTATTAAAGGACAATTGATTCTTTTGTATAGCATCTATATAATACAGAACAAGGCCAAGGAACTATTCATTCGGCCATTCACTATTCTTTTTTGTTAGAATCTTTCTAGACTGAACAACAAGCTCTTGTCTATATTCTAGAAAAAGTGAGCAAAAAAATTCATGGTTGGAGTAGTAGACATCTTTCCTTTGCTGGGAGAGAAGCAATGATCAAAGCTGTGATAAATGCTATTCCAATCTTCTTGATGACCTGCTTTAAATTCCCAATTAAGACCTATAAGGAGCTTAATAGCCTGGTATCTAAATTCTGGTGGGAAACCAATAGTAGTAGCAGAATGCATTCGATAGCTTGGGACGCCTTGGTGAAACCCAAAATGGATGCTTGCATGGGATTGAGGGATTTTGTTGCGTTAAATAATGCTCTTCTAGCCAAGTCAGCTTGGAGACTCTTACAACAACGTCATTCACTTTGGGCACGAATTCTTAAAGGTGCTTATTTCCCAAACAGTAGTTTTCTAGAAGCAAAACAGGGACACTGAGCTTCTTGGTGTTGGTCAAGCATTCTAGGGGGTGAAACTTTCTCAAAGATGACGTTTGTTGGCAAATTGGAGATGGCAATTCAGTTTGTATTTGGAAAGATAATTGGATCCCTCAAGCTCCTAATTTCAGAATACCTACGGACAGGGAAGATCTAAAGCAATCAGAGTCGTAAGTTTTTGAACTAATCAACAACGAGAATAGACAATGGAACTTGACAGACCTGACTGGGTTAGTTAGTGACAGAATACTTCAAGCCATTAATGAGATTCCCCTTAGAACTCTAATGGCACCAAGGGATGGCAAGCTCCCATGGATGGTACTCTAAAGATGAATGTTGATGGGGCATTTAATCAAACATCACAACAGGCTGTAATTTGTATTGTCTGTAGGAGCTCTCATGGCGATTTCCTGTGGGGATTTACCAATAAAGTCAAGTCCATTTCGGCTTTGTCATCAATCCTTGCTGCTGATAGACTGAACGCATGGGTAGATTCTGAGTATGTTGACGCAGATTTCTCTCTTTCCGGAAATGGCTAGTTTTCTTTTGTTTCTTTGCCACTTTGCTGTTGCATTTTCTCGTATTTGGTTAAGACTGTTTTATGCTTCTTGTTCAGTAGCTTTGCGTCTAGTTTTCTGGCTTTTATATTGGACTTAAAAGTTGTAATGTTTGTCGCTCGTCCTTTATGATTATTAATAAAATTAGAGCCACTGGCAGTTCAAAAAAAAAAAGTACATGTAACATTTGCCTTCGGAGTATCAATTCTTGGAACCTCGTTGTCATTCCTAATTTAGTTCCATTTAGTCGGATGTCCTCAAAGAGCTAGAGACACTCAGACTAGCTCGTCCCAATTTTACAAATGCATTTTCCTACAAATTCCGCTGAAGATCTGCCTCCTTCCTCAAAGAATGATGATCAAACAATTCCTCATCATGATCCTTGTGAATATATATATATATAGTCTCAATAGCAACAAGTAACCTAAACTTAGCTTTAAGAGTGCTTTTAGAAAAAATCTTTTAGGATGTTAAGGATAAAATTACTTGTGTTAGATGCTATGTTGGCTAAAAGACAAAAAATGAAAAAACCTTTGAATTATAAAAAGGATAAATCAGGGCGTCAAATTTCAATAATTCCAAATTAGTCCAATAAAATTCTAAAACACTGTGAAAGACATCACTGCCCTACCCTTTTTTGAAAAAAAAAAAAAAAACCCTTAACCACTCTTTACCTGCACTACTACAGAATCGTGTATAGTTGATGCTCCATGCTTAATGATTCTCATGAAACCGTTAAATATAGAAAAGTGGAATTATGGGAAAGCAATATATAACGGTTATTTAAAACAACCGTTAAGTATATGAGACAATATTTGACAATTTTATATGACCACCATGATATATAAGCATATTTTTGTTGGAACAAAAAGGTATCGTTTAAATAACAGTTGTATATGAAAAACCGTTAAATATAGGCTATCAATAACAATATATGACGTGTTCATTGTAGTCCGCAAAGGTGTTCGACAATCTTCCGCATTCATAAAGGTGAGTTTTTTGTGGTCTTAATTCATTGTGAAGTCTAAATGTGTACTCTAAATTGCTATTTTTAGATTATTTGTTCAATTAGGGTACTTATGGGTCCGTTGTAAGTAGCCATTTAGTTCTATTCTTGCTCTTTTTGAAACAGTTGCTTAGCTTGCTTTATGATTCAATACTAGGACACTTTGGCTAACTATTGCCACATTTTCTAACAGTTTGGTTTGTTACTATTGTCCTTGAAAACTTCAATGCATTTCAAATAATCATGCCCTTTTGATCCCCGTGGTAGCAATATTCTGTTGTTACCCTTTAGTATATACTAACAGTATTTTACCAGATTATAAACAAGGTGGTATTTTAGTTTATTTTTCCTAGTTAAGATTTTATTTGAAAAGAATTTATTGTCAGACTGCTTTTCTTTTTGCTTGCTGCTAAATATAACTGTAGATCAAATAAGAGCTTGTTTGAGTTATTTGCCAAGATCAAAATGGGGGGGAAGGTATAAATGTCTCCATTGTTTGATAACATGTTTGAGTCCAGCAGCTGCTTCATTGTGAAATATGGTCGTGATATAGGGGTTTGTTTTATTGAAAACCTACTTTCCATTTTTTTCAAAAAAGGAATTTGTCATCATTGATGAATCACGCAGCCAGATTTGATTGCACTCAGATGGATGGCATTTGTTGTTGCTATTTTCTTATTAATATTTGCTGTTGTTTTTAAAAAACCAATGCTTATCGTGATTAAAATTTCCTATAAGTTAATATGTCCGCATCTGATAGTGGCTCAAGTATTGAGGGTCCTAGCCCCTCTGCCAATGGCTCTAGTACACAGCAAGATTACGATGCACACACTACAAAAAAAATCAATTCAGTGGTGGAATTTCCGTCACTAATTAGTTTAGCGACGGAACCAAATTAACGACAGAATTAGCAACGGAATTTGTTCCGTCGGTAAAAAGATCATTACTAATTAATTAGGGACAGAATTTTAAATTCCGTCACTAATTTGAGACGGTTTAGCCACGAAATTTCGGTCGCTAAATTCCGTCTCTAATAAGAGATGCAATTCACTAATTAGCGACGGAATTTTCTGTCTCTAATTAGCTATGGAATTTCCGTCAATCTAATCCGTCGCAAAATATTTTTTTTATATAATTTAAATTGCCACATGTCCTCACAATGAGCCTCCACATGTCTCTCACCAGCGACTGCCACATGTACCCACCTACCGCCACCTCACCTCCGCCCCCCACGTGTCCCGGTCAACCGCCACGTGTTCAAGTCACAAATTGGTTGCATTTTATGACCAAGTTGAGATTCGAAGCCTTGACCTCTCACACGTGTACCAGTGCCTTTGCCAGTTGAGCTAAGAAAAACCTGTGTAATTAAATACAAAATTATATATATATATATATATATATATTTTGTTTTGCGAACAAAATTAGAAATACAAAATTTAATCTATTATTAAATATTTGAATTTAGTTTTCTTATTTTATTTTATGTAAATGTTCAACCTAAATTTTTATTATTAACATTTTTTTATTCATTTTATGATATATTTTATTTTTTGTTTGCATTTATAAAATTTTTATTTTTATTTGTATACAATATATTATTAAAAATTCAAATATATTATATTATAATTTCAATTTCAAAAATAAATTTGAATTAATAATTTTATTTATTTATTTTAATATTCATATTATAATTTAAATTTTAAATTATTTTACAAATTTATAATTATAAAAAAATATAATTATTTAAAAAATTAATTATTTGTGACTGAAATTAGAGACCGATTAGAGACGGAAAAATTCCGTCGCTAATTTTTAATGACGGAATTAGAGACGGATTAGTGACGGAATTTAGCGACGGAATAGGATTCCGTCTCTATTCCGTCGCTAAATTAGTGACGGAAAAATTCCGTCGCTAATTTCCGTCACTAATTTTTAATGACGGAATTAGAGATGGATTAGTGACGGAATTTAGCAACGGAATGTGATTCCGTCGCTAATTTAGTGACAGAAAAATTCCGTCGCTAATTTTAGTGACGAAATTAGAGACGGATTAGTGACGGAATTTAGCGACGAAATGTGATTCCGTCACTAATTTAGTGACGGAAAAAATTCTGTCTCTAAATTCCATCGTTAATTTTAGTGATGGAATTTGTGAGGGATCAGGGACAGATTAGCGACGGAATGAAATTTCGTCACTAAATTCTGTCCCTAATTTTCAGTTTTTTTTGTAGTGACAACTTATAGCACAAGAGGAAAGAGCACTGAGGAAGAGCCTTGTTGTGATGAAGGAGATCCAGAAAACAAAGAGATAGGGGAGAAAACTTAATATGAAATGGAATAAGAAAGGGTAAGTTGTGAAATCTGACAAGTTCATTAGCTACCTCGGGTATGAGAGAAAAACCTACTTGCCTATCACTTTGAAAAAATGGAAGAATACAATGAAAAAGAATATATAGGATGAAGTATTGGTAAGACAATATGCTATTTAATTAATAATATTTTGTTAACCGGTATGCCTAACACAAACAATAATTTGTGTGTTTTGTAGTCTGGATTCCACTTTGGTGAGGAGAAGAAGGATTATGTGCTCCAGAAGGCTGACAAGATTATACACTCGTTCTAAGAGTTTGTGACGAAGAAATTTTTGTTAGAACCCGACTCTGTAGAAAATTTAGTGGTTCCAACATTACAAAGGAAGTTGTCAAACAGCTCAACTGGGCTGCTTTTGTATGGCCACTACACTCTCCAACTTTTAAGGTAAATTAAATTTAATGTAATGTGTAACTCCAGATACATGACTTCTGTATTAATGTAATGCGTACCTCTAACATATTTGTTATTTCTATCCACATGCATAAGCGCAACAAACCATGAGAGGGTGAAGAACAATGAATACCCATACCGTAGAGGCCGCACGAGGTATGCGAATATCAAATAGCAGTTGATAGAGAAGCAGGGGTCAGGATCAAATATGAATATCAACCGTAAAGTGTTGTAGGATGCTGCGAGGCAAAACAAAGAGGGAAATATTGGCAATCCTCGAGTCCAAGAGGTTGTCTCAAGAATGGTAAGTATTGATAATTTTGATTCAATTATGTTTGTGCTATCTAAAAGGGTTTTTAACCTTTCATTTTGCTACAGGAGACCTAGAGTCAAAAAGTATAGCAACGTAAGCTTCCTAGGGATGAAGATGTCTTTGAAAAGGCTACGGGTCCTAACCACGATGGTCATTTAAGGGGTGTCAACTGGCTATGGAGTCAGTAAAAAAGAATACTTTGGGAAGCAGAAGAGGCTGACAATGGTGTTTAATCAGAAGTTTCAATAGTATAGGGAGATGATCGAGATGTTGAAGCAAATGGTTGAAGCACAACAAGCTATTATTGATCAGTTAATGAGCCGACGGACCAAGGGGAAGCAAGGAATGTGGCACATCCCCCTGTTAGACTCTACTTAAGGTAGTATGACTCATGGTGAAAGCCTATGCTTTATTTATTTTTGCTTTACATTAAATGTATTTTCTCTTTGTTCAGGGCGAGGTTGAGGTTGAGTGTGTGGCTGATAGCCCCAAGCGGCATACGATTGCTATAGGCCATATATACAACTTAGCGGGGGAGAACATGATTCACAACTTATCTCTCCCTCAATATATCATGTTAGGATAGAGTTGAAGACCGCCATCGATCTTAAGTATGCCCTTCAAATACCCACCCCAATGTAGATACAATAGAAGGAGTTGTACTTGGCTTTGTTGAGTGGGCAATCTACCTTATTGTCATACCAGGGAAGACAAAAAAAGTATACCGTCATCTTTTGAGTTTGCTAATAAAGTTTATAGCAATATTTTCCTAACTTCTCAACTTTTCTAGATGAAGAGGAGGAGGAGCAATCTGGGAGTTCAGTTCGGCCATGGTTCAGTGTCTTGTGTGCCGAAGAAGGATGAGATTGTACCTTTGCCTCAGGATCTAGTGGCTCTAGTTTCCAACAAATGTTGAATGGCTCTTGAGGCACAGATAGCGTAGTCATTGAAACAAACCCTAAGCGAGACTACTACACCAAACAAGTTCCCTTTGAACAAGATATCTATAAGGAACAAGGCGTGTTTGATGCTATCAATCGAGGTGTTAGTCAAAGATACCGTCACGGTCGATATGGCTAGCTCAAGTGCTTGTAACTTTTATATCCGGTATGTCTTCTATTGCGAATGAATACTTAGCCACTTCTAGCATTTATATATACTGATTTGCTTATTTTTGTAAGTAAGGTACCTTCACAAGGAGCATGTAGCCCGCAATGGCCTATAGGAAACATTCATGTTCCTCAACCCCCACATCTATTCAGGAATGTTGGACGAAGGCAATAAGCCAGATTTTGCAGAGACAAAAGCAAAGGAACTGGCAAATTTGGTCATTAAAAGGGCACCAAAGAAGAAGGACAGATTTTTCTTGGCGTCGTGCTACTGGGGATAAGTATACTACTTTATTAAATTGGATACTCATTATATTTGTTTCTTAGTTTTTTTCTCATTATGTTTAATGTACTTAGGGGTCATTGGATGCTCACCGTGCTAAATCCCATCAAACAAAGGATTTGGTACTTTGATTCGTTTCATGGGGATGTAGAAAATTGCCTATAGATGGTTGAGATTTTCAATAAGTAAGTTAATGAATTTAAATTTGGTACTTTTATTCAGAGTTTATTATGAATTTGGTGCTTTAATTTCTTATTGTGTTATATCTTGTTAGAATTGTTTGGTATTATGCCACGGACGAAGGCCTCGCCTACTCCTTGTTAAAACATAAAGGCATTACATCCGCTTACAAATAAAAGAGAGTAGTGGTAATTCACCAATACTTACCCTTTTGTTAGAGTTGTCAGAGTTGGTTTTTTGTGTTAGACTGATACATTTCATTTTTTTGTTTATAGTGTCCGTGGCAACCAGATCAAAGTTCTTGTTGTGGGTAGTATGTCATGAAGTTTATGAAGGACACAGTCACCCGTAATCCCGGCTCAATTGATACTAATGTGTGTGCGCGTGCGCGCGCGCCTGTATGTGTGTTTAAGTTAATTAAAAGTAAAGTCATATATATTCACCAACCATGCTTTGTTTTTGTGTGCAATACTTTGAGGATAGTTATTTTGAGTAATAGAAGTCATAGAAGAGTTAGCTATGATAGTTTATTGTCAATAGATGGGAGCATAAGTTAGCTATAACAGTTTTGGTTCTTCCTTTTGGTTTCTATTTTGTTTTCACTTTTTTCTTTAACTGATTTGCTTTTGGTGGTTGGTAATTTAGATTAACTTTTTTGTAATGTACAGTTTTGCATATGTACTTTTTGATAATTGCATGGAATTGATCTATATGTTTAAATGGTTTCCTAAATTGGTTTTTGTTGGATCTATAATCAGTTTTATATGTATGTAATATGGATAAGCCCCCCAAATTTTTTTAAAAAAATTGTCACACATACTTAACGGTTATTCACCAATAATTGTCAAATATTATACATATATAATGATTTTTCCAAATAGCCATCAAATAAACCCCTTCCTCTAGTGATCAATACTTTACCGTTCATAATTTTAACTATTAAATATTGTACATAATATATCACGCTTGTTATTAAACAATTGTTAAATATAATGCCTTATACATAACGGTTGTATTTGAAAAACTGTAAAATATAATGCCCAATATGTAGCTATTAAAAACTGTTATATATAAATATTTGACACTCGGATATTTAACAGTTAAAAATCGTTAAATATCCACACACACAAAAACGTTGTATACAGACAAATCTTTGTAGTGCCGGCTAGCCACCGGGCCAGTCATTGGAGCTCCAATGCCTAATACATTGTCAGAATTTCCTAAATAAGAGTAATGAATAACAAAATTAGAGTAATAAATAGCAAAACCGAAATATTAAGCAAGGTCCCTATTGCTAATTATTTCCTAATAAGAAATAACTACTTTGGTTTTGCTATAACTTCTTTCTTTGGTTTCACTATTAACTATTCATGTTTTGAAAATTCCAACAATGTATTAGGAACACCATTCCAGTTAGAGCTTTAATTTGGTGCCCGGTCAACAAAGTGAGATTAAGTTTTTTTAAAAAAGATTTTTTTTTATAAAAAAAAAATTGTGAGGGCATTGGTGTCTTTCAGAAATCATAACATTTTAAAATTTTAATGAATTGATTTGAAATTATTGAAATTCAACATGCAGATTTGTCTTTTTTATAATTCAAGGATATTTTTTTTGTCTCTTCCCCTGCTACTTAACCTTTGGTTTAAATATTGTTTTCTTTAGCGTCAATCATACCCCACATATTTAATTTCCTAATCTAGAGGCAAAATTTGAATTTGAAATCATGGGACATTTTCTTTCTCCGGCGACGACAAATATAGGGCCTAATTAAAACCATAGTTGACTTTGAAATTAAACAAGATCATGGCCGGTGTCCAACTCAGCACACCCATGATGAATAGGTTAGGTTCAGTCAATTTATAGAGATGGTGAGTTAGGTTGAAATGGAATGCTACTTATTCTAGTTAAAATGTCGCAGTCATCTGTTCATGAATGTGTCATAGCTTTTCCAGTACTCTGTATGTATACAAAGCACAACTGTTTTATTTGCTACTCCCTCTTCTCCTAATTATAGGACATATTTACCTAACTTTGAAGAAATTAAGGATAGTGGTTAAATTAGTTAATTATATTTATTTTCCTAAAATACTCTCATTTAAAATTTAAAATGGCATTCAATTACGTTGATTCTCTTTTTTTTCTTATATCTCTCTTGCCTCATACACGACTTCTCCAAGCTCTCACATAATCCGGCGTCGTCAATCTCCCTCAACAACTTATGATCTGCTCTTATTAAATTATTAATGTATTTAATTATTATTGAGAAAGTATCAATGGGGATATTTTAGGAAGAAATTGACAAAAATTAGAACTTTGTCCTATAATTAGAACCAATATCAACTCTCAAATATTGTCCTCTAATTAGGACTGGAGGGAGTATTAATTATATCCGCATATATATGATTTCATCATTTTTTTTTTCTGCGATACTGTAAGTTAAAATTCTCTTCGGATTATTTAAAGTTTATTGTGTGTGTGTGTGTGGTGTGTGTTAATTAGTTCCTTCATGCTTCACCAATAAATCAAATGGAATGTCCGAATGACGACATTGAGGTGAACTGTATGAGAGGTCTTTGCTTCCTCTGCTTGATCATGAATTATGAAATGCAAAACTAAAAATAGTAAATAATAATTTATGTGATGTCTGGGATTTAGAAAAAAGAATCTGCCAATAATTTTTAGATGTTATTCTGCCTTAGTTCTTTCTTTTTTTTTTGGTGCCAACATTGTGCATAATCAACCCAGTGGCTCCTATCTCATATAAATATGATGAAAAAGTGAGTGATCTTGATCTTCTATATTATGCACTTCGAATATAAATGAAATGAAATGTGAAGGTTGACCAGAATGAATGGACATGTCGAATTTTTAAGTTATGCTGATGATTTTTCCTCTATATGCGGCGTTTTAGTAATAGGATCTTTCATAGAGTTTATTACTTGCTCATGTCCTGTTGTTGGAATTCTTAATTTGTGTTTGTGGTTTGATGTGTTTGTTGGGATTCAGTAACATGCTTTATGCAATTAGCTTTTTATAGTTAATATAATTCATATTCTATAAATTAAAAAAAAAAAAAGAGGGTGGAAAATGGAAATTAAACCAATTAATCCTACAAATTTCCTCTCTTTTTCATCCCTCCCTATCTTTTAATTCTCACGTGCATTTATTTGTGGAAGATTTGCGACACAGTCCAATCAAAAGTCAACAATTTACGTTAAACCATCTTTACTTCCTTTTCAGCATCATTTAATCTCTGTAGAAATAAACTAATAGCTGTATGAAGGACAAAAAGAAAGGGAAAAATTAATCATCTAATCCCTATAATTTTACTTCATAGTTCTATAACTCTATTAAAACTCAATCCCCAAATTTCGATTTGGTGCAATTAAGTACCCAGCTATACCTAAGCCATTCAAAATATTCCTAAGTTACAAAAATGACTTTAGTCTTTATCATTTTGCTCCATGGAGACTGAGTTATAATGAGTTAAAATTATAAACGAACAGGTGATTAAATTTTGTCAAAAGAAGATGAAGAGGAAGGATTAAATCATCAAAAACCAAAAAGAAAATTTCGTTCAGAAATCAGAATTAATCAAAACCTAAAAACAAAGATCAAATGGATGATCAGAGCCACAAGGCACCAGCATTCTTCAAAATAGGAACCAAGTCACCTGATATATGAGTGGCCATCACTCTTTCCAACCCACCGAGCAACTTGCCACCCACAAACACCGCCGGAAACTGCACCTCGCCGCCATCACCAAAACCCGCTACAACCTCCTTCTTGAGCACACCGGCCACCACAGCGGCTTCTTGATCGTCGTGAAGGTCATAAACGGCAGGTTTGACGCCCAGAGGCTGAAGCAGGCGTTTGACGACGTGGCACATGCAGCAGCCACGTCGTCCGATGATGATCACTGCATTCTCTGAAACCATTCTCACCACCTTACTCGTGGCCGGATCATCCACAACGGTGTCGTCGTTGGACGGTGATGGTAGGTCACGTGAGCCGGTGGGGAGGCTGGTTTTGTATGGGATTATTGCCTGCGGCATGGTGAGGGGGGAGAGGGAGAGAGAGAGAGGAAATGGTTGGACTGCGGTGTGGGTAGGGTTGTTGTGAGAGTTGTGAGGTAAGTAGGAGAGGACAAAGGTGGGAATATGGAAAAGGTTGGGAGAAGACTCTAACGTCAACGACAGTGACACTGCTTCTACGTCACAGCCTCACAGGCAATATTGTTGGCGTGTCATTGCGTCACCGTCACCGACCCAGTCAACAGATTATGACTGATCGTGATATTCATATTTATTACAGTTGACTATTAGTGTGTTTATTTATATTAATAAAAATAAAAATTAATAATACTCACATTATTTCAAATTATTTATGGCTAAAGATTATGCACACAGACTAATATTTATTTTGTTTCTTTTTCATTTATTGCATATACTATTATATTCATTAATCAATAATAAAATAATTTATTTGACTGTTTTTGCTAATAACCATCAAACAAATCGATTCGAATTCTCTCCTTTTCTATTTCAATCACCTCTCATCCCTAAAAAGAATAAGGGGAGGTTTTCTTTAAAAAATAATATTCAATATCCTAGAATAGTTTTTTTGTTGTATTAAATATCCTAAATTAATTTTTAACATGCTTAGCAGTTATCACTTTAAAATATTTTTTTAGTGAAACCTTGTGTCTAGAACTCTTCACTTTGAAGCATTTTTCAATAGCATTATCTAGTATCTAAAGTGTTTTTTGCTATATCCAGCATTCTAGGATATTTTTTTATCAACACTTTTAGTGCACAATTTCGATTAAAGTATTTTTTTTTCAATCACTCATAAAATACTTTAGGTGTTATATACACTAAAAATTATTTTAATACATTGGGTATACTATTAAAAACACACTTCAAAGTACTGAGTGCTACTAAAAAATATTTTAAGATATTGAGTGTACCAACAACTAATTTATGATACTAAATACTACTCAAATCTTTTTTAGAGGGTCTGATGTCTTTGTTCCAAAAAAAAAAAAAAGATTCTCTTCTTACCTTTTTTTTTTTTTATTGTCCAAAACTGTGTAGTTTTAAAAAAGGACGCGAGCAGTCCAAAAAAAAGGAAGAGAAGCCAGATCTCAATTCTCAAATAAAGGTACATTTTAGAAAGTATTTATTTCTAATATTCTTTCCATTCTAATTTTTTATCATATGGTAACATAGAAGTAAGGATTCCGTTACTTGAACCTTATTTATATAGTCCTCATAGGGTACTGTTTTGTATAAAAGATTAAAATCAAAATATATGCGTCGTGGCACAAATATAAAGGATCATCGTAGCTTATTTTACAACCGTTTATATCTTCTCTTTAGAAAAAACATAATAGTTTCATCAATCACTCACACAGGGTTCTGTTTTGTCACGAGATAATTGTGCTTTTTTTTTTCCTAGTTAATTATCTGGACCTCGAAGGGTGGAAATGGGAATCAGGCGCGTTTTCAAAGAAAAGGGCCATGGAGTTTGACTTTTTAATTAACTAATAACCTTTTTTTCATCAGGGTTTTTAATTATAACTTACCGTAACTCATTGTACATGTAATACTATGCTCCTCTTGCGCTATTTATAGAGCAAAGAAAAAAAAAATTATCCTATTTATAAAGTTGAGAGAAAATTTTTTCTCATGAAATGTATAAATTTACTTTCATTTATTATTGTATTGATTTTATTTTTATGAGTATAATATATATTAAATGGGGATTAAGTTAAAAAGTTGTTAAATTTTATAGCACATTCTAAAAAGATCATGTAAGTGGGACATTAATTTTTTTTCTGCGTCAAGTTACGTTCTTTTGTATAACCTCATTAGCCTTAACGTTATGTAACTTCTTGGTGTAATTTATATTATTAAATATGAATAATTTTTTTAAAAAAAATCATTTTCAGATAAAATTAGTAGCTAGGTCTCTCCTTAGATTTGACGAGGTGATTAGAAGTAACTAATAATAAAGATGGAGGGAGTAAAAATGGACTAGACATGTTTATATAGAGCTTGCTAGACGTGTTTCTCTATTTATTATTTATTTAGCTTGAAATATTTAAGGAAATCAAGGTAAAAAATTACTAATGGAAATAATGTGGCTAAAGAACCAACCAGAGTAGACTAGAGAGAGAGAGAGATTGAGAGAGTTTTAAGGAAATAGTGTATAATACTGTACATAGCTCAATTTTAGATAAATGCAGCACAAGAGCTATATTTATAATTTTTTTAAAATTAAAAATTAATTAAATTAGCTAATATTTATAACAAATGTGGGTTAATTTTTCTAAAATAATATTTTTAATAATATGCGTTGGAATAATCTCTTGATAGAAACCTGTTAATATGTATAATTAAGAGATACTTTGGAAGAGAAAAAAATAAAATTTTGGGAGATAAAATGAATTAAACTCTTATATTTAGAATCAAAATAAATTTATTTTCTAATTCCTATATATATTTAGAACTAGAGGAAGTATCATCTTGAATTTAAGCCTAAATATAAAACTGCATTATATTAAAAATGAACTGAATTTTTTTTTTTCCTTATGGTTTAACGCAATACAATTCACACAAGTCAAAATTTAACAAGACTCATGAATGCTAGACGGTGTATAAGAATTTGAACTGAAAGAATGTCATATTAAAAAGGTGAACAGGTCATGGTCATTCAATCGACTGTGTTTTGGGAACAGCCTCCCAAAGTCTAAATTAGCTGCTTCTAGATGGAGCATTTAATTTCCACATGTTCCCCGCCCCGTGATCTTTTATGTCTAGTGAAAATTACATTAAAAGATTGGGTTAGTATAACTTTTGGTCCCTGAAGTTTAATCCAATTTTGGTTTTGGTCCCTCAAGTTTGAAATCGGTGATTTTGGTCCCTGAAGTTTCACCTGATTTTGGTTTTGGTCCCTGAAGTTTGAAATCGGTGGTTTTGGTCCCTGAAGTTTCACCTAATTTTGATTTTGGTCCCTCAAATTTGAAAAGGACTTAGTTTTTTCTGGGTCGGGTCGGGTTTTTTAATTGGGTCGCCAAGTCATTTTCAAACTTGAGGGACCAAAACCAAAATCGGGTGAAACTTCAGGGACCAAAACCACTGATTTCAAACTTCAGGAACCAAAACCAAAATTGGGTGAAACTTCAGGGACCAAAGCCACAGATTTCAAACTTGAGAGACCAAAACCAAAATTGAATCAAACTTCAGGGACCAAAAGTTATATTAACCCTTAAAAGATTTAAGGGATAGAGTATTGGGAAAATTCCAAAAAACTACATTGGAAATAGCAAAAGGACAATTCAGTACATTGAAATTGTAAAAGGACAGATCAGGCTGTGTCATATGGACAGGGGAATCTGGCATTTTGAAATTTCGGCCAAATGACGAAAATGCCCTTCAGCCCTCAGTCGAAATAACAACATAGGAGTTGTTAATGGCGAATCCGAAGTTGTTAATGGCGAGATCGATGGTATTATTGGCCCTAAAATTTGTTAAGTGCGAAAGAAGAAAATGGAGTTGTTAATATCGAATCGGAGTTGTTAATGGCGAAATCGGTGGTGTTATTAGCCCTGAAACTTGTGAATTGTAAAAGAAGAATTGAAGTTGTTAATAACAAATCCGGAGGTGTTAATTCCGAGGATCATGTTGTTATTCTGAAGTGGGCCTGAAGTGTTGAAGGGCATATTTGTAATTTAGCCGAAATTTCAAAATGCCAGATTCCTCCTTTTTCTGACACCCGCCTGATTTATCTTTTCTAAATTTTAATGTATTGATTTGTCCTTTTTATATTTTAAGTGTAGTTTTTTAGAATTTTCCCTAGAGTATTTAGTACTCCCGATGTAAAAATATAAATCATTTTTATAAGGGTGTTTTTGTTCATAAGGAACTTTTAAAGTAATTAATATTTATTTATTAATTTTATCCTCATAATCCGTGCTTAAATGCGATTCATTATATTTCTTTTCTCTTTTAAAGAATTATTTAATACGGGTAAAATTATAAAGTTTTTCAATTTAAGACAGATATAATAAGTTAAATGTTGGGTCTTTGTTTTTATGAATTAGTTGAAATGACTTATATTATAAATTAAAGAAAGTAATTGTGAGTAAGGGTCTGTTTGGTTCGAAGGGAGGGAATGAAATAGAAGGATAAAGGGTTATCTTATTTAGTTTGATTAGTAAGAAGGGATGGTGAGATGTTTTTAATGATCTCTTATTTGGTTTAAAAAAAGAGAAGAAGATTGATAGCAATATACCATTCTATCCTAACATATTTTGTTATATTTTTTTATTTATATGTTATATAAATTAATTTATATATTATTTAATTAATATAATAATATTTTTATTTATAATTAATATAATACTATATTTTAACCATGGAATTATATTTTTATTTGTAATAATATATTTTTTGTTTAAAATTAATTTTATAATAATATATTTCTAAACTATAATAGCATTTTTTTATTTATGATAACATATTTTTTAAAATTAATTTCATATTAATATATTTTTAATTATAGAAATATATTTTAAAAAATAATAAAAATATTATATTTTTTAATCATAACAATATTTTTTTATTCAAATATTTTTTTCTCAAAGCTTCACTGTTTTGAAAAAAAATTTATAAATTATTCTAAGAAAATAAAAGCTGAAAACATAATCAAATAAAGTAAGGCCTAAAATTTTCTTTTTCATATTAATATGTTAATATTGCTTGATGTGCAAGTAAATAAGTTGCCTTTTTAAAATAAGGTAGTGGAATAAGAAGGAACACAACGTATGGAACAAGATCTCTTTTGTCCCTTAACAAAACATCCAAATAATTAAAGGAGGTTCCATTCTCATCAACAACATGGAAAGTTGGGCATGGAATTTGACTTTGGAGGTCTTTTTAGATTATCATAATCATAATACTACCTCCCTCCTTAATTATAAGATAAAGTTGATTTTTTTTTAGAGATTAAGGAAATTAAACAAGTTACTTAATCATATCATATGTTATGTATTCTTAGATTATATATCTGTTTATTAGTCAAACTAATTAGTTTGAAGAAAAAAAATATAAATATAAATACTCTAAAGTAATTTAATTAATTTCATTAATCTCTTCAAAGAAATTAACTTTATCTTATATTTAAAATCAAATGGAGCATCATTTTATAAGCTGGCATGTTATTTCACACGCATATATGTTACGTCATTTAATCAAAGGCTTCATGACGTGCCAAATGACAAGTCCAAAGACTTTATTAGATATAAAGTAAATCCACGCCATTTTTAAGTTTGCAAGATTCCATTATTATTGGAAAATGAAAAGTTGTTACTCTGTATTTTTTTAAAAAAAAAAAATATTCGCTGTCTTGCGTTTCCACGTTGAAAACCGTCTAACAAATATGGTTTTGTTAGTTTCTAGAGAGCAGCGCACAAAACTGTTCCAATATATCTTTGTGATTGTAGTTTCCTCTTCAGAGTTAGGACTAATTAATCTCATAACTCAAATATTGCGTATTAAAAAATTTAGAAATTATTTATCAGTAAGATTCTCGCATTGTCAGTAATAAAACTAGAATTCTCACCCAATGGAGGGATATAAGTCAAGTACAATACCAATTAAACCGTTGGCCAAAAAAAAAAACAATACCAATTAAACCAACTCTTATTGACAAAGTATTTTATGATTTGTACCTATCTCAACCATTTCTAATCAAAGATCAGCTGAAGATAAAGATGCTTCATACTTCAGACTTCGTCTAAAAAGGTCATATAATAAGTGTATGCCTGAGATTAATATCCAATACTAGCAGTTTTTTTTTTTTTTTTTTTTTTTTTGGGCTTAGCACAAGTATCTTCCTATAAAAGGCAATCTTGTTCGAGGAATTGTCAGGCACTAAATATGGGTACTTCTCCCAACTTAGATTTGAACATTGGTTCGATACGTTATAAGGGACTAGTGCTTTCTGCTAGACCCAACCCCTGTTGGTTTAACTTAATGCTAGCAGTTTAGTTTGGACCTGAGCCGACTTAGAATATTAGGGTTGTTAACTGAACTGGTTGGGCAAGTGAACCCGGTCCTGCTTGGTCCATTCAGGTTTGGTTTACCAACCAGGTTGGGCCAGAAATAAGCTACAAAATGTAGCTTGTGGTGTTCATGAGGCTAGGGCTGAGCCCAACCCATAATTGCAACTACGAAGATCCAATATTGACTCCCCTGCTTCATTCTTAACAAAACACCCACTTTATGTACCAAGAAAAAAAAGCCATCCACTTTGATTTTTTTTTTTTTTTGACATTTCATGCAGGATGACATCAACACTGTAGAGCTGGGAATGTGGGCTAACCCGCGGGTTACGTGCTAGCCCGCACCAACCCACGAGCCATGCGGTGAGGGCCTGTGCGGCCTGCACTTCTGCGGGTTGGCAAAATGCCAATCATAACCCGCAGTGTGTGGGTTGCAGGCCAACTCGCGAGCCCGCAATTTTTTTAAAAAAATTCTTACTTTTTAAAGAAGGTTGAAAATATGAAACATATGTATATATATATATATATATATAAAAGTCATTAAATTTACTTTCCGAACATCAATCATTTCTCTTATAGAAATTTAAAAACATAATCCACAATTCAAGAGATAAAGTTATCAAATTTGTCAAAGTTTATAAACAAAACATAAACTCATCCTCAAGCAACTAAGATATAATAATTTTTTTTAAAGAAGGGAAGAGGCTAAGATTTTTTTCTCTTTGGGTTGGGAGGTACAAAGATAAGAGTGGAAAACTTATAAGTTTTATAAAATTATTTTATGTTAAAAAAAAAAATTTGCGGGCCAACCCACCAACCCATGGGCTATGCGGTGCGGGCCTATGCGGTCTGCATTTTTGTGGGTTGAGATTTTCCCAACCCTAACCTGTCAAAACCCACGGGGTCACGGGTTAGGCCCGTATTACCGGCTCTAATCAACAGCGTTTTATTCCTTGAAGTTTATTAAAATTCTGCAACCTTAAATATTTTTGCTATAGTTTTCAACATCAATAAAGGGAATTTCAAATCTGGCCAAATCAAGCTCCTCCCAAATATCATCCAATATTAGATTAGAAACAACATGATCTTCTCTTCTCTTGCTTCAACCTCTCACATAGATGAGAAGCTTTTGCGTCTTCAGTGTGTTTCATTCAGTTGCATACCCAATTTCTCAACAATCTGGCCTTGAATCTTCCTAATGTTCAACTCATTTGAAACAGTTGCCATGATCACCTTTTCAAACATCTTTTCATTCTTCCCCTTATTCCCACACAATCCGATCATATTAATAATAGGATTCATAATTGGCACTTTTGAACTATCCCCTTCGTTACTTTCTCTATCGGTTATTTATGGCATCGACTAGGAGGATCATAATATGAGTTCCCTTTTCGTAAATTTCAACAACTTCTTGTTCCATTACCTTTGCTTATGGCGTAAACACAGGTTGAGAAATGAAGTTATGGTGCACTCTATTTTTGCTTGACTCTCTTCTTCATGAAACCTTTTGCACATGCTCTGATATTTCATTTACTTTGAGCAACCAATTAATATATAACAAAATTTAAAAAATATATATCTGGGACAGATGGGTTAGGGCAATGGCCGTCCCAAAAAATTTCGAGATAGGACGTCCTGTCCCAATATGGCCAGGACCGGGACAAACCGACTAATCAGGATGGGAAAATCTTGAACAACCCTGCCTTCACCCATGAAGAAGAATCCCGACATCAGACAATGTCATTTGTTCAAGGTCGCCTTCCTCACCGTTGACCCAAATCTCTTCCTCAACAGCAAACAAGTCAAGAAATATGGAGTTATCAGTCAACAAAGACGAGCAAAAAACACTCAAGAAGGACGGGATTGAAAGATTTTACCAAACAAAGCTCATGAGTCACAAAGACTACAAGAGAGACAAAGCCAAAGCAGGAAGACAAAAATAGAGTAGAGGAACCTTAACAGTTAACCCTATATTTACAACTATAGTTTTCTCAGTTAAGACTCAATTCAAATATTGCCTATAAAGGTATTTACAAATTATTTATCAATAAGATTCCCACTTTGTCAATAAAACTAGAGTTCTAAAGGACAAAAAGAAGTAAAACTTAGAGATCTTTCCCAATGGAATGATACTAGCCAAGTAGAATACCAACTGAACCAACTTTTATTAATACTCGTAGCATTTTCTCATTTGTACCCATCTCAACCATGTCAAATTGTCGCTGAAATACTTGTCAAACTATGATTGGTATATAACAAATGAAGATAAAGATGCTTCATACTTCAGGGATAGTCTAAAATGTGACATGGTAAGTGTATGCTGAGAGATTAATATTTAATACAAGCAGTCTGACCCAACTTGGATAAATCCAGGGAATATAGAAAACAAATCCAGGTTTTTCCCCCCTTGGCAAAATACCGACTTTTATGAAACTCTATATTACATTATCATCATCTGTCCACATTCTCTTGATAGCCTTCAGAACAGCATCATTAGACTCTAGTCAATACCGCAGTACACCCTGCAAACAAATATGAAATTATAACAGAGTTAAGCATGAGCTTAAAACTATGTTAAGAAGAAAATCAATATAATGCATGAGAAGAACTTGGAAGATGAAGTTGTTCACTGACCCAATTGGCCAAGTGAACACAGTCGTGCTTGGTTCATCAGGCTAGGGTTGAACCCACCCCATGAATACCCCCTACAAAGATCCAATCATGTAGCAATAGTATTTATAGTGTTTTGGTAGAGCAACTTGATAAAAAAATCTATTAAAAAGAACTTTATACTTGTAACAACAACAACAAAGCCGTATTCCACTAGATGGAGTCAGCTATATGGATCGTATGATGCCATTGTGCTCTACCAAAACACTAAAAAACCTTTAAAGACTCAAAACTGACGAACTTGTAATAAAAACTTGTGAAAACTCCATTTATTTCTGAAGATCAAAAGGCCTTAACTTTTCTTCGAGTAAATAACAATACCCCAACCATCTTCTTTTCGAAAGATACGTCTTATACTTCTTGAAATTGCAAGAGACTACAAGGATTGTTACTATCAAATTCATTAGTTTCTAGCCACCTAAAGACTTATCATTAAGATGTTATATCCCAAACTTTCTTAACTCAAGGAGTTTTAAGATGATTACACAAGAAGATTTTAGCTTTCTTAGCATAAGGGCTTTTTTGTTGCCAGAAACGGCTTTTGCTGTTCATTCAAGGCAAAAATAACGTCCTTCAGTCCCCAAGAATAATTTAAAATTTTAAAGTCCTTCACAATAAATTTTATCAAGTTTTTGTCCTCTAATGTAACTTGCCTATATAAAAACCTAAACCCAAGTTCTGTACTTATATTAAACCACACTATGACATTATACTCAATGTGTCAGCCTTGAAAGATCACTAATAACTGGAAATGAAATTAAATATAAGCACCAACTGGCATGCGCTATCTACACAAACATTACTCATTGTTTTCTGCAAATTCATGCGTGTTTTTTTTTTTGGGATACTAAAGGCATGAACTAGCTTGAAAGAGAAAAAAGGTCCAAAGGATTAGTTCCCAGGGCCAACCTCCAGCGCCAAAATGGGCTCATTTCTATCTGGAGGATATACAAAAAATAAAAGGAGGGCGGCAAAGTCATGCTCTTAATTGCAGTTCAGATGTCATTTTCATGAAAAGTAGAGAAGTATTATGTAAAATAGCATCTCTTACAGGATTAAGGTTGCTTACATTGGTACAGTTGCTTCCAGCCGCCTTGCTCCTGAATGAATGCCCTAGCTGAAGTTCATCCCCAACTTGTCTTATAAAGGAAGGTCCAGAATTTAATTGACAAGTGATTGTGGAGGAGCCTGCTTCTTCATGGGCAACATGATTTTCCTCAGTCAATGAAAAACCAAAGAGTCTGCAGCTACTTTTACATGATGAAACCAACTCTCGGCTACCTGTCAGCGGCAAAAGAGAATCATCTGAACTTTCTGTGACCAGATGATCATGAAAATTTGACGTGCCAAAAGAATTTGTTCCTTCCTGAACTTGCCCACGGGAACCAGGCTCATAAGATGGGGATGGTGCTAATTTTCTGCCTTTCACTTCAGAAGTATACGAACCTAGGTAGTGCATTTTTCTCTCCATCTCTTGATTATTTTTATTCCCATAATCAAAGTTGGAAAGTGGATTGGCTGCTTGCTGGAACATCAGAACAGATGATGGGGATGAAACCGGCCCAGATGGATGCATATGGGAAGAATTATCCAGCATCCAGGTAGACCATTGATTTCTGGAGCCCAGCAACTGACTACCACCAAAGATTCCAAAGCAACCATTTCTATGAACCTCATTAGCAGACAAGATTCTGTATGGTTGGCTTGGAAGTATTTCTTGACCTTGCAAGACCTTCTGGAATCGTGAAGATTCACTAAAGCCTATGCCACGGCATGACATGTCAGAACTCACTTGTGGGACCCTGACATTATTTCCTGCTGCTACAATTCTGGAACAGTTTGACCCAGGATAGCACCTACTTTCAGATAATTGGTGACTCTGAGCATTGATACCAACATATGGGGTATCAACGCCCAATATTTCTTGACCTTGCAAGACCTTCTGGAACCTCAATGATTCCCCAAAGTCTGATCTTCCAATTCTATCTGTAGAAGAAAGTAATTTAGACCTGACATTGAGTGAGGTAGGAAAAGAAATAACAGAACCAACTCCAGGAAAAATATTAGGAATAGGAACAAACAATATTCATATTAGATCTTATACAAGGATCCTCTCAGTTTCAGGGGGAAAAATTAAAGTTATATTGAGCAAATTATAACCATTCCATATTAAGAAAATTTTTTATATCATTAATAAAAGAAGAAATTTAGACCATTCAGATCAACAGAACAGCAAATTTTTGTCCAAAGCAGAGTCCTTCGCCTTAAATGGAGAGAAGCCAGATTCTAGACTTACTCAGGACTGGAAATTCGGGCTTTTCTGGAGGCAGACCAATCTTGTTCCTCTTAAAACTAGCTGCCATGAAATTATTGGAAGTGGGAGCAGAACTAGATGGCTCAACCTCCCAAGGGGAAACCCTATTATGCCTGGGGCCTTCAATGTCATCCCACCTGACCTGCAAAGATAAGAAAAGTTTATGACTGACACCAATTATAGAACAAAATGAATGAAATCACGTTACAAACGGAGATTGTAATATCAACAGGCGAGAAAAAAGGGAAAAAAAGAAAAAACAACAGGGTTAAAGTGCATTTTTGCCCCAAAAGTATTTCCAAAGGATGTATGGACACACTAAAAAAAGTTGTGGGGCAATATAGCACAAAATCTTTCAAAACCAGTGCAACATTGCCCTTTCTTAGCAGTTAACGTTAAGTTAACCGTTAGTGCAAACCAAGAGACATTTTTTGACCCAACTTTGAGTGCTACAAAAGGACAACATTGCACTGGTTTTGAAATATGATGAGTTATATAATGCACCACAATTTTCTTTAGGGTGCCCATAGCTCCTCTAGAAATACCTCCAAAGCAAAAATACACTTTAACCCAAATAAAAATGATATATGGTTGAAGTACCATCAAATGCAAAAAATCATTAGGAAGCAGTTTGCACAGAATTTTAAATCAAACATGTGACTATGATAAATCCTACTTGTGGATATTCCACTTATTCTGAAATATCTAAAATAATAAATAATATTGCTGAAATATCTTAAATCCTATTTGTGGATAATCCACTTATTTTCAGATTTCCTAAAATGATAATAAAAACAGACTCAATTAATAAAATAAATATTAATAAAATGAGACTCTATCATTATCCCCTCCTTGTAACTTTGCCTTGTCCTCAAGGCAAAACGAAAAAATTATCTTCCTTGTATGTCTGGAGGTTTAGGCAGCGATGGTAGGAAGGCAATATAAGATGTATCAACAACTCTAAATGAGACTTCAAGAACAAGGGTAGGCCGAACAAGACGTAGCACATAAGACACCAATCTGTCAAGGAAAAAATGATCCATGGAGCCACAATCCATAAGAATCATATCAGAAGGATATATCAAGGTTTCTTGAATCTTCACTGGTGATGAAGACTTTCCCAGGATGTGATTCTGGCACTCAGACTCCACAGTCGAGGGACCGGACGACAAAGTCACGTTTGTTGTCACTAGTAGGGGTGGTCTCAAACTTACAGACGCTGCTCTTATTGAAGTTGCTGTAGAATCTTCATCCAATGTGAGATGATCAGAAGAGTATGACTGTGAGCGAGCTTTGGTGATGTCCAACGACATTGCGGGTGAATTAATGGGATACGAAAATTTTGGGTGGCTCGGTTTAGAGTCACGTGCGTCATTGTTGGCTAAATACCCTAACAGAGTTAAGCGGCTGTGACTAGGTTTTTTGCTTCTATACTTGTGGATTCTGACATGCTTCCTAACTCCTAAGCCAATGTCACTGGATTTTTCTCTAATGGTAGGAGTTGTGCTGCTTTGTTGGGTCTGGGAATTACTAACTTGGGTTTTTAAGCCAAGTTTAGCATTTATAGTGTCAAGACGGGAGATAATATAAGATGCTTGCAATGACTTGTAAAAAGTGGAAGAAGTGTATGATGAGAATGAGGAAGGAAAACTAGCGGAAGGGTTGGTTACCGGATCGAACGTCTCTAATGCCATTTGTTAAGGTACTGAGTAAAGTAACGGATAAATGGGAAAGTTGGATGATAATTTGAAAATTTATGTTGAGAAAGATAAAGGTATTCTGAGATAAAGAGCATGCAAGAATCTCACCTTCTCTCTAAAACAGCCCAATACTCTGTTATAAAGAGAAAGCAAGCATCTCATTAACTCTCTAAGAACAGTCCTGGAGAATCTCCTAAACCAATTTACTCTCTGAATATTCCATACTTTATTGAGTAGGCAAGAAGCCAATTTATAGAAGTACAGAGAGATAAAATCTAATTCAAAATTCAAACTAAAAAATCCAAATAATATCTAAAATAATATCTAAAATCTAGGAACTAAATCCTACTTGTGGATATTCCACTTATTCTGAAATATCTAAAATAATAAATAATATTGCTGAAATATCTTAAATCCTATTTGTGGATAATCCACTTATTTTCAGATTTCCTAAAATGATAATAAAAACAGACTCAATTAATAAAATAAATATTAATAAAATGAGACTCTTATCAACCACAATTTTCTTTAGGGTGCCCATAGCTCCTCTAGAAATACCTACAAAGCAAAAATACACTTTAACCCAAATAAAAATGATATATGGTTGAAGTACCATCAAATGCAAAAAATCATTAGGAAGCAGTTTGCACAAAATTTTAAATCAAACATGTGACTATGTTTTCTAATACACGCACTCAAGCAAAAGCTAATTTATGCTTTTTATCCAGAAGCTGATAAACCCCGCATGATGGACAGGTGACAAATGTCATTTGTGTCCTCCTGATTGCAGAAGACTCATAAAAAACCAAGTTTATTCAAACACTTGGCAATTAGATGAACCCAAAAAAAGGTTTATCGCTAACACTCTTTAGGTTGATTTGGAATGGTAAACTTACACATTTTGAATGAATTCTGTGTTCACTGGAATCTTTGATATAATAGTGTTATCAAATTCATGTCTTTACTCAAATTAACAATAACCAGGTATTTCCTAGGAAATCTACCTATTAAGAACTTAAAGTTATCTGAGCCACATTTTAAATAATCAACTATGATTTTAATTTAAGCTACCAGCATGAGTGATCGTGAAACTGCCAATCAAACCTATGAGCTGTACAGCAAAAATTAAAAAGAAAATTCTAACTCAATAGGCACCTGATTTGTGGAAACAAATATAAGAATAATGTTTTCAGATTAGTCTACTTTGAAATAAGGAAAAAAATGGACAACCAAGGACTCTGTATTTGCTTAGAGATTCAGACAAAAAAGGGCGGCCCAATGCAACAAGGCTCCTATCAGGTGGGGTCTAGGGAGAAATAAATGTACGCAGCCTTACCCTCACAATCAGAGAGGCTATTTCCATGATTTGAACCCGTGACCTCTAGGTCACATGGTAGCAACCTTACCACTACGTCAAAGCTCACCCTCTCTTAGAGATTCAGACAAATGACAACAAAAACAACAGCTGGCACTAAAAACAGAGAGCTTTTACAATATTGAGGCTAATCAGAACATATAAGCACTACTTCCTTCTAGTATTGCCCTTTCTCCAGCACAACTGTGCTTAAAACAGTAGTGACTACTGTAAGAAGAGACCAAACAGCCTTGAATTATTATTAGCCACAACGCCCAAAATGAATCTGGAAGCTGGTTTTTTTCAGTTGGTATGAAATTTATGTAGGCATGAGCATATTGGCCAGAAACCCTCTTGAATATAATGACTAGGGAAAATACATATACCTCCATTCAACTTGAACCCACCTGCAAATATTCTTTCCACAATCACACTTTAGGATTTTAAACCCTTGCCTTTCTTTTTCTTTACACCATCAGGTGGAGGTGGCACATCAGATGCTGTCATTAGCATCCCCAAAATTGGAAGTGTGCTACATCACAAATGATAGCATTTGATGTTGCATCTCCTCAACAAAGCTAAGGGAGAAGGTTAAGGGAGATATCTGACAGTTTCAGAATTTAGACACGTTTGCAAATGACTAAGTATTGAAGGAGGTATTTGCACTATTATGCTATTAATAGCAAAGCATTGCATTTCAAAGAAGCCAAAATTGCTTCAGTATTTCCTCAACAAGTCCACCCTAAGATTACTCCTAAGATCACTCCTTTATCCAAACGATGAAGCTATTGTCATTAGATATCAACAGTCAAGAATTGCATTTTATGTGACACAGGAGAACACAGCAGGAAAATTCACACAAACTTGGATGTTTGGTTCTCTAATGATGGAAATAATATATTCTTTTTGCAGCCTAAGCCGTACACCTTAGAACACATGCGGACAACAACCATCTCCTAGCCCGCCATCTAACGCATATATAAAGATCAAGGAGATTCTCACGACATACCACCAGGCATTTCCATTTTGATCCAGGCCACTTAATAGGATCCACATCACTCATTCCAACAATTAATCCAGTGCACCTGCCACCAAAAGTAATTCCACTAAGAATTTGTTTGGAGGCCAATTATTTAAGTGCCAGCAGCACAATCAGGAAAAACCTTCTCTCTGTAGCTTCATCAGTTTCAACACGCATCCTGAACCTCATTCCAGCCAAATATGAATGATCAAGGCTCTTCAAGAATTTGTGAAGGGGTATTATGAATCCAGAAGAGCTAACCCTACAATAAAAAGGTAAATATATGAAAGAAGCCAATAATCAGAAAGCATCCCAACATAGAAAAATATCTTAGTATTATATGAAACCATGGAAAACTTAACCAAGATGGTAGATGTGATTGATAGCATCATTGGTAATAGAACATTTCAGCATGTAAGAGTTCAGATGGCCTGAGAAACCCAAGATCCCATACTCCAAGCATACTTGCCCAACTTATTGTCATCAAGATTCAAGAATTCATTTGCTATGAAGTGACTCAGTAAATCAGGTAATAGCAGCAACCAACATTAAATTGATTGCACTGCAGAGTTGTTTATAGGACTATTATAGGTTAGAAGTAGTAAGGTAAAATGTTCAAGCAAAAGGCAGTGTTACCAAGAAATCCAAATAAGAGAAAACAAGGAGAAGGGAGAATGGCAAATACATTGGAACTTGAAGGGAAAGTTAGCGTACTACAATGCATCTGGAGCAATTGTAGTGCGATTAAACCATGTAAGTAATGACAAAAAGCATCCAGTAATGTAGACCAACATATGGGGGGGGAAACCCTTTGGCCCAAAAAAATGGGGAAAAACCAGCGCATATTATTATAACTGTTAAAAGCAAGTAGAGATAAGGAGTTAGAAGAATTATTCGAATGCAATGTACTTCCTAACCCTTTTAAACCAAACCTCTTCCCTAAACTAGAGGAGAAAGCCTAGAAAGAGGACAAGCAACGGTCCCTATATGCATCGAGAAAAATTCAAATATCCTCTTCAACTTTGAACCATCTGCTAACACTCCCCTCAACTGGGTTGTTAGGCACTGGCCTAAAGTTGAAGGAGGATATTCATTTCCCCCTCTTTTGTATAAAGGAAATATCATCCTAGATCATCAAGTTAAATGAACATTACACTCAGAAATTACACTTTATACTAACAGCAGAGAAAACTATGAGACAAGCAAGAAAATACCTGGGATTATAGTACACATTAAAGGCACATTTTGTGGATAAAGCATTAATCACATCCATGAGAGTGCTGGGATTCAACTGATGAGCAGAGGGCACTAATAAAGTACCACCACTTTTTAATTGAGCAGCCCTACGAATTCCCAATCTCAGTTCTCCATCCTCACCCCTACCCAACAATTTAAATGGTTAGTCCTGGTTGGGAATACATGCTAATGTGGGCTTCTAATTGAAGTCTTCATACCTAAGAAACAACACAGCATCTCCAGACACAAGCTTCTTCTTGTTTACAAATGCACTCCATCCAGTTGTGAGCAAATGCCTCCTTGGTTGACCTGGCCATATCGTACAAAGAGTACAAATACAAATCCAGAGTCAAATGGTATTCTAGTCTATAAATTTTGTTTCCTTAAAACTACTGTCCCAATATCTGATGGATAGAAACGCTGAACGCAAGTTGCCATACCTCTGTAAATATGTCGGAACCTCCATTCCAGGCCATACAGATCCTTTGCCACAAGCTCCTGTGAAGGTCTTTGTTGGCTGTAATCCTAAAGAAACAATTCATTCATTATGATATACTCCCTCCAGTCCTATTAATAAGCAACTTTCTCTCTCATGGGCCTGATCCCTATTATAAGCAACTTTCACTTTGTGTCTGAAAAATATAAGCTTTTTTTTCCTATTTTACCCTTATTAAATATATATATTTATAATTAATTATCACATACACCAACAGTTATCTCTCATACTTTTTATTCATTCTCTCTCCTATACTCCTTCATAAATAGGGGCATATATAGAAAAAACATGACATTTTTAACACATTTATTACTTTTAACTATCAGTTCGTTTTGCGCAATCAAGATGAAAATTGCTTCTAAATAGATCAGGAGGAAGCAATACTATAACTGCAGAATTTCAAATTGGATAAAGCTACCACACTTCAAGGAGCTTATACTAGTTAACTTTAATTAAAACAAAATTGTGAAATATATAGACCATGACCAAAGGAGCAATTAAAATGAATGACACTAACGAGAGAGGGTGGTGGAATGCAAAATGATCCATAGTTACCAGAGGCGGGAAGCAATCTTCAGCAGCTCGACGAGGCACAGAAAATCCACCATGAGTGCTAGTATCAGAAGCTGTCAGAGTCTTGCAGAACATGTGGGGTGTAGTGGACTTCACCACAGCATCAGCATCGTCCTCCTCACTGTCAGCATCAATTTCTCCTTCTGGCAGTTTTCGTTCCACTTGCTAAGAACAAAGGCCAAGTTCATGCAAAATAAAAGTAATTCTAATAAGTCACCTGAGGCTAGCTCAGGCAGCAAGAACGGGATGGTAAAAGGGTCGAGATTAAGCTTCAAACCCTCCTCCTCTACATGTAGCCAAAAAAAACATAAAAAGCAATTCCACTGAAGGTACACTATTCAACATATAACTCTCCAATTTACTATTTTTCATTTATTAGTAATATCTAAATTTGTCCTTCCCTTTTTCACTGAGATTATGTTGAAAGGACTAGCATAGCATAAAAAAGGACGAATCTATGAGGCATGAGCATATTAAGTATTTTGATCTCTCATGGCTTCCAGAATTATGAAACTCAGCTAAATTTAGCGGCTTCATTATAATAGGCGACTTTAATGAATTTTATTTGACACCTAGAACCATGAATGTAAGATTTAAGGGTTGAAATTCGTTTCCTTTTTCGGTACTCTCTGCGACACAACACCAAACTAAAATTATAAACCTCACCTCACTCTCAGGAACCAACGAGACCTGGCAATACACTTCATCGCTCCCTTCCTCCGCCTGCTCAGAAAACGCATACATATGTCATGTAATAAATCAGCATTTAATCATCCGTGAAGAAAGAAAGGAAAAAATAGCAGAATACACATAAAATTTTCCCACTGATTATACACAATATTGTAGGCGAATCCAAGATAATAGGTCTCAAATAGATATTTCCAATCAACTTTCTCAGCAAGCAAACAGAACCCCCAATAAAGGAAAACCCAAAAAAAAAAAATACACAAATATCCAAACCCGACCAATTGGGGACAGAAATCACTTTTTCCTACCGGAAATAAGGAGAAGAATGCTTACAAGGAGCTTAACATCAAGTACGCGACAGAACACATGAGATGGGAAATTAACATTACAGGCATCGAACGAAAAATCCTGAAGCTGTTGTTCCATGTGGCCCTGTGGGAAGTACACAACCACGCTTCCTTTCTTGGGCAACGAGATCATTGGACCCGCACATGCGTGCCATAGCTCCAAGCATACAGAGTTAGGAGAAGAAGGGGCCGAAGCAGTAGTTACAACACCTGAGTGAGAGGACGAAGAAGAAGCCGCCGAGGAAAGAGACGACGGCGTTTCATCGTCCTCCGTAGTGTTGAGATCGATCAAACCCCCCATAGGAACCAAGCCCTCGCGACACAATGTTAGCGAATCTAGCAACAAAATAACAAGAAGAAGTTGCTCAGTGGTTACATAGTGGGCGTGAATGAGAGAAATAGAAGAAGTGAAAAAGATTGAAGGGAGTGATGAGTGGTTTCATCGATACCTGCATTTTTCAGAGAGCGTGAGAGACGAAAGGCGTTGGCATTGCTAAAAGAAGGTGTGACCCAACACTCGGAAAAAGGAAGAGACCCCTCCTTCTTCTGTACCCACTGAGCTATCACTCTGCTATTTTTAACTTTGTTTTCTTTTAGAGATCACTTTGCTTTCACCTTTTTTTGAATGAAAGAAAGAGAGACGACTGTGAACTCACTGAGTGTGTGTGAGAGAGAAAGAGAGAGCTTCAATCATGTGTGAAGAAGTGTAATTAATTGAATTCCCTCTTGGGGAGCATCAAATCCAGCTTTCTTTGGGATTAAAGATGGGGGTTTTGTTTAAAGATGGGATTTTTACCATTTTCTAACTTTTTTTCAATTGTAGTTTTTGTTTTTTTTCGTTTTTGTTTGTGTGCAGCCTGAAGCTGCTGTAGTCACTGCCAATCCTGCGACTGGTGGGTGACTGGCTGTGATGTGTGGTCGAGACACACAGAAAAAGTAAGGTGTGAGAGAATATGCCAATCATCATAACTACAACCACTACGAAAAGAAAAACAAATATCAATAGAGAGGGTTAGACTCTAAAGATTGGACTTCTTTTTTTATTTTTTTTTTATCTAAGCACACATTTCCTTATATGAATATGAGGTAATCATGTTTGAAATATTATCAAACACTATATGCCGGTATCTTTTTTAATAGGAATTTAAATATTAATTTATCATATTATAAGATATTGGTTCCTTCTGTTAGATTGAATTTCCGTTATTATATATTGTATTGAAATTGAATGTAAAAAATATTTATTTGGACCATCTAATATAGATTTTTTTTTGCCATGCCATCTAATATAGAATTAAATAATAAAGATTGGTCACAAAAATATAATATTACTTACCCCATCCGTAATTATAAGCTTTAAATAGCTAATTTGCGTTTTTCAAAAAAACTGTTAAAATTAGTTAAAAACATTAAATATATATTTTTTACTTATGTGCCTTTATTTGTAAAAATGATAAGGAAGAGAGGCAATAAATGTAACAAATATAATCAAGGGGTAAAGTTGAAAAATGCGCAATAAATATTTTGAAAAATCTAAAATGAAGGTTCATCATTAATGTAGGATCTAATTTGCTTTCAGATAATAATTAAACCAATTTAGATAAGTATGTGTAAGAACAATTCTCTTCTTTTTTTTTCCAAGTGGGCATTGAGTGATTTTATTTCATACAAGGTTTTAGTTTGGTTCCTTTATTTTATAAAGTATTTGTTTTGGTCATTTAATCCTAATACCAGTTATGATGATTTTTTTGGATAAATTAAATGATGGTTTTTTTATCAATCATTGTTGCTTTTTAAAATTTTAACATTAACATTTTTATTAAGAGCAATAGGGCTAGAATTATAAGTTGAAGAAATCAAAATGAAACCTTTTATAAAAGGGTGAACGTGTAAAAATACCCATAATCTTCTTCAAAAAGAGTTATCAGCACCATAAACAAATTTTGGGTTCCAAAATACCTGTGTTGATTTAAAAAGGGGCTTAAATGCTACGGCCGCTACTTTGATATACATTAACCATTTGTTTGATAAAATTGACCAAATCTGATTACGTGTACGTTGAGTTTGCAAAGTGTGTTTGGAAAATATGACCATAAATGAAAAGAAAGACTTGGGTTAAATCCATGGTTCATGAACCAGGACCAGACCACCAGTCCAACCTGAAAATCGGCGAACCGGTCGGTAAATCCATCCAGTTTGGCATCTGGTCCGGGTCACTATGTTTTAAAAAAGAAATAAATTTTCTTTAGAATTTCATATTAATAAACATAAAATCTTCAATTTCTCACTGGTTTTGCCCCGTTTAGCTATGGTTGGCCCTGATCTAACCCACTAACCCTTAACACAGTTCCTCGGACAGTTCAATGCCCGATCCGGTTCATGAACCTTGGTTAAATCAAGGCCTCTCCCTCCATTCAAAAAAAAAACAAATCAAAGCCCTCTCCTTTCGGTGTGCCACGTCCTCTCTAACTACAGTGTTGCTTCCTCTTGTTGAAGGCCAGTTCCATGCTATTCTGCATGGCAATCCCAAAAACAAATTGGAGATCTACCTTGAGAGCTGTGAGTTTTGGACATCAAAAAACTAAACTTTCTCATTTGGGCTTGGATGGACTAAGAATCCTCTTGGTGGAATATTCATACCTTTGGAGAAAAATTCAATTAGTTTGGTAGAATACCAATTCCAAAAGAATCAAAATTGTATTATTCAGTTTTGTAGGGGAAGGCATTGTTGTGACCAATCAGGGCATCACTTGGTCTACATGCATGATGGGACCTTTGAAATCATCAACCACTCTGTTAAGTGAGCCATCTTCCTCAACTCTCTATCTCTCTCTATAGCATCTTCTTTCTCCGGCATGGTCACATTTTCTTACTCTATTTATCAACTATTTTTTTTGGTCATACAAGGGTTGTGGAAAAACACATGCAGACTCTCACTCATCTTGAAAGGAAAAAAGTAAGAACCTTCTCCGATTCTTGCTGCTAAATTGCCAATTGCTTCATTCCTCCATGTAATGGGCCCTATTAACCTACTTTGACTCCCTCATTTCCACTCCTAACACCGTGCCGGCGCTGCCGCAACACCTAATCCTTCCACTGTCGGCAACAAGCTCTTGGCCATCACGCCTCTATACACACCAAACCCGCACTCTCAATAATGTCAAACCCACATAACCTATGAAATTAAAAACAAAAAATCATGTCTTGTAGTTGAAGGTTGGTGGTTGAAGTTGAGAGGAAGAAGAACGATTGTGATTTGTAGAAATCAAAGACCTTTGATTGACGAACTTGCTTTAGCAGTTGCAAAGGGGAAATTTAAAAGAAGAAGGTTTGGTGTGTTGTTGGGGGAAGAAACGGAGAAGACAAAAGCTGTTCTTGCGCCGTTGAAGATGAAGGTTGGTTGTCAATGCTACCGCCGTTGCGCCGCTCGACCTTACAGGAGGTAGTTTGAAAGACAAATTCGAAAGAGTTGAGGTTGCGGTAAGAGGGGGTAAGCTTGCCACATCCTACAGCCAAACTAATCAGGTGGAGGATAGGCAATAGCTGGTTGAACTGTGGAACCTACAGCTTACATAAACGTCCGTTTAACCATTTTAATGGATGTTGTATTTAGAATTTTCATTGATATTTTTAAACCCAAAATTTATTTATGGTGTTGGTAGCTCTTTTTGGAGGAGATAATAAGCATTTTTGGATCTTCACCCTTTATAAAATTAAAACATTTATATGTGCACTTTTACCTTTTTCTGGTTTTTTAAGAAAACACGCCTTGAAAATATTGATGACAAGATGATGATCATAACGTATTTAGAAATCCTTAAAAGTTAATCTCCCTATATTTCCGAGGGTATGTGTCTATTCTGTTTTGTCCCCTTTTCACCTCAAATTGTCTCTTCACCTGTATGGAAGGCTGACGGATTTAGATAGTTTCATGAGCTACATGGCAAAATTTGGACTTCATTTAATTACTTGGGGTTAAGCCATAGGGCAGGAGAAGTTAAACTTTTTTAAATAAAGAGTGAATTCTCATTAATTAGCTCAGTTATTAAGCAAGTTTTTTTGTATAGCTATTTGAATAAGTTAGATTTGAGTATTATTGAGCCCAATTAAGGGAATTCTCCTAAAGCATTTTTTTTTTATATTTATATGGACTTGAACTTAAAATCTTATGTTTAAGCAGCTTAACCCTTCAACTAGGGCCAATACTTGTTAGTAAATGGGGAAGAGAATTATCTTTGCTAACTTCCATCTCCATTTTCTCTCTATTTATTATCTTCACCTCAATTTTTAATAGTTGATATCAAATATGTTATAAAAATATTATTATAATATTAAATATTTAATAATAAATAATTTTAAAATGATAAAATTTGATCTAAATAATTCACAACTATATAGATTGTTATTGAAATTTTGTACTTTTTACTTGTTATCCTCTAGAATTATGAACTATTCAAGTTAAATTTTAAATGTTTAAATATAATTATATATTTTTGTTATTTAATATTTTTATAAGATAATCAATATCTCAACCATTAAAAAATTGATTTGACTGTGAAGATAATATATGAAAATAAAGTGGGGAGAGAGGTTAATGGAGATATTCCTAATAAACGGGAAGTTGCTAAAAGTTTTAAATTTATGAGAAGTGACAATTTTCTTACAGGTAAGAAAATAATTTATTAAATTAACCCCAAACAAATTCTACTTCGCTAATAATAATGTTATATTTCAAAGAATATTCTTAAAAATTTAAAATAAAAATCAATTTAAATAGTATTTGGTATTTATTATTAAAAATATTCAGACTTTTTGAGAATATGAAAGTAAACAAGCAATTAATTATGGACTTATTGAAAAGTATAATTTGTGTTCAATAATTTGAACCAAGTTAAATTATCTATAAAAAATTTAATTACAAAAATTATTTGTATCAAGTCACATTATTTACATATTATGATTGTTAATTAATACTAAAAGAATGTATTACTAAGTGTTGAATAAAATTCAAAATTATTTTATAATTTAAATTTTAAATAAATTAGTAACAATTCTCTTAAACCATATTATTTTTTATTTTTTTGAAAAAAAACTATGTAATCATAAAGTTCAATTTTATTTATGTTTTCTATTTAATTTTAAAAAACTAAACTCAACTTTTCGCTAATTTTTACAAAAATAACAGTTTTTCATTTTCATAAAATTAAATAATATTATTCAAATTTTAACTATATTATATATTTCCACGGATCACAATAATGTTCATGCTAATGTGCCCTTCGTGGAAATTTGCAATATTATATATTTCAACATAAAACATTATATACAATACATGCATATAAGGTAATAAAACAAACTAGTCTTTCCCATTATTTTTTATTTACATCATCAAGAGATTTGAATCCTAATTATTACTTAAATTTCATCCTCTTCTCCAAATGCTGCAATAATTTGTGCATTTGCATTATGGTAAATGAGGATTTACTTGATCCAAATTGAATAATACGGTAGTTGCTTATGTGTTTGGTATTGCTTATTTTTTAAGAATAAGCACTTATTACGTAAGTCAAGATAAAGCTTCTCTCACATATTTACCTCGTATATCGTAAATCACGAATATAAGTACTTATTGTCAAAAAATAAGCTATTTCAAACAAACACTTAATGGGAAACAGGAAGCTATCAATTGAAAATGAAATTATACCCTAAGAGGAAAATTTTCATCAAAAAATGTGGAGCCTGAGGTGCGTATAGGGAAGCCCAATTTATTTTCATAATTGGAATTGGCTTTGGTGATTAATGTTGACAATTAACCAAAATAAATAAGACAACTGAATCTGCAAAAACTAAAATTACAAAGTCTGTTTAGTCTTTTCACTTTACAAACTGCCAATTACTTTCCCTACCCACCGAACCCCATGTTTTGGACTTTGCCATTTGGGGGTCCTTTCACAATAATTATCTGTTCTTTTGGACAAGAACCTGTGACTAATCCATTCATTGTGCCTGAACAATCAGGGAAGTGATAAATTAATTAATTTTTTTTTTAGAAAAATTAGATTTAATACAATGACTCAAAGGTTATGAAATTGAGGGTCAATAGGTTTGAAAATAAGATATTTATCCAAATTTTATCTCACTACGAAACTCATCCAAATTTAAATATTTGTTATTTGGGTAATTTTACCAATGAGGTAAGATCTAATAAAAAGAGTTAGTCATTCATAATGTAACGAATTAAGTTTTAAATTTTATTAGAAAAGATGCCTATATTCAATATAATGTTCGATATAATTTCATATAGGATTTCTTTCAATAAAAGACTATATATGCCTAAAAAAATTACTTGTAATTCTTTTGGCATGTTCCCCATAAAAAATATTATGTTAGAATTTTCCAATATAATTGTTGGAAGTCGGTTTGGAACCTCATCACAGTAGTGAAATTAGCATCACTATTTTGGATAATTTAAATTTAAAATTTATAGCTTATACTTTTTAAGTAATAATTGTATATTTTATAGAGTGTAATTTTGCTCAAGGGGCTAGATCTTGAGAAATATAAGAAAAAAATGACAGGGGAATTTTCTATAGGATACAATGAAGACTCTTGAACTTAAGTATGATTTCACTTTCAACACTCAAGCTAAGACAACAATGGCTTTTACAAAGTAATAATTTGACTTTATATTTATATGCACTCAAGCATAAAGACAATGTGTTTGATCTCTTGTTGTTGTGTGATTTCTAATGTTGTGTGTTTGAATGGACTATGGTGATGGGTATTTATAGGCCTTAAAAATGATGCCTTGAAGTGGTGTCTCTTGTGTGTGTTTGGATTAACTTTTGAGAATAACTTTTATGATTTATGAGGTAAGTTTGTGAGAGGAGTTTCATCTCGACTTGTTGAAAATAGCTTCCAAAACCACAGTTTGGGTGTTTCCCAAATACTCAGCAATACATCTTCAATTAAAAATCATAACCATATGTTAGATTCATAAATCCTCATGAACCAACATAACTTCAATAAATAATGGTTATTTATTACTACCTCCTATCCTAAATATAGGACAAAGTTTGTAGTGCAATTTCCACTACCAACTTTGTCCTATATTTAGGACCGGACAGAGTATAACTTTTCTTTGAAGAATTACATATTTATAGTATGTAGGGTTTTTTTAAAAACCAACACAAAATTTCCCTAAAATCCTTTAGTTATAATTTTTTATACGTATCTCTAGCCAATCACCATTATACATGAGCCATTTGTCTTTACTCTTGAAAACATTTCTCTGCCACCAATTCTTCTTCCCACTTTTGTCTTTGTCACTCTGAACATCACTCCTTTCTCTCCTTCTAACTTTATAAAGTTTAGTCAACTCTCTCAAGGATATCATTTATGTTCACCGAATTAAGTCTAGATATTGTTGGAGGGGTTAGATCATTGAGGAATATAAGAAGAGATGAAGAATAAAACAATGTACAATGTCTTTAAGGTTTGGATAACACTTTTTTTTAGGTTTAATTCATCATCACCTATGCCTATCTTATAAGATGTAATTTAGATTGACTGACGAATTTTCTGCAGGATACAATGAAGATCTTTGAGTGTGGATTGCAGTCTTGATACTCAAGCAATACAATAATGGCTTTTTACAAAATAATAATTTAACTTTATCTTTGTGTACACATAAAGACAAAGACAATGAGTTTGATTTCTTGCTATTGTGTGATTTCTAATGTTGTGTCTGAATAAATTGGTGGTGATGGGTATTTATAGGCTATGAAGTTATGCCTTGAAGTGGTGTCCCTTGAAGCAATATCTCTTCAATTAAAAGCTATAACCATATGTTATATTCATGAACTCTTATAAACCAACATAACTTTAATAACTAATTGCTATTTATTATAACATTTCCATGAAGAGTTGCAACTTTATAGTATATAGGACTTTCTTAAAAATCAACACAACATTTCCCCGAGAACCTTTAGTTATAACTTTTCATATGTATCTCAAGAACTAAAGAGACATAACCTGGTAACTAACTTTTAGTGTTATAGTAATTCCTTATACAACCTTTCATATAAATCTCTTAATTTATAAGAACATGACTTTACAAAAGCCACATCTTTTCATTTTAAAATATTCCAACTTTTCATATGTGTCTCTAAGAATTAAAGAGACATAATCTGGTAACTTTTAGTATTATAACTCTCTATATAACCCTTCATATAAATTTCTTAATTTATAAGAACACGATTTTACAAAAAACACATATTTTCATTTTTAAACATTCCAACAATTTTAAAGGCATTTTTATTTAAAATTCTGCGTCAATTGAAATAACAAATTGTGTTAAAATAAAAATAAAATAATATCAACCATCCAATTTTGATTTTAATGATCCAGATCTGATGCTCAACATCTATTGAGCATCCACACTATTTGTTAAAATAGTGATGAGTCATCAACAGAGTTTGAGCCTAGTAAAAAATAACTCTTTTTAAAAAAATAAAATTGAGAATTTGAACCCTGTCAATAAAAAACAATTAGATTAAGAAAGTTACCCTCAATTGGAATACAGTGATATACAAGTATGACTTGTTATTACAAAATACCATATAATTGTATTAAAGAATGATATATTTTAGGTAAAAGCACACATGTAGTCTTTTAACTTTATATAAAATTTTATTTTGATCTCTTATTTTTATAAAGTATATTTTCATTTATCTAATTATGATGTCTCTAACAAAAAATATTGACATTAAAATTTTAAATGTTGATAAAATATTCTCAAATGCTAATATCTTAAGTTTAATTTTGAAAAATAATAATGATTGTCCCAAAGACTTATCATTTGAGATTAATGGTATTAGGGTTGAATAATTAAAGGACAAGACTGAAATCTTGTATTAAAATTAAGGGAGAGGGATAAATTATTACTGAGATTTTATTGGGGTCTTAAATGTCAATTCCACAATTAATTAGATGCCTTTAGTCTAGATGATAAAGTATTAACCCATTTTGCAGATGCAAAGCTACTATTTGCTTTAAATATATCACTTGTTTGTTAATCATTAATATCCAACCTCCCTACAACAAAAATCTTCACAGCCTCATCTTTAGGCTAACCTTTAATAATTTTCCCTATAACCTAGGACTGCATAGGGCTCTACTCTTAACATAAAAAAGAAATTTAAAAACACAGGGAATAAATAAATTATAAGGAAGGGAATCAACATGATTACCACTTCCTTAAATTTTATATCCAAAATTTTTAATCATTATTCATAATAAATATTTATAAAAAAATCAGTGAACATTCATGTTTGAAAAATTTATTAATAAAAAGAATTTGATATATTTTTATACACAAAAAATATTGATATTGTGTATAATTTCATACAAATAAAATATTAATACTTGAATTCAGTTCTTTCTGACCAAAATAAATAAATAAATAAGGACTTTCATCAATTTTTTCCATTATTAATAATAAAAAATAATGCATTTAAATAATCTCTCTCTCTCTCTCTCTTTTAATTTTAGGGGAAATCTAATGGCCAATATCCGACAAGGGCCTAAATTACACGTACATGGCCCAGTTGGCCTAAAACTAAATTTCTGAGTTGGAATACTTGCAATACAATATTTTAAAACAATTTTAAAAACTTGTTTTTATGTTTTTACAGGAAAAAGTAGCCCAATTGGCTTAAAATCAAGGTTTTGAAACCTAAACCGCCCATTGAACCTATCAAGATAATGAGTTAAGGGTCAATGGGTCAGATCAGGAGCCAAACTGGTGAGAAATTAAATATTTTAGAATTATTAATACAAAATTCTAAAAAAAAAAATAAAAAACAATCGATTTAAAAAAAATACCGGACCTGGTTGATGCCAGTCCAAACCTACCGTGTCCAGTCCAGGTTTCAAAACCCTGCCTAAAAAAATTTTTATTCACTTTAATTTGAATAAACCAAAATATTTAGATTTAGTTCGGTTAAAATAACAATTTTTATTCCTTTTAATTTTTGTAATTTTTTCTTTTTTTAATTTTCAGTTTTGAAAGTGCCTATCGATTTTTCTCCTTTTTTAATTTTTTTTAAATTGACAAAAAATTTAGAGTAAATAGTTTTTACCATGTAAGGACCAAATTAATTATAACGGTTTTGTTCCTGATTATCTCTAGTTAGTTTCAGGTTATTTTACTTGAACGCTATTTCTTGAAGTGGAAGCAAAAGATTAGGTTTGCTTTGAAGGAAAATATGGCTTGCAATTCAACCATCTCATTATGTTTTATAAATTATAATTTAAGTTCAAAAACAAATATTTATGTTTATGGATGCCTGCTCACTAACAGACCAACATGATTGGGTTGACCTACGTGTGACACCCCAAATTTTATTCACAAAAAATATATTACAATTATTTGAATAATTCAATAAAATGGTGAATATTCATGAATTTGGATCTTATGAATTTTGGAAATATTCATATTTATAAGGAAATGGGCAAATTAATTCAAGAATTGAATTAAATTATAAAGATGATAGCAAAATCATAATTTTATCAATTTAGCCCAAGATTAATTATTTTCCAATTAATTGGAGTTAATTTCAATTAATCAAGGAAAATAAAGAAAAATGTATAAATTAAATATTCTTGGGGAAATAAATGAAGATTTTTGAAATTGGGAGGAACTTGTGCATAAAACAATTAAAGGAACTATAAAAAATGTTGAAACAATTCTTATTTCCCTTTTTCCTTGATAATTTCGCCTAGCTTTTGGAAATTTAAGGGAAAAACAATTGTTGAGATCAAGATATGCCAAGTGTCATTAATCTAAGCTAAAAGGAATAAACAATGATTCTTCAATATGAGCACATGGGTTAATACCTTAAGATAATGTTTCTTGGACCAAGAAGCCTAAGACAAATGGAAAGAAAGTCCATTTGGTTTCTTAAGGACCCTTTATGCGTGATGGGCTAGAAGGAAAGGAGAAGAAATTGGTTCAACCTTAATTGGACTCTATGACATAAGTTTGAAGGAGATAAGGCCTAAGTACTAAAGTAATGTCATAAACCAAATTACCACCATTTATTAAATGAAGAGAAAAGGTGAGATAATTTATGAAGCCACTTCCTTCATCTTTCCTTGCCATTTTCGTTTAAAGCCAAAGAAAGAAGAGAGAGAGAGAGAACTTGAGAAGCTTCATGCTCTAGAGAGAATGAAGAAGAGAAAGACTAAGATAAGTTGTGATTTCTTAAGGTTTCTTCTTCTAATCTTCCATAAAACTCTTCTCTAATCTCTTCCTTTCCATAAACTCCATGGTTTAGCAAGCAAATCTTGAGCCCAGAGAGAGAGAGAGAGAGAGAGAGAGAGAGAGAGAGAGAGAGAGAGAGAGAGAGAGGAGGACTCCTAGAGAGAGAAAAAGAACTCAAAAAGGTAACTTCACAAATCCTAAAATTATGCTAGTATGAGGTTGTTATTGATGATTATGGTTGGATTTGGTTATTTTGTTGAGTTTGTAAATTTGGAAAGTCCTAATCCTAAGGGGTTATGCTGCCCAAATTTCTTTGAATCATGGTTAAGATGTGCTTAAGTAATTTAATAAGGGATTAGAAGTGGAAAAGTACAAGTTTTAGAAGCTAAAACACAAAGCTCTATTTTTCTTCATATTTTCGGCCAAACCAGAACTGGTACTAGGAGTTGGATTTTCATGACATAAATGATTCCATTAGACTCAATGGGAAAAAATATGTGGGGTTACAGTTGGACACTTTTTTGGTCGAGGCCGAAAAAGCATAATTACGAAAACGCCACTGAAATCCCTAAATAGGGGCTGTCAAGGGCATTTTCGTAATTTTACACTGAATCTGATGATTTCGAGCCCGGAAATGAATTCCTTGGGTGAAAATAAGTCAAAATAGCTTTGGTCAAAATTTTGGGAAAATGTACCATCGGGCCGGATACGGCAGGGCCAGGCCGGGTTCCCGGAGGCATTTTTGTAAATTTTCACCATAGACTAATATAATCACAATAAACACTATAGAAGAGTCAAAATGATACTTGGATAGGTTATGACCTATTTCTAGTACATTTAATATTTTAGGACCGAGTCGGACGCCGGAACAACACGCTTTACGAAACACTATTAAATCGAGGATTATAAAGCTTTGAGGTAGGGACATTATCCTTCATACACTATGCCACAAGTTATATGTTTGTGTGGATGACATTTTTTTGTAAATGCACTTTATTAATCAACACGATTTGCTTAGAGAGGGGCAGTTAGTGCTAGAGGTGCATTTACACTGGGACTTGGCAGAAGTCCAACCGGTGTAGATTGTAGGGCTGGGCCCTACTCATGTATACATGACGATGATGTGTTTATATTGTTCATTAATTTGTGCATACTTTGGCGCGTGACATATTTACTTTTCGCATTCTCTATGAACGATATTATGTCTCTACGGGGATTCTTCGGAATCTCACCCTATTTTTAAACAAATACCTCAGTGGATACTAGTGGGGCAAAGGGCAAAGATGTAGACGCCGGAAAGTGGGTGGCACGTGTCTCGAGGTGAGAACAAGATCGTGGTCATAATTAGTCTATTTTGTGATATTTTGGTGAAATTTGTAAATATTAAAGCTTCTGCTGTATTTTCTGTTTCCGTCAGCGAATGATATCGGAATTGTAAACGAATATTATTATCAGTATAATTGTACTTTTTTGTATACCCATTGAATTCCGTCTTTATTATTCTCCGAATATCAAAATGGAAATGGGTGTTGACACTATGCTATTCTATTTACTTGGAAAACAACTTTCGCCTTAAGCTACTTCACCAATTTATAACTTTTTTTTTAACTATCCGTTATTCAATAACATTGACTTTTAAATGTTGTTGGATCTATATATTTAGGATGAGGAGGGCTCTTTTTCTAAATGGATTGAAGTAGTATATAAGAAAGAGAAACAATAAAGAATATTCCGAATCAATTTTCTAAAGAAGATTATGAAAGTATTTGGATTAGCTTATTTTAAATGATTTTGTGCTTTGCAAAATTTAACAATTTCAGTCCACCCTTATTTTTTGTATTGGCAAGTTGACACTTTCATAAGCCTAACTGGTGTCAATTTGAGGGGCATATTGAAATATTGAATTGTGGTTAAAATCTTATATTATTAATTAAGATCATTACTAGTGGTTGGACTCTATAAATAAGAGTTTTAGAAGAGTAATTTAGTGTGAATGGTATACAATTCTAAATATAAAAATGTAACAAAAAATATATGTGATGAAAATGTAAAGAGTCCAGGGATAAAGAGGGAATGTTTGGGAAACCACAAAACCGAAGCTTTTTTTCGCAAGTCGAGATAAAACTCCTCTCACATATTTACCTCGTAAATTATAAAAATAAATCATAAAAAATTATTCTCCAAAAACTAATCCAAACGTGCACAGAGATTGTAAGCAACTAATTGCCTTGCTTTAGCTCTATTCACTTCACCTTATGTTCAGTGATAAAACTTTTAAAATTTAACCCATTGTACTCTCTCATAAATTTAAAATGAATACTTGTGAAACCACTACAATTTTTTCCTTTTGTTTTTTTTTGGCTCAAACTACAATTTTTTCCTTTTGGTGCACACTCTTTTCTCAATAATATACCCTTTATAAGGGTCAAGGGATACCCCACCCTTACTTTATAGTGGTCGACAAAAAAGATTTTTACTCACATACTCCCTCTAAGAACATAACAGTATGAGTTCATTGAATCTCTGAAACTCAAATGATTGATTTTTTTTTGAACATGAAGATTACAAAGAAGTTATAGCTCATATTTTAGCATAACCTCATCATTGTTCAAGTGTGGTAAATTTTGTTTGGAATGTGATAAAACATATTGAGAAATATAGTCATTAATGACAAACTAATTACTTATGACTGTTGAAACATTTTCTAAATCATTAACACCTCAAGTACAATGGTAACATTAACCACAAAAGGAAGTAATCTTAACAATATTTGATCTTAGCTACAATGGTCTTAACTATACATATTCTTTTATACGACCATCTAATTAAGTTAAACTCAAATATTGTTGGACTCAATTAGTTGTAGCTTATTTGAATTCAAGAATTCGTGTTTAAATTGTTAAAGTCCCTTCCACTAGAATTAACTCCGGTTTGTTAACTACATATAATTATACTTATTATTTCAAAACATGTTAGATAGGAGGGGATGGTAATCTTGCAGTGAAATCAACATAACGTATATTAGCCTATTTGGGTTAGTGATTTGAGGGGTGTAAACACATAAAAACAAGATGGGATGATTTTTGACTTGTTTGGGATGGCTTTAAAATTTAAGCCTAGCCATCTCAAGCTACGGTAGAGTGGAAGCCACTTTTAGTGGCTTTTGGCTTATACGATTGCATCACCGTAAGCAAAAGAGAGGAGAGAGAGGGTGTAAAAACAAAAGAAAGTGTGATTGCATCCCAATAAGCAAAAGAGGAGAGGGGTATAAAAACAAAAGAAAAGAGAGGAGAGAGAAATTATATATGGCATAGAGATTATTAAAAAGGCAAAATCCTTGAAAAAGAACTTCAAAATAGTGAAAAAACAGAAAGGTTATTTGAACATGCATATTCTCATAGAGGTGTTAGTGCCTGAATCAGTATTTTCAAAATTTAAATGAAATTACACATTTGGCCCTCAAATGTTACTCCTTCCTCTTCCTTTTCCTCTACCGTCACCGACGTTGTTGTCTTCAAGCGAAGCAAATCCACCACCATACCCAAAAGAGGCAGGCTCTCGGATGACCCAGGGAATAGTCCTATAAAGAGGAATAAGTTCTGGTCTTTTCTTCATCTTTCTTCCAAGTCATCCTCCTCCTCTATTTGCATGATGAAATTGGAGGCGAAGAGCTTTAGAGACGAAAATAATAACAACCCCTCCTCTAGCAAGTAGAAGGAGAAGTGTGAGGATTATTCATCGTCTTTGGTAGAAAGAATATTGGTTCAAGTTGTAAATTGTGCTTTATAGAAATTGATAGCATTTATTGCTTTGTTGGGTTTACTGATATGCTGGAAATATGTTTGCGAAAGGGGAAGTGAAGAGAGAAGAAGGTGGTGGTAGAGAAAGAAGGACAATTGTTAAAGTCTTAACCGAACTTGTGAAAATCTTATATGAACTTATGAAAGCCTTATCCAAATTCGTGAACGAAACCCTTTTTAGAATTGAATTTTGATTGTAAGTTGTGAAAACCTAATTTGAACTGGTGAAATTCTTTCCAGAACTTGTGAAAACCTTATCTGAATTTATGAAACCTCTATCAAAACTTGTGAAAACCCTTATCAAATCTTTTGAATTTTGATTTGCAACTTGTAAAATTCTTTAAGGAAGTTGTGAAATTCTTTTCAAAACTTGTGAAACTCTTATCAAATATTGTGCATTTTGATTTGCCACTTGTAAAACATTGAAGTGGGGTTTTAGTTTTGTTTTTCTGAACTGATGAAATGGAAAAGTTGGTGAACTGATACTTTGTTGATTTATTTGTTGTAGGGTACTGAACAAGTTGTGAAAAAGAGTTTTTTTGTTATTTTCATGAATATACTGTCATGGGTTTAGTGTCAATATGTAATTGCATACCCCATTATTTTGTAAGTAATGTATAGGTTGGAAGAACAATGACATTGTCCACTTGTCATTTAATATGATAATACAATTCTATTGTCATGGCCTTGCAACTATTTAGATACAAAAGTTGCAAAATTAGTGAAGCAACTTTTGAAATTCTTATGAGAACATGCGAAAACCTAATCCAAAATTGACAAACACTTATTTGAATTTGGGAAAACCAATTTAATCTTTAGGGAATTTGGATTGCAACTTGCGAAAGTACTAAAGCAACTTGTGAAATTCTTGTAAGAACTTACGAAAACCTAACCATAAATTAACAAACACTTATTTGAATTTGGGAAAACCAGTTTAATCTCTGGGGAATTTGTATTCCAAGTTGTGAAAGTACTGAAGCAACTTGTGAAATTCTCATGAGAACTTGCGAAAACCTAATCCTAAATTGACAAATGCCTATTTGAATTTGGGAAAACCAGTTTCATCTTTGGGGAATTTGGATTCCAAGTTGCGAAAGTACTGAAGCAACTTGTGAAATTCTTATGAGAACTTGCAAAAAGCTAATTCGAAATTGACAAACGCTTATGTGAATTTGGGAAAACCAGTTTAATCTCTGGGAAATTTGGATTCCAAGTTGCGAAAGTAATGAAGCAATTTGTGAATTCTTATGAGAATTTGCGAAAAGCTAATTTGAAATTGACAAACGCTTATTTGAATTTGGGAAAACCTATTCAATTTCTGGGGAATTTGGATTGTAAGTTGCAAAAGTACTGAATTATATACAGGGGGATCAATCTTGTTTTACAGCTCTTAATATAATCTTATACTTAAGAAGCAGAGGTTCGTTAGCGAGAAACCTATGTGTTTTTCAACCAACTTCTCAATGAGGAGCTTAGACCTGGGAATCATCGTAGGAGGAAGACACTAATGTGGGAACTGGAGAAATTGCAGAAGATGTAAGCCCTAATTAATGGGGGAGCTGCACATGCTAGTAGAGATCGAAGATCTAAAGGCCGCCGTTACTAGAGGAGGCCGTTGTTGCTATTGTTGGAGGAGAAGATTATTTTGTCAAGGGCATTGGTGTAATTTTCTTTTAATTTCAAATATGACAAATCAAGCACTAACACTTCTCTAGTATCATGAATATTAGGAGCACCTTTTTGTCTTTTAGTATTTTTAAAGTTCTTTATAAGGTATTTTCCCTATTAAAAATGATAGATTTTTTCCTTTAAATTATATTATAGTCAGTTGGGTCATACATTAAGGACCGGAGGTAGTAATATATATTTTTTATGCCAAAATTTATAATATACACATGTATTAAATATATCTATCAATGTATTTTCAAATTTTTCCCAACATGTTAATTATTTACATATTTATTATAATGAAGTATCTTAGTAGTTTCAAGTTTTTTCCAATAATAATTAAATATTTTAATTTTTTTCTAATTATAATTATAATTTTTTCTTAAAATTATCGCAATATATACATAGAATATATAGGTATTATTTAATTAGATTCGCGTCCTTTTCAGTAATTTTTTATCTAAACTTGCTTTTCAGTTTTAAAAAAGTCACTTATACTTCCGTCAATCCAAACATAAATCACATTTACAATCTGATTTTTATCCTACTTAAGTTTGCAAAAGTCAAATTGAAAAAAAAAAGTAACTTCTATCACTGCTAATTCAAACGGGTCCTATGTATATATCAAATGAAAGAGCATTTAAGCTTTAAGGTATACCTATGTCTCAGTAAGAATAGTCATAAAATAGTAGTATATCCTATGAGTATTAAAAATGATTTCTTATGAGAGACTTTGTTGAAAAACATGACCCTGAGTAACTACAAGTAACCAGTTGGAATGAAAATACACCTCGACTGTTGGCGATTTTTCGTGTCCAGCTTCCCTCCCATACTTTCCCATCCATTGCCCAAAATTGACATCGTTTTGCATCTTGAAATTAGATCCAAACCAAACTAAATTAAACCGTGCATTTCATGCCCGTTTTCTCCGTCCCTGTTTTCTCTGTCAAAATGCTTTCTCAGTCTTCTTCCTCCTTAAGCCCGGGAAAGCTTGAAAATGCTGGAGGGAAAAAATTAAACCTTGCCTTTCATGCCCAAATCAGTCTGAGTCTGATGCCTTTCCCAATCTTCTTCCTCCTTGAGCACAAGAAAGCTTGAAAATGCTGGAGCGAAAAATTTGCAGAGAAGATTTCCAATAATAAAGTATGTATGGGATTTGAATATTAAAGTTTGGTGACCAATCATTGCAGCTCATTTTGTAGATTGATTCCTTTCATTGTCACTATTGGAATTGTGAAAAGGATTGAATCTATAATAGGCATGAAGCAGAGTATATAATAGTAAGAAAATTCCCCTTTCATCTCTTTCCCTCGTGTTGTTTAAATGTTTAAGTATGTGTGATTATGTGTGTGTACTATATTATAAAGAATGATGGATAAAAGAATAATGGTAGTAGATTTGTGTGTGTGTATGCTAAAGAAATCTATAGCTTTTACTGACAGTGACACTTCAAACTTTGTTATGAACATATATAGTTAAGTTATTTTGGTGCTTTTGGTTTGTATATGTTCTTGTTTATGTTTTCCTATTTTCAGATGATGGGTGTATGGTTTATATTAAAGTAATTAATGATGTCATTTTCAGGCCAAAAAAAATCATATTGTATGTGTAGTATTATACCCGATCTTTAATATAAAATCCACTTTAAGACCAGTATTATGTTTTTTTTATTGTTTTGCTTATTTATTTATTAATTTACATTGGGTACATATTTTTTCAATTTTGCAGGGGGTTTCCACCATGGCTATAAATTTGACTCCTAGACTTAATCTTGAATTTTATAATATTGATGAATTATGGGAACTTTAGAGAGAATATGGTAGAAAAATTGGCTTTGGTGTTCGAAGGCAAGGGGGCAATAAGAGTAAAAAGGATAACTCATCATATACATGTTACCTATATGTGTGTGATAAAGAAGGAGTGAGAAAACCATATAAACAAGATATACAAATTAGGAAGCCCAGAGATGAGACAAGAACATGTTGTGAAGCTAGAATGAAATTTAAGCAAGTAAACGAAAAATTCAAAATAAGAGAAGTCTTTTTAGATCATAACCATCCTCTTCAACCTCCTGAAACTATTCACCTTCTTGTATCACATTGAGAAATAACACCAGCTCAATGTTATGAATTAGAAATCACTAAGAAAGTTGGGATTGATAAAAAATCAGCATTCAATTTGTAGAGACAGCATGCTAGAGGTCAAGATAATTTGGGATATATAAGAGTTGATGTAAAAAATTATCTTAATTCAAGAAGGCAACGGCCCATGAAATGTGGTGAAGTTGGATGTATATTTTGTTATTTTGATCAACAATTGGTAGAAAATCCATCTTTTTTCCATGCTCACTAAATGGAATTAGAGGAGCAAGTGACAAATGTGTTCAAGGCTGATGCACGTATGTTGGTCGACTATGCTTGCTTTGGAGAAGTCATTTCATTAAACACAACTTATTGTGCAAAAAATAACTATAGACCTCTTGCAATTTTCTCTAGCTTCAACTACTATAAAGGATGGGTGATTTTTGGAACGGCATTATTATATGATGAAATTGTTGAAACTTTCAAATGGCTATTTAAGACATTTTTGTGCGCACACAAGAATGTAAGGCCACTAATCATTTTCACTGACCAAGATGCTGCTATGGCTCATGCATTAAAAGAAGTGATGCCATATATAAAACATGCCTTATACACATGGTATATTTCAAGGAATGCAATGAAGCATCTTTCAAACTCGATGGTTAGTGATTTCAACCACTGCATGTATGATTGTTGGGATGAAACAGAGTTTGAAGAAGCATGACAGGCATTATTAGCAAAACAATATATGGCAAAAAACTCATAGTTGATGTCCATGTATAAAATAAAACAGAAATGGACATCATGTTATATGAAGAATTCAAGGACACTTGGTATGAGAAGCACACAAATTAGTGAGAGTATGAATGCATCAGTCAAAAGTTGCACTAATGTTAAATTAGATATCAATCGGTTCTTTGAGCAATTTGAACAAATTATGGAGGATAAATGGTATAACGAATTAAGAAGTTATTTTGAAGCCCATGACAAGTTGCCAAGGTTGATATTGCAAAGTTCATGCATGCTTCGTCAATGTTTTAATGTCTATACTCAACCTATTTTTAACTTGTTCTAACATGAATATGATCTACGTGATGCTACATGTATAAAAGAGAGAAAAGAGAAAAAGAAAAATGAAGATAAGGAGGATCGTGCCACAGTGTATGATTTTGTTATCACTATGAATGATAAGAAAATAGAGTATAGGTTGACATTTGATCCTTCAACAGAGACAATTACCTGTAGTTGCAAAAAGTTTGAACAAGTGGGCAAATTATGTTGTTTTGCCTTGAGAGTCTTGAATGAATGTGATATCAAACTACTCCCCCAGAAATATTGTCAAGAGGTGGACAAGAGAAGCATGATATGGTGTAGTGTATAATATCAAGGCAAAGCATATTAAAGTAAATCCTAAACTATAAAGATCAAATTGATATGGACAATTATGCCCCTTGCTTGTTAAATTAGCAAGTGATGCATCAGAAGTCTAGAGGCATTCTCTCTTGTCCATTAGGCTATATGGGAACTAAGGAAGAAAATAACTGAGCTTTACAAAAAGTGTAACACCCTAATCTTCCATTAAGGGCTAATGGTAATTATTGAGGATAATTATTGAATTAAAGTGGAATAATTATGTGTTATATGGCAATTTTAATTAATATGCCATAATTGTTGGAAAAATTGAAAGAACGGCTCTAAATTAGTGATTAATGGAAGAGATTAATTACTAATTAAGAGGGCATGAGATGTGAAATTAAAATGGCTAATGGAGGGATTAGAGTAACTAATTTGGTTACTTACTTTATGAGAGCCAATAGATTTGAGACACTTGGCAAGCTTATATGATGATGGGAGTTGTTGGAAAAGTCAAATGGCCATTGTTTATTATTATTTTTCTCCCTCTCTGTTCGCCGTTTAGCTTCCGCAAGCGCACGGGTCGCAAGTAATAAAATGATAAGTAAAGATCGTTCCCACGAGGACTATGACGAAAGTGAGTTAATTATTGTAACTATGTTTTTAACTAGGTTGAATGAAATCATTTGGAATTGAGTATGTTAATTAAGAGAATTTGTGAAAAACAATAAGGTAAAACAAAGGTGAATGTAAAATTGATTCTACTTCAAGGTTTAAAGGCTTAGGATTACTTCTTCCTCATTGTATTTCATAAAACTATGCAATTAATTCACTTATGCTAGTTGTGTGAGTCCATATGCTAGTCAAAGATTCTAAAATCATCAATCAAGCTCTCTCAAGTCAAGATTGATTTTTAATCTTCATTAACAATGTTCAATCTCTTGTCTATCATTAATGAAAATCATCTTTTCCAATCAATTCTTCATTAGACTATGCTAGGTTATTAGATATATCTCTATTCTAACAACAAACCATCCATTTAATCCCTAAACTTCAAGTCTAACATGATTTTTCTCAAGTTCTACAACCAAAATAGCTCTCTCAAGCATCATTCAATTGAACTAAACTAATCATGTGGTGATCAAGCACAAGATAGTAATTAAGCATAGAGGAAAATCAACATATATTCTCAACAACTAGCAAAAGCAAGAAAATATAGTAGTTTTAATCCATACAATGAGTAGAAGTAATCCTAAATGAGAGTTTTAGCCACTCATAGTCAATACAAACCAACAACTCAATATAAAACTCATGACCATATCAGCAATTGAGAAGAGAAGAGGGGAAAAACCAGAAAAAGAGAAGAAAAATCTTGAATTTCTCCAAGAATCTCCTCCAAGAAACACCAAAATCCTCCTCAAGCTCTCCAAGAAGCCTCCTTGTAGTCCTTGAGCTCTTCCTTGTGCAGAATAGGTCCAATTCGGCGCCCCCATTAGGTTAAAAAGTCAGCTGATGCATCAGTTTTTCAAAACGCACAGTTGCAGTATCGCGACTTCGCCCTCGCTTCGCTATAGCGAACCCACAGCGTACGCGGTCAGAAAGGCCTATTTTTGATGTGCTTTCGCTTTCGCTTCGCTGTGGCGTAGCAAAAGCAACCGGGGACACCTTCAAGCTACTTTGATCTTCCTTCTTGGTTTTTGTTCTTCTTTTCTTCACCTCCAAGGATCCATGTAAGCTTTCATTTCTTGTCATCATCCTCCTACAAAGAGAAGGATTTTATGAGCTTTTCAATTCTTCAATTTAATCTAAAAACCTATACATTTAGCTCAAAATTTGCACTTTTTCAAGTATTTTCAACATATCACATTTTTCTTCATATGTATAAAACTTATGCACAATTTAAGTTTAAAACCACAAATATATGAGAAAAATGTGATGAAATACAAGAATTTCCAGAGAATAACACTCCCCCAAACTTGAGCTTTTGCTTGTCCTCAAGCAAATTCACACATGTAACATGACTTCATAAATTGCTTATCTAAATTGCAGATATGTTCATGTCCTCATTCATTGCTCTAAAGATCACACGAAACAGGAACTTGAGAGAATATGCCAAGATGAATGTCTTATAATCTTTAAGCAAGTTTTTCAAGAGTCCTTTGAGTGTGGGTATGTGTTTGGAATCAAAAGACATTTCTCCGGATTCTATCTCAGTCACACCTAATACTCCAACTCATATACAAATTTTCAACTCTACCACTTCACTATCCTCTTTTCATCCTTCTCTACTTACAAGTTACCTTATATGGTATCAAAATCAAAAGGACTTTTAGGCTTGTAACGTGGCCATGGGTTTAGGGTTTTTGAATGGAAGGGAAAAAGGGAATAAATACAAAAACTTTGAGATAAATGAACTAACTTCTTTTCTTCTTTTTTTTTTCTCTTCTTCTTTTTTTTTTCTTCATATTTTTTTTTTCAACAGCTTTGAACTAACTTGGCTTCTGTACGCTTTATTCAGCCCTCATTTCTGTATAAGATTTTTTTTTTATTTATCTCAAAGCAAGGTATATCATGGTTTTTCAGGTTAGGGGTTAGGAAGTGAATTGGTTTTCAAAAAGAATATTTATATTGGTTTTTCTATAAAGGCTCAAAATTGGGTTCAAAATGGAAGAATCACAATGTAGGATAGCTTGAAAGGCTCAAACGCTTTTTAACGAAATGCCTAAATCATTTTTCAAAACCATATGAGATGTACAATAAGCTTCGAAAAATTTCAAAGTAGATTTGGAAATTGTACCTTTGAAAATAGGTATATAAGCCAGTTTACCAAGAGTTTTTTCAACAAAAACCTTCAAAACATCCCTGACTCCAATAGTGCAAGATTATGCTCAAGAGATTTCCTTAGAAACTCACTCCAACATTATAACTCATTCAACAAGGCATATTAATCACAACTTCCTGTCAAGCATAATGCTAAATAGCTTATCCAATCATCGGACCATTTATGCAATCCTAAACAAACAATTTAACCAATTCAAAAGATATTTTCTCTAAAATTTTCCCAAGCAAAGGCTTAAGTTTGTGAAATTTTCATCTATTTCACCTCTTTTTTCAATCAAACTATACATCAAAACTGCTTGTATATACCTGTGCACTCACTGTTCACTTTCCAAATTTTCACATTTCAAAATTTTCACAATATACCTCCCCCAAACTTGAAACCAACAGTGTCCCCACTGTCACAAATATTCACAAACCTGGATGCAAACAGCCCTCAAACCTGGACACATTTACAAGTAATATTGACAGCAATCTCATATGCATCAGACAGTACATGCTCAATGGCAACTACTCATCCAATCAAACAAAGGGCATCAACGCCCGCATGCACGCCTATCAGAGGAACATCCAGTGATAATGACAGTTAGCACACAAAACAACTGTTAGCCATCAGTAGCTAACAACACAGCAGAGCAGACTAACAAAGGAAAAGAAAAAGAGAAACACTAGTCCTAAAAGAAAAAGGTCCCCCAAACTTGTGGCTAGCTAAGAACCTCAACAAGGCAATCCAGAATTCCACTCCTAAACCTATCCTCGCTTCCTCATAACAGTACAAATGATCTCAAAGTGATTCGCCAACTCAAATGATCCAAAGGGGTTTTCCAACTCAGTTGAACAACATAACCACGAATGCGTAGCACCCTAATCACCAAATTAAACCACATCAATGCAGGCCTAAGTAAAGAATGCGTCATAGACTAGCTCAGATGACCGACTCACTGAAGGTCTCACTATGAGACTAAGCATGTGCAGCTACGATAGGATATCAACTAATTTAGATATGAAACTATCTAACCGTCCAGGCACACTATGAGAATCCTCAAACAACCCAAATCAGTTCAGTCCTAATTGCTCAAAATGGACAACAAATTTTCAGTGTGCAGAGCATCACACTCAGTGCAGATATCCTAGAGAAAACCAGAGCAATATCAAGACCTGAAACCATATTCCTGGAAACAATGCACCTATTTTTTTTTTTTCAAGATAGGGAAAAAAAAATAATCCTTGTGAATCCCAGTAATTCAGCATGTATAAGAGTATTTTAGGACCTCAAAAACATTCAGTGGCACAGGACAATGTGAAATAACCGAATTCAAGGATCAAGCCTAACTTAGCAAATCACTAACCTAATCCTTTAGCCACTCCATTTAGATTCAAGCTTAAGACCCTATAATCAACAACTAGAGCAATCCTCATACTAATCAGACCACAACCCAAAAAGGAGAGTAAATAGAAATTACCTCCTCTGTAGAGTAGAGGTAGGGATCGGCGGTGAGGAATGAGCGACGGTGAGGAGCTTAATCGACGGTGGAGCGAAGATAGAGCTAAGAGTCAGATGGGCAGTCAGCGATCGTGAGGGCCGTGGGTGGTGATGGTGACGAGTCGACGGTGGTCGACGGTGGGGCTGGAGGAGGCGTGGGGTTTTGGAGCGGAGTCACGGTGGAGGGGAGTTGGGAGTGCGGTGATGGTGACGGTGTGGGTGAAGTAGCGGCGGAGTCGATGTGTGACGGCGGTGGATCTAAATCGGAGTGGGGGCGGTTCTGTGGAGAGGGCGAGAGTGAGAGACGGAGGAGTTGTGGAATGGGAGTTGGTGGAGGGACGGTGGTCGAAGGTGGGAGAGGGGCTGTGAGCGACGGTGGAGGCGGAATGTGGAATCGGTGGAGTGTGTGGTGGAGAAGATGTGTGACGGTGGCGGATCGGAATCAGAGTGGCGGTGGTGAGAGAAGAGGGAAACGGTGAGCGACGGTGAAGGCGGAATGTGGAATCGGTGGAGTGTGTGGTGGAGAAGATGTGTGACGGTGGCGGATCGGAATCAGAGTGGCGGTGGTGAGAGAAGAGGGAAACGGTGAGCGACGGTGAGGCTGGGGTGTATTGTGGGAAGCGACGGTGGAGGAGAAAAGTGAAATCGGTGGAGTGTGGGGAGTGGGGAGTGAGCTGGAGTGAGAGAGCGGGAGTGAGACGGAGGAGAAGAAGGGGGAAAGAAGAAAAAAAAAATTTTTTTTGTTTTTTTTAAAAAGAATTTTGTTTTCTTTTTTTAAAAAAAAAAATTTAGTGTAGGGTGAGAGTGAGAAAGGAAAATTTTTATTTTTTTAAAAAAAATTTTTATTTTTATTTTTATTTTATTTTATTTTATTTATTTATTTTTTTTTTGATATGTCGGATGCACAGAAGGGTGTAAATTAGCATATGTTTGCCTTGACCTCGCTATAGCGAAGCGAGGGCGAACTCAAGGAAAATTGCACAGAAGGGCCAAAAAATGGCATGTGTTTGCCTTGACCTCGCTATAGCGAAGCGGGAGCGAACCCAAGGAAAATTACACAGAAGCACTGAAAAATGGGTTGTTTTTGCCTTCAGTATGCCATAGCAAAGCAACAGCAAGCACATATATACAGCACATCACAGAAAAACCAAACATTTGCTGCAGCTTTGCCTCAGCAAAGTATGACAGCAAACAAATAAAAATTCTGACAGCAAAATGAGATTCTCAAAGCATCCTAATTCACCCAATCTCCACAAATGGTACCTTAATCTTATTATACACCATTCAATTACATCAAAACATGAGGATAACACCACACACAATGAAAATGCATAAAATGATTCCCAAATCACCCCAAATTCCACACATAGCACCCAACTCACTGCACAAACCATTGATTCACAACAAAAGGCATAAGGGTGGCATGCTGTACTCAAACATGGTGAAAACAGATTTGTCACTCCTCAAGCTTCATTCACCCCATACAAATTCCATCTCAAGTGACATTCACCATTTAGACAAACATTAAACCAACAGGAATGATATTCAAGCATGTAGTTTCTAATGCAAAATTTTAGGTGTACTTCCCTTTGTAGTTCCAACTCCTTGTATCAAAATGCACTTTGTAGCTCCAATGCAATGCAATTCGTCCAGCCATGGGAAAACCTTTCTTACCTACAAAAAGGTAAAACCAAACATAAATCCACTAAAACACACAAAAATCAAGGAAAAATGAAGAGATAAAGTGTTGAGAACTTGGGTTGCCTCCCAAGGAGCACTTGATTTATAGTCTTCAGCCTGACTCTTCTCTTTGTCAAGTGGAATCAGTGAGCGGTAGAGTGATGGTTTGCCTCTCTACCGTGCCACCCCAATAGTGCTTTAACCGCTGTCCATTGACCTTAAATCTCTCACCATCTTGTCCTTCTAGCTCCACAACACCCTTATCAAAGACTTGAACCACAGTGAAAGGGCCAGACCATCTAGACTTTAACTTTCCCGGAAAGATTTTCAGCTTGGAGTTATAGAGGAGAACTTGTTGACCCGGCTCAAAAGACTTAGAGACAATCTTTTTGTCATGCCACCGCTTTGTCTTTTCCTTGTAAAGCCTTGAACTCTCATAAGCATGAAAACGAAATTCTTCAAGCTCATTAAGCTGTAAGAGTTTCTTGTCACCTACTTCCTTTTCATCAAAGTTCAACTTTTTAATAGCCCAATAGGCATTGTGTTCCAACTCAACAGGAAGATGACAAGCTTTCCCAAAAACCAACCGGTAAGGAGACATACCGATAGGTGTTTTGTACGCGGTGCGATAGGCCCATAATGCATCATCCAACTTCATGGACCAATCCTTTCGAGTGATACCCACAGTTTTCTCAAGGATTTTCTTGATTTCTCTATTGGAAATCTCAGCTTGACCATTTGTTTGAGGATGGTAGGCTAAAGACACCTTGTGCTTCACTCCATACTTCTTCAAAAGAGAATTAAATTGATGGTTGCAAAAGTGGGTGCCGCCATCACTAATAATAGCCCTTGGAGCACCGAAACGAGTGAAGATATGCTTTTTCATGAATTTGACCACTACTTTAGCATCATTTGTCGGAGAAGCAATGGCCTCAACCCATTTAGACACATAATCCACCGCTACAAGAATGTATTGATTGTTGAAGGACTTGGGAAACGGTCCCATGAAATCAATTCCCCATACATCAAATAATTCCACTTCCAACATGCTGTTGAGTGGCATTTCATTCCTCCTAGAGATATTGCCAACCCTTTGGCACCGATCACAAGATAGAGCGAATTCATACGCATCCTTGAACAAGGATGGCCAGAAAAACCCAGACTGCAGGACTTTTGCAGCCGTCTTGGTACCTCCAAAGTGGCCTCCATATTCAGAGGAATGGCAACACTTCAATACATCTTGTTGCTCACCTTCTGGAACACATCTTCGAATCAGCTGATCAGCACAATAGTGAAATAGGAAAGGTTCTTCCCAATGATAGAACTTGACATCATGTAAGAACTTCTTCCGTTGGTGATAACTCAAGTCCTCAGAAATAATTCCACTCACAAGGTAATTAACTATGTCAGCGTACCAAGGAGTTTCAGAATGACACACCAAAAAAAGTTGCTCATCCGGAAAAGTTTCATGAATAGGAAGATCTCCATCATGTTGAGCTTCAGTACTCAACCTAGACAAGTGGTCGGCAACCTGATTTTCAGAGCCTTTTCTATCCACAATCTCAAGATCAAATTCTTGCAAGAGCAAAACCCATCGAATCAACCTTGCTTTAGAGTCCTTCTTACTAAAGAGGTACCGTAGTGCAGAATGGTCAGTATGAACAACCACTTTGGCACCAATCAAGTAAGGCCGAAATTTAGCAAATGCATACACCACAGCCAAAAGCTCTTTCTCAGTGGTAGTGTAGTTTTCTTGAGCATCATCGAGTGTCTTACTTGCATAGTAGATAGGATGGAAGACTTTATCCCTTTTCTGCCCAAGTACAGCTCCCACGGCATAGTCACTAGCATCACACATGACTATAAAGGGTAGACTCCAATCCGGAGCCATAATGACAGGAGCGGATACAAGTCTTCTCTTCAACTCTTCAAAAGCTTTCAAGCATGTATCATCAAACTTGAACTCGGCATCCTTCTCAAGTAAAGCACAGAGTGGCTTAGTGACTTTAGAGAAATCCTTTATGAACCGTCTATAGAATCCTGCATGGCCCAAAAAGCTTCTCACGCCCTTAACATTGATAGGTGGAGGAAGTTGTTCAATCACCTCTAACTTTGCCCGGTCAACTTCTAAACCTTTCTTGGAGACGCGATGGCCCAACACAATGCCTTCCTTCACCATAAAATGGCATTTCTCCCAATTAAGCACAAGGTTAGTGTCTTCACACCGCTTCAAAACTCGAGCTAAGTTGGCTAAGCACTCTTCATAGGAATCACCAAACACAGTGAAGTCGTCCATGAACACTTCCATGGTAGCTCTATCATGTCAGCGAAAATAGCCATCATACACCGTTGGAATGTAGCCGGTGCATTGCAAAGGCCAAAGGGCATGCGCTTGAAAGCAAAGGTGCCATATGGGCATGTAAATGTAGTCTTCTCTTGATCTTCCGGAGCGATTGCTATTTGGTTGTACCCCGAATAACCATCAAGAAAGCAAAAGAATTCCCTTCCAGCTAATTTGTCTAACATTTGATCAATGAAAGGCAACGGGAAGTGATCCTTCCGAGTAGCCGTATTGAGCTTACGGTAATCCATGCACACCCTCCATCCAGTCACAGTACGAGTAGGAATGAGTTCGTTGTGGGTGTTAGCCACTACAGTCATACCGCCCTTTTTGGGGACGCATTGGACTGGGCTCACCCAAGAACTATCAGAAATAGGATATACAATGCTAGCATCGAGCCATTTAAGAAGCTCCTTCTTCACTACTTCCTTCATAATAGGGTTGAGTCTTCTTTGATGTTCAATGGAAGGCTTGTGATTCTCTTCCAAAAAGATCTTGTGCATGCACATAGAGGGGCTAATGCCCTGGATATCAGCAATTGTCCACCCAATAGCCCGTTTGTGAGCTTTTAAGACTTCAACTAATTGCCCTTCTTGCTGAATAGTGAGATCCGAAGCAATAATCACCGGAAGAGTATTGTTGGAACCCAAATAAGCATATTGTAGATGAGATTGCAATGCCTTCAACTCAAGTGAAGGTGGATCCTCTAAAGAAGATTTTAACTTTGGTCGGTCATTAGAACCCAAATCAAGTGACTCAAATGGTATCCTCCTTTTAGGATAAGGAGTTGTTGCATCCATAATAGCCTTGCATTCCACTACATCAAAACCCTCAGAATCAATATCAAGAAGAGCGGCTTCAAGTGGATCTTCAATCATAGAGGTCTCAAATTCATCTTGTGTGACCAGACCAATCATATCAAGGAAGAAACAGTCTTCATGCACATGAGGAGTCTTAATCAATTGATTCATATTAAAAGTAACTTGCTCATCGGCCACCCTCAAGGTCAACTCACCTTTCTCTACATCTATCAAAGTTCTAGCCGTAACTAAAAATGGCCTTCCTAGCAGCAAAGGTAGTTCTCTATCCGGATCAAAATCAAGTACAATAATATCAGCTGGAAATATGAACTTATCAACCTTGACTAAGACATCTTCAATAATCCCCTTAGGATAAGACAAGCTTCTATCGGCCAATTGCAAAGTAACCGTAGTAGGTCTAGCATCACCTAATCCCAACTTGTTGAATACAGACAACGGCATAAGATTTACACTAGAGCCAAGATCACACAAGCCATTACCTAAGAATTTACCCCCAACATGACAGGGTATAGAAAAGCTCCCAGGATCCTTCAACTTAGGCGGGAGTTGCTTGATTACATCAGTGAAACTCTTAGTGACAGCCACCGTTTCGAACTCATTAAATCTTCTTTTCTTTGAGAGGACATCTTTCATGAACTTAGCATATTTAGGCATTTGTTCTAAGGCTTCCGCAAAGGGAATGTTGATATGCAATTGCTTGAACATTTCAATGAACTTCTTGAATTTCCCATCTTCTTGATGTTTCTTGAGCCTTTGTGGAAAAGGAGGTGGTGGGACATATCGTGGAGGAGAAGTATTGGTCTTTCTCTTCTTCTCGTCCATATTGTCAGGAGCAATTGGCTTGCTTGACACCACCTCATCTAGATTCACTTCAGCTTGCTTCCTCTTCTTGTTTTCCTCTTCTTCGACCACAATCTCTTCAGCAACCTCGTCATTAAGGATAAGATCTTCCACAACATGATCCTTTGGCTTTGTTGTAGCCTTACCCATACTTGGAACATTGGGTAAAGTCTTGCCACTCTGAAGAGTAAGAGCCTTGCATTCTTCTTTACCTTCTCGCTTAGGATTGGGAATAGTATCACTTGGAAGACCATTTCTTGGTTGAGCACTCAAGTGTGAAGCAATTTGGCCCATTTGTATCTCAAGATTTTTGATTGCTGTGTCATGAAGAGAAACTGTGCCAACTAAGCCTTCTTGACTCTTGATAAGTTGCCTCAAGAGTTTATTTGTCTCAGAATCACCCTCTTGTGGCTTCGGTGGTTGCTCAAAACCTGGTGGATGCATTGGCTTACTAGAAGAAGCATAAGGATTAATTGGATTCTCACTAGGTCCATTCCTCCAAGAGAAGTTAGGATGGTCCCTCATACCCTTGTTGTAAGTATTAGAGTAAGGGTTGCCACGTGGATACCTTTGATTATTGTTCAAATAACTCACCGACTCCATAGTATGATAACATTCTTCAGAGGAGTGGGCTTCTCCACATATTTCACATGAAGGACTTGGAGCTTGGATATCATTCACATTCCTTGACAAATTTCTCTCTATCTTCAATTCAAGTTGATCAAATCTCTTAGCCATTGCTTCAAGTTGAGCAACAATTTCCTTAGACACATTAGAACTACTCGAAGGACTTGGTTCCTTATATGTCCTATAGCTAGAACGTGATTTTTCAGATTGTTGCAAGGAACTAGAGGCAATGTCCTCGTACAACTGTGAGATATCACAAACTCTCATCTTGCCAATTCCACCATTAGAGGCATTGTTGAGCATATTGGAAGTGGGCACATCCAATCCGGCTGCAAAGGCTTCAAGTAAAACATAGGTCTTCTGTTCATGGTTAGGACAACTACGCCATAGCTCCTTGAATCTCTCCCATGCTTCATGAAAAAGTTCTCCGGGCTGTTGTTGAAAACCCAAGAGTTCAGCTCTTTGAACAGCCCGTCTACCCCTTGGAATGAACCTTGCTTTGAACTTAGATGCCATTTCATCCCAAGTAGTGATGGAGTTAGGAGGTATAGCAGTAAGCCAAGCTCTTGCCTTCTTGTCAAGTGATAGAGGAAAGAGGCGCAATCTAAGTGCATCTGCAGTTACTCCTTGAAACTTGAAATTCTCACACACTTGTACAAAGCGTGTCAAATGGTCAGTAGGGTCTTCATTCTGAGTTCCCGAAAACAAGCCAATCATTTGGAGCATTTGAAGCATGATTGGCTTCAACTCAAAATTCCGAGCTTGAATAGCAGGGAATCGGATGCTAAACTGGTAGGTGGAGTTTCCTTGTTCCATGTATTCATCCAAAGTGTGCTCCAAGTTATCATCATTAGGATTAGCCATATTGTAAACTGGATGAGGACGAGGTGGTGGTCTCGGTTGCTCTTGTACGGGCAAAGGTTCAGGTCCTTGAAGAGGTAGCACTTGAGGTTCAGTTTCAAAGTCTTCAGAAAAATAATCTACAAGAGCACCGTCAAGAACGATCTCCAAATCAGTTTGCATACGGAGCTTAAACACCTACAAGTCAAGAATCCCAAAACGAGTATCAAACTTATCAACTAATAGAACTACACTAAGAAAAACAAGAAAAAGAACTACAGCTATAACTATACTTAAAAACAAAGCAAATTAAGAAAGTCAAACAAGAAGAATAAAAGTATTCAAGCGTAATCAAGCGCACAATTACACTAATTAACTCAAAAGACTTTAGTCAATAGTCCCCGGCAACGGCGCCAAAAACTTGTTCGCCGTTTAGCTTCCGCAAGCGCACGGGTCGCAAGTAATAAAATGATAAGTAAAGATCGTTCCCACGAGGACTATGACGAAAGTGAGTTAATTATTGTAACTATGTTTTTAACTAGGTTGAATGAAATCATTTGGAATTGAGTATGTTAATTAAGAGAATTTGTGAAAAACAATAAGGTAAAACAAAGGTGAATGTAAAATTGATTCTACTTCAAGGTTTAAAGGCTTAGGATTACTTCTTCCTCATTGTATTTCATAAAACTATGCAATTAATTCACTTATGCTAGTTGTGTGAGTCCATATGCTAGTCAAAGATTCTAAAATCATCAATCAAGCTCTCTCAAGTCAAGATTGATTTTTAATCTTCATTAACAATGTTCAATCTCTTGTCTATCATTAATGAAAATCATCTTTTCCAATCAATTCTTCATTAGACTATGCTAGGTTATTAGATATATCTCTATTCTAACAACAAACCATCCATTTAATCCCTAAACTTCAAGTCTAACATGATTTTTCTCAAGTTCTACAACCAAAATAGCTCTCTCAAGCATCATTCAATTGAACTAAACTAATCATGTGGTGATCAAGCACAAGATAGTAATTAAGCATAGAGGAAAATCAACATATATTCTCAACAACTAGCAAAAGCAAGAAAATATAGTAGTTTTAATCCATACAATGAGTAGAAGTAATCCTAAATGAGAGTTTTAGCCACTCATAGTCAATACAAACCAACAACTCAATATAAAACTCATGACCATATCAGCAATTGAGAAGAGAAGAGGGGAAAAACCAGAAAAAGAGAAGAAAAATCTTGAATTTCTCCAAGAATCTCCTCCAAGAAACACCAAAATCCTCCTCAAGCTCTCCAAGAAGCCTCCTTGTAGTCCTTGAGCTCTTCCTTGTGCAGAATAGGTCCAATTCGGCGCCCCCATTAGGTTAAAAAGTCAGCTGATGCATCAGTTTTTCAAAACGCACAGTTGCAGTATCGCGACTTCGCCCTCGCTTCGCTATAGCGAACCCACAGCGTACGCGGTCAGAAAGGCCTATTTTTGATGTGCTTTCGCTTTCGCTTCGCTGTGGCGTAGCAAAAGCAACCGGGGACACCTTCAAGCTACTTTGATCTTCCTTCTTGGTTTTTGTTCTTCTTTTCTTCACCTCCAAGGATCCATGTAAGCTTTCATTTCTTGTCATCATCCTCCTACAAAGAGAAGGATTTTATGAGCTTTTCAATTCTTCAATTTAATCTAAAAACCTATACATTTAGCTCAAAATTTGCACTTTTTCAAGTATTTTCAACATATCACATTTTTCTTCATATGTATAAAACTTATGCACAATTTAAGTTTAAAACCACAAATATATGAGAAAAATGTGATGAAATACAAGAATTTCCAGAGAATAACACTCTCCCTCTCTTTTGTCTCTCTCATGCGCATGAAGTGGCTTGAGGGGGCAGAAATTCTGCACCTCACTCTCATCTTCATCATCACACTCTCATCTCTCTCTTCTCTCTCCATTTTCGCCATTGGAGACCAAAAAGGAAGAAGGAAAAGCTTGTAAAAAAGGTATGATCTTGATCTCTAATGGAAAAATGCTCTTCTATAAAGTTGTTCCTCTTGTTAAGAGCTTTCATCCTATGGTTTTAGATTCTCCATTGGAGGTGATTTGAGGAATCACAAAAATCTACAAGTTGAAGAATCATGAAGTGCCGTTGGGAAAGTTGTTGAGGTAAGTGAAAGCTTCATTTTCATATAAGTTTTGTGGCCATTGGTTAGGCCTTGAATTTCTGGAATTTTAGCCCTAATTTTCGTGATTTAGGGTCTTGGGGAGTATAATATGTTGTTGTCATGGAAATGGTGCCTTGTTTAGTGTTTTGAATGGATAGAATTGCATTGAAGCTTAAATGTGAAGTTTGGCACCTTTTGTGTTGGTTTTGTGCTTTGGTCAAAACAGGGCATGTTGATAGGTTGTGATTTTGGTCATTTTGAGGTTACCATTGTGTTCCTTGTGAAAATTTATGTGGGAATAGGCTTGATTATTAATTTTGGAGCCATGGGACACTTAGGTAGAAAATTGGAAAATCTGTCCCTTGGAACTCTGTTCTGGGCAGTTTATTTGTGTGAACTTTTTTAATGACCAAATGATTTCAGAAAATTGTGAAACTTTCCAGTCTTAAATTTCACATCCCAAGCTTCAAAATGGACATATATTTTGTGTCATTTCGTTTAGTATTCTGGGAGATATGATTGTCCAAAGTTTGGGATGGAAACAGAACTCTGTTTTGGAGTAGTGTTGAGTTTTGTGTAATTCTGGAATTTTTTGGTGATTTCCAGTAATGGTACATATTTTTCCTAGAAATAGGACTTAAGTACCTTTCTTTTGGCTTTGGAATGACCTCATTTCAAGTTTTCTAGAATTAGCTATAATTTTTGGAAGTTCAGGCAGGAAACAGAATTTTCTTGGCCGCGGCCAAAGGTTATGAACCGCGGCCCAAGACCTTCTGTGCATCCATTGGCCGCGGCCCATGGGTAGGCTGGCCGCGACCAACCCCCAAAAATCAGTATTTTGGACTTTTAAAAGGTGACCTTTGGTAAAGTGTTTCCCAAGCCTTTAGGCATGTGTTTAGGCTTTGATTAGCCACCTAAAGGTCATGAATGGTAACCAACTTTAAGCGTTATGAAAATGTGAGTTTGGAAAGAGAATGATCCTATGTCCTTGATTTGGTTATAGGGTTGATATTCACCCTGATCATGGTTTGATATCCGCTTGGATCGTGAGTAGCCGATGCTGGAGCATACGTGGAAGAATAAGAGTAAGGAACTTACCTCTCCTGCATGTATTGATATTTGTGTTTGTGTATTGATGCATGTTATTGCTTTGCTTGATTATGTGAAACATATATGAATGATTAAAGCTCTGTTTCTATTTATGCTATGGCCATGAGTATGTTGTTGAAACATTGAGCATGCGGATATATCATTTTGTGAACACGAGTTATTGTGATGCAAGCATGTCATGCATTAAACACTTATCTTGCATGCATATTGGTATCTGTTTCCTACTGGGATTCTCTAGAATCTCACCCTCCCCTACCAACATTTTAGGCAGGACAAGTGGCTCGAGGAAGGAGCAAGCGACTAGGGGCGGCGAGAATCCCTTATGGGCATTTGTATTTGGTTGTTGGTTATCATTGCTATTTGGGATAATCGTAGTTGATTTGGATGTATTTAGAGTTTTATATGTTCGGATGATATATTGGAGTGTGTATTTGGATTAAGTATTGTGTAATCCCCATTTGAGAAATTGTAAAGGGTGTATGTGCCCATGAACCTTTAGTGAAGATATGAACCCGGGATTGCCGGGATTGTTATTGTGCACTCTGATATATTATAAATGTTAATTATCTTCACAATGTAATTGTATTCGAAATGTGAATGTGAGACCAGGTTAAAGTGATTTCGAAATGTATTTGTGAAAACCCTATCTTAAGGATGGGGAATGTAAATGAATTTTGATTATTATTTGTCTCTATTTCACTCTAATGTTGTATTTCGGATATAATTACGGAGGGGGTTACAAAAAGCACTTACTAGATAACAGTAATGGTGATGAGGATGGTGTGGGGAATCGTGATGGTGGTAATGGTTGGCAAAGTTGTTGGGTTTAAAAAGAGGTATCGAAGAAAGATAAGTAAACTGATAAAGAGTGGTATTGAAATAGGTCTAACAAGACGGAGAACTAAATCTTATAAAAAATATTCTTAAGCTTCATAGTCAGTTAAATCTTCATAGGTATACTTATGATCAATTAAGTTTTGCAAATTTGCTTATTAGTTGTTGATTATTTCTTTTTAAATGTTTTAGGGGCAGTATAGTCAAGTTCAAAAATTCAGCCTATCAACTGAAGTACATCATGATAATATTGTGTTGGATAACTCTCAAGCACTGCCAAGCCAAATGACTTTTACAAATTTGTTGATGGTATGTCATATTGTTGAATAACATAATCAACTAGTTTGTTTATATAGGATAGATATATATTGAGACATTGTTTTTATTTTTTAATTGTAGGCACCACTTAACTACAACATTACATCGCTTGAAGCACTAGATTTTAACCAAACATATAATATTGGTAACCATAAAGCGTACTGTTATTAGAAGAAAACAATCCAATCACTTTTATTGAAATATGAAATTTTTAACATAGCATTGTTTCATCTCAAGACAATTGACAATTACAAGATTCTCACTATACATCGATTAACATTATGTTACAAATACAGGTTCAATGATTGACTTAGATCCTTCAGCATGAAGTCTCCTTTTTAGCTTATTTTGTCCAGCTCTTTTGTATAGCTTGTTACTTCTTTGGGCCTTCTCTCTTTTAGGTCAAGCAAGCTCACCATTTTGTTCTTCCACCATATGCATGTCCATGTCTTTTCAACTGATGTAATATAAGCTGACTCTATTTTTTGTCTAGCTTGCTCATTGATCAAGTAATATGCTATTAAACTAAGTCAAGAAATAGTCATGTAACAAGCTATGCTATTTGCTTGTAGATGTATAGAAACAGACGGATAGAAAAGTTGTAAGATATGTCCCCTTTAATGCAAGAAGTGAATGTGGAGCACTGAACAAGGTTCATTAACACTTTCAGACAGAATCTACTGATTCAGCCATTAGAGCTCAGGATAATTAAAATAAGCCACAATCAAACAGCATAATATAGTTACCTTGTTGGAATCGAATTAAAGTCTTTACAAACCAACATTGGAATGTCTGCACTTGCAGCAATTTTCTCCAACCCTTTCAAGAGTGTGTGCACCTATAAACGTGGGATTATAAATACTGTGTATACAATCAAACTGCTCAAAAGCAAAATAGATGGCTTACTTGCCAGATTTAACATCTTTTTAAATCTTGGTGCACATTTACATGTGTATTTGCTTGAAGTCAAGTCCAAAAGAAGAGCCAATGAGAAATACCATTCAAAAAAGGTTATATAAGCTAAATCTACTGGCAAAAGAAAACCAGGGGGGATACTAATTGGTGAAAAAAATGAATGCCTTAAAACCTTCATTAAGTAAAAGACAATGAAAGTCAAGCATAATCTACCTAACATACATATCAAGGCATCATGCATAATGAACACATCAACGCAATCTACCAAGGGGTCACAAGTAAACAATAGCAACATAAAAGCTTACCACACAAAGAAGCTGTCTTTTTCCAGGTTTTATAATTCAGAAAAATATTATCTCATACTTGAAATCATTGAGATGAGTGTGCTTTCCTTGGTAATAGAAATATAACTCCAAGACCACAAGATTGAGGAACAAAATTTCAAGAAAGAACCTTATTTATGAATTGCTAAAGAAAACTAAACCAAGAATATATATAATGGAAGAAGATTGCCTTGATCCACAAAACAAGCACAGTAAAGGCAAATAGTGATTCATTGATTATTCGAATATCTTCTGTGGTTATGTTTATTCTATGATTAACTTACCATTCATAATTCAAAAAATTTTGCACATTGGTTAGTCATGAATGTGTGATTTACACGTATATTAGGTTATCAGGGGAGAACATCTATACAACAGGCACAACTGCGCAAGGGTGAATTAAGGTTAATAAAATAAACATACATGATGGCTGAATGCCAGAGTTGAATATCTCTTACTTTGTATTCAACTGTGCAATGGTGCACCCATCGTAGAGTAGAATAAAAGTAGCCCACTGAATCTTACTTAACTTGAAATATAAAATTAGATCAGAATACATAAAAACCTCAGTACTCGTAACCTTTGATATGGTTAAGTATGATTTATATTATATATTATACTCCCTCCGGTCCTAATTATAAGACAAAGATGACTTTTTTGAAAAAATTAAGGAAGCTAATGAAATTACTTTAAAGTATTTATATTTATAATTTTTTTCTTCAAACTAATTATTTTAACTAATAAATTAATATATAATCTAAGGATACATAACATATGATATGATTAAGTAACTTATTTAACTTCCTTAATTTCTCCCAAAAAAGTCAACTTTGTCTTATATTTATAACCGTAGGTAATATTATTCTGCTAGTTAGCTTATAGTGATTCAACGTCAAGAGGGAAAGAATGATTGTAATTGTTATGCTCTTCAAAACTTCTATACCAAAAATGCGGGAGACAGCTTTACCTTGTGCAAGCAAAAATAGTGGCTTAATAGATAGACCATATGATACTCCATTGGTCTTTCACCAACAGGTTTAGTAATGAAAGGGTAGCCAAATTAAAAAGAAAGAGATGAATCATCACTTACCCAATGGATGACCAAGCTTGAAGGAGCTTTTCACCGTGATGAAATTCACACAGCGACTGACTTTGCAAAATCCCAAACACTATGGTACATCAAAATCCCCAAAAAACTTGAAAAATCAAACTACAAAAGATAGGTAAAGAAGAAGAAGAAGAAAAAGAAGAAACAGAGCAAAGGACATCACATGAAACTTCATAAACAATAAACAAACCGGACACGAAAGGATGAACTTGGTAAAAATTGGAGAAAATAGGAATATCGATTGTGATATGGAGATAAGATAGAGAGAAATTCTGAAAGCATATTGATGGAGAAAACATGGACAGAGAAAATAGGTATGAAATGCACGGTTTAATTTATTTTGGTTTGGATCTAATTTTAAGATGCAAAACAGCGTTGTTTTTTGGCAAAGGAGAGGCAATGAATGGAAAAGTATGGGAGGGAAGCCGGACGCCAATATTTTAGTCTTAAAAGTTACGAATTTTAAACTCCAAAATTTAGAGTCTTTCTTGTGTCGATATTTTTACAAAAAGTGTTGATGCTCGAGCATAGGGGTAGGAAATCGCCGGATTTCCACTACACCAATCTATTATTGTACGCGCGAGCTCACTACTCCTCCTCTAAACCCTTTTTGCAAGTCCAAAATAATATAATAATATGTATAGACTTATATTATCTTATTCTCTCTCAAGCAATGTGAAACTTATTTGTTTGACACACCCACATATGTGTATTCATAACAAAATTAAAAATTAATAAAATATTATATAAGAATTAATCCGATTGAGATCATAGTCTAGAGTACTTACTAGCGAAATTGGAGAGAAGCATACAGAGGAAACAATATTTATTGGTGAAGACCTTAAAAACGATAATTATTTAGAAGGACCAAAAATCAAAGTATAAATTGAATAATACTAATTTACCCAAGGTCAAACAACCTAATTTCTCTTTTATATTTAGAACTTTAAAAAAAAGATAAAATGGATATATTCAGAAGCCATTGTTGATGATGTCCGAATGATCCCAAATCTAATTATAAGATCTATGAAGTTTTTTGAAAAAAAAAAAACTTCTAAGTTCCCCAAACGGAATGATACATAAAGCAGAATCTACGAAGGCAGGATTCAAGAAACTGGAAAATCCAAAAAGAGATTCAACAGTGTGCTAAAAACCAGTAAAGAAAGATAAAATGGTATGAATTTCCAAATATATTTAGGCAATGTTTGGTATGATGGAATTAGGGGTGATGGAAATGGAATTGAGAATCAATTCCATCATGATACTTGTTTGGTATGATGGAATTGGAAAATTTTCCAATTCTATGTGGAAGCCAAATAGGCTCAATTCCACCTAATCAATTCCATCAAATTACCTAAGATTTACAATTCCATGTGATCATTTCCATCTATTACCCTGCACTACCTTCAAAAAAATAAAAAATTGAAGGACATTTTGGTATTTTTATACAAAAATTAGATGTCATTTTCATGACATACCAAACATACTTTTTGTCCTCATTTCCATTTCCATATCCATTTCCATCAAAATCAATTCAAACGTACCAAACGGGCCCTTATAAGATTAAGAGCACGAACAAAGAAATTTTCTTAGTGTGACTTTAAGGATTATCATACTTTTTTTATAAATGAAATTTTATATAGTAATAAATATTGAAAATATTATATATATATATATATATATATATATATATATATATATATATATATATATATATAAGACGTCAAATTAAAATTGTGAAAGTAAATTATTCACGAGGCTCAGATGATTTAATTATCTTAATAGTAGATTAAAGTAAAACTATAAAAAAAATTTTACTAACCGGCATATGCTTGAGATATGGTAGTGGTAGAGAAGTAGGGATTTAGTCAAGGACAATTTAATATTTCTAAATTTATATTTTGATACTTGATGCATCTAACTAACAACAGTTTTTAAGATCCCTTTTAATAAATATTAATTTTTGTAAGTCCTTTATTCTAATTGTCTCTGATTCCTAATTAGCGGTTAGCATATATTTTTTTTGCTCAGAAGGTTAGCATATATCAGATGAACTGAAAAAAGCAAGGTATTAAAACCCGGACCGGGTAGTGAACCGGTCGGGGTACTGGGTTAAGGGTCAGTGGGTCAGACCGGGACCAAACCGGAGCTAAACCGGTAAGAAATTAAAAATTTTAGACTTATAGTATGAAATTCTAAAGAAAAAAATAAAAAAAAAAATTTTTTTTTTTTAAATGGGAACCGGACCGGCCAACCGGCCGGTTCGCCGGTTACCGGGCCGGACCGGCCGGTCCGGTCCGGTTTCCAGAACACTGGAAAAAAGAAAAACGCAAGCTGAGATCCTCTTTTCTTAATATTTTTATTACTCAAGAGGAACGGTGAGTGTTTACGAAACACTCAAATTGTGATTTTAGAAGATATGTTGTTCATGTATGAGATAAAACTTCTCTTATATACTTATCTTCTCAAAAACTCAACCAAACAACATCATTGTACATTGTACAAAGTCCAATACCCTTATTCACACATCCTTCTCTAATATCTCTAACGTAATGTAACTCGAAACTGTATATCTGACGGATCATTCAAAGGCATTTTCTAAATCCAAATGTATTACTATGGTTCCCATTCTCAAATCCGAATGAATCTTCGGTTCATCTCTCTTCTCTCTGTACTCAAAATCGTAATCTTACTTTCCCCAATCTGATATCATCTTCTTGATCAAAAAGAAACCCAATTGATTCCACAAATTTGCTGATGAACTATACCATATTAGACACCCCCTTTATGAATTTAGCTTCTGGGTTTCCGAAAACTTCGTTCCTCAAACTTAGAAGGATGCAGAGGCTTTGAATTATAATCGATCCAATGGAGCACAATCGCAATGAAGATCGAAGAAGCAAACATGGGAATCGGCCCGAAAAACCACAGCAACAAATTAAGAGCGAAGTAAAGAGCTCGAAGACCTAGTGACCAGAACTCAGTTCCTCTTATGACTGCATTTTCTACACTGCTCACTGGTACAGGTAAGTCCAGATCTGGTGTGCATATTAGGTAATTCGCATGAACGAAGTGTCTGGTTGATTGAACGAAGCATGAGAAAGCTAGGAGGAAGCAGATTAGTAAGCATATGTACTTGATGGAGATTGTGATTGATCTTGTGTCTCCGTAGATTAATTCACTCTGGAACACGTTGTCTTTACTGTTTGCTATCCAGGCTCCGATTAGAGAACAGATCGTTAAGGAAATTGTGGCTAAGAAAGTTGCAACTGTTATGTTCGATGAAACTACTGAGAGAGAATTCTTAACATCCCTGTTTTGCATCTGATTATCATGATGTGGGGAAAAAAAAAAGAGAAACATGATCTTAATCAGAAAATTAAACTTAAACTTGTGAGATGATGAGGTTAAGCCAAGCTTATCCCTCTCATATTGAATATATATGCATTTCTGACTTTTCTAAGCATCAAAGTCAAAATTTTGGGTTGGGATTAATATCTGGTTTTGATGGTTTCAATGAGAAATCAATCATGAACTCTATTGTTATGTAGTTCATTTGCTGTGTACAGGAGACACTTGACTATCCAGAAATGAAGACTGATTCACCTTCTTTTTCCGCCTTAATCTTTTATTTAGAATTCAAAATTTAGATACAACTAACGTGCAGGAGAGAAGTTGAAATTGGTGTACACATGAAGCATTCGTACTTGAGAAACAAAGTTATCCCATAGAACATAGTATTTTGGATTTTTCCACTGTACCTGGCACTTCTAGCAACTAACTAGTCCAAAATTAGGGCTCTAACACAAGACCACCAGTTAAACTGGAATGACTCACAACTAGTCGATTCAAGCGTGCGTTTGGTGGTTATAACACAATATTTCAAACTGTATTTAAACATGATATTATTCATATATATATATGTATGTATGTCTGTCCATGTTGTGTTATGTCCGATACTGGGGCTACTTTATTATGCAGAAAACTGAAGGGAAGCTATGGGAATGGAGGAGGAAGGAGAAGAAGGACTTGCCTGCATGATTCTATGAACCCATTCGCTTCTGTCGTTGTTCTCAAAGCCCATGCTTGTGGTGTGAGGACGATAAATGTACCTGTAAAGGAGAAACAAGTGGTAAACAAACATGATGAGTATTCCACAAGGGACCAGAATCAGATCAAGGTACTCCTTCTGAAAATGGAACTCCATGATTATTATTTTTCACTTTCAAGCAGTTTCAGTACTGAAAGAAAAGAAAAGATATAGAGGATGACTAATTGGGGGATTTTTTTCATGTGATTAGTCAGACTATATTGCTTCGTTTTATAAACTTGGTGGTTCAAAAGAGGAATATCCCTTCATTTTTGTTGACCTGAACGATATTTAATTTGATAGAGGCATCTCTGACCTTTTTGTAATTGGGGAATTGAGAGCAACTTGTTGGTTGTCCTTATCAACTCTCTAGAATTATTGGATTGGGCAGCTAATATTGTTTGTAAGAGGGAGGAATTAAGAGTTAAACAATTGACTTTGGTAGGAAAATGGACTTTTCAAAGAGGAGACAGCTAACTAGAGCTGAGACATATACTCATCCTAACGTTATAATGAAATTATAAGTTTATAATGTTTTTGTTTATAATATTTCTCGAAGTGTAGAGAGAGACAAACGCATAACGAGCCCCACTTCTAATCTATCGTTCCTGCGTAAGTGGAGCCCGGTGCTGGCTGTCAAACCAAATTAGAGGAGCGAAGTTAAACGCGGGTCAAAGGTGTGGGTTTGGATTAGCTTTTTTTAATAGTTTTTTATGACTTACGAGATAAGTGTGTGAGAGGAGTTTTGTCTCGGGTTTCGCAAACCATGGTTTGGAGGTTTGCCCCTAATTGGGTAAAGGAGTAATTTCACACTTTTTAAAATTATTCCCAAATTTCTTCAAATTTGCTAGTAATAATTTAAAAGGAAAATTAATCTACAACTCTCTATAGTTTCACATTATTTTAATTAAGTTTTTGTGGTTTTTATATCAGGTCTTCATTGTTTTATGTTTTTAATTAGGTCCGTGTTATTTCCCCCCCCTTTTCATTAGTTCCATATAGTCTAACTTCATGTTTAATTAAGCTTATGTAGTTTCTTTTTCTTTTTATGGGTTACCAAGCGATAAGGCGGACTAATGATTCCTATAAATACCTAGCTATATAATATGAGTAGAGTTGGTAATATGGGTCTAGACCGTGGGCTGAGCCTGCGCAACCCGATAAAATAGGCGATTTAAGTTCTGTAAAACTGGAACCGTTTGGGAGCAGTTCTTTTAGTCCCAAACCCATATGGTCCTAACCCACGGCGGGTTGGACCACAGAGTTGGCAGGTTAACCCTTATTTCTTTTTCTTTTTTTAATGCAACCCAAAACCCAAGTCTAGAAGTTTCAAGCCGAAAGGCCCAAAGTCTCAAACCCAATTTCCTGCTCTAGCCTACTATCATTTCACTCCTAATTGACATTTATCTTCTAATTATATTTAATCATTTATCTCATTTTCATTTACTCATTTATTTAAAATTAGCATAATATTATCTTTGGTTTTGTTTTATTATCTGTGGCAGTGGCGGATTTGCCTGTGGAAAAGCAAAGTGATTGAGCTCAAGAAAATCTTACAGCTTTACATCATACTTCAAATTCGAATACCATTAATATTAATTAATTAATGATTATTTTTAAGTTCTACTGATGAGTTTTGGATTTATGTTTATTTTTTCATATGTAAACTTGTGATGAATATTTAATTTATAATGTATTTTTAATTTTTTTATTGTTTGAGTTTGTAGAAAAAAAAATTTTAGTATATCGTTTAAAAAAGATTTGAAAAAAAAATAATAATATGGGTTGGGCGGGCTTAACGGTTATGGGTTGGGTTGGCTAAATGTTGATCCATATTGATACGGTCTTTTTAGGTCTGAATCTATATGGTTTCAATCCGTGACGGGTTAATCCAAACCCTATGGGTTGGACCATATTACCTCCTTACTATGAGTTAGACCATATTAGCAAGCCATATGACACTCTAAATCATGTCATGTTTCAGTAAAAAAAAATAAGATGCCAACTGTTCCGCATTATTGAACCATAAGCGCCAATTACTCCTCAATGAATAGTTTAGGGATAAAAATACCCTTTAACCCAAAGTTAATTTAAAGTTAACGTCAATGTTTATTGAGGATAACATTGCAATGATTTTGACACTTGGTGAGTGACATTGTTCCTTTTTTTTTTTTTATAACAAAGTTTTAGAAAATGGGTTAGACTCACCCATAATCTAAGGATAGGACTCTTAACTCATGATCCACTAAAGCCTGTCTCTATAGGCACTGAATCATGACAAGTATGCCCTTTTTTTTCTAACCCATATGTAGGAATCACCTTAACTTCACTTAGCTGTGGAGATGCTTCCCTCAGGAATCGAACTCACTCCATTTATGAGTGTCCGATCCCCTTACCAACTGAACCCATGAACGAGGGGTGGTGGGTGACAATGTTCTAATAAATAGTTTAGGATACCCAATATACATCACAAATTATTTCAGTGACCGAAATATCTTTTAAACCTAGTTTTTTTTATTAAAGAACTAGTATTAAATTGAAGTCTATTTTGAAAAAAGATTAACTATTTCCAAATATCACTCTCACATTGCCATATATTGTTATCACGTTAATGACATATTATCCGGGGCACCTAGTTAACCACAATTCTAAGGACAAATTTTACAAGTGTTTAAGGGCATTTTTGCTGATGAACTATTTATAAGGAGTAATATTTTTCCTAAATTATTCATCAGAGTAATGTCGACCTTTAAGCGTTAAAATTGTTGTATAGATGTCCTTTGACTAACCAAAATTGATATAACATATGACAATATAGAAAAAATATGACTTGTAACTATACCATTAGTTGATCATTAGGACAGGTAGACAATTTTTTTTTTTTTGGTTCATGGATATCTTATTGACAATTTATGTGACATCTTGATTCAAGTATTCAGGGGCGCTGTTTTGAACTTGAGACTTGCGTGGAGTAGCTAAAATACTTCCTTCATTAAGTCAAGAATTGGAATGCAATTATGTGACATACTTCTTTCAATTCTAATTATAAGATAAAGTTGATTTTTTTAAAAAAATTAAGGAAGCCAATTAAATTACTTTAAAGTATTTATATTTTTATTTTTTCTCTAAACTAATTAATTTGACTAATAAACTAATATATAATATAACGACACTAAAAATATAAATACTCTAAAATAAATTAATTGATTTCCTTAATTTCTCTAAAAAAGTTAACTTTACCTTATAATTAGAACCAGAGGGAATATTAAACATGATGCGATATGTTTCTATAAAAAGTAAAAAGCTGTTGGTGCCAATTGCTTCAACAATTTTAGAATATAAGTTACTCTTCGATAAATATTTTAGGGCAATATATTTTTTTTTATATAAAAGGGCAAATATTCTTTAACTCAAAGTTAATCTGAAGTTAATGGCCATCATCAACATTTATTAGTCAAAAGGTGAAATTACAACAATTATAACACCTGAGAGTTGAGAGACAACAATACTCTAATAAATTAGTTTCGAGACAAAAATTACGTTTTTTTTTTTTAAAAAAAACCTATAATCTTATTCATCAACGAAAAATCAAACTGTTTCACAAATTCACCAGTGAACTACATACTAGGCTTTCCCTTCTGAATTTGACCTCTAGGTTTCTGAGAACCAAGTCCCTGAAAATTAGTCGGATGCAGAGGCGTTGTATTATAGTCAAGCCAATGAAGAACAAGCGCCAAGACAATCGAAGAAACAAACATAGGAATCGGCCCAAAAAACCAAAGCAAGAAATCGAAAGCGAAGTAGAGAGATCGAAGACCCAGAGTCCAGAACTCAGTTCCTCTAATAACTGCGTTTTCTACACTTCCCACTGGTACTGGTAAGTCCAGATCTGGTGTGCATATGAGGTAATTCGCATGAACGAAGTGTCTGGTTGATTGAACGAAGCATGAGAAAGCAAGGAGGAAACAGGTTAGTAAGCATATGTATTTGACGGTGATGGTGATTGATCTTGTATCTCCATAGATTAATTCATTCAGGAACACGTTGTATTTACTGTTGGCCATCCAGGCTCCGATTAGAGAACAGATCGTTAGGGAAATTGTTGCTAAGAAAGTTGCAGACGATATGTTTGATGAAATTACTGAGAGAGCGTTCTCAACATCCCTGTTTTGCATCTGATTATCACCATGAAAAAAGAATTAGAAATAGGATAAAATGTATAAGCAGAAAATTAAACTAAAATATGTGAGATGATTGCTTAGATTAAGCCTAGATTTTCCGTCTCATGAATAGATATAGACTAATCTGGATTCGAGGCATGACAAGACCATTTTTTCAAGTGGTGGCCCTACCAACTAACGTTTCTGCGTTCACAAATTTTGAATTTGAAACCATTGATTAAGTTAGAACAACCCCTTGTCAATTGATTTCAGCGTTCAGTGGTTATCAATCTGACTTCTTTAATTTGTTGTGTGGCTCATTCATTGCATATGAATGAAGACTGAAGAGGACACCCTCCTTTTTTTTTCTTAATTGTTTTCATAGAATTCAAAATTAAGATAACAATGAAAAAAACATTGAAGTAGAGAAGGTGAGGAACAAAATTATTATGTACAAGTGACATGAGACATGATTTGAAATTGTATTTAAATATGATATTACTTAACCATATATTTGTGTTATGTCTGATCCTATGTTTATCTGGGCATCATTATTATGCAGAAAACCCTAAAAGGAAGCAATGAGAATAAAGGAAGAAGAAGGACTTGCCTGCATGATTTTTTGAACCCATTTTTTTCTGCTATAGTTCTCAAAACCCAAGCTTGTAGTCTGAGGACGATGAAGGTACCTGTGGAGGAGAAAGAGGTGGTAACCAAGCATAATGATCAATCCACAAGGGACCAGAACCAGATCAAGGTACTGCTTCTGAAAATGGAATTCCATGATTATTATTTTTGCTTTCAACGGTTGAAAGAAAGATAAGACATAGAGGATGATTATATTACTTCAGTTTATAAACTTGATCCCTTAAAACAGGACTCTACCTTTAGTACGTAATATTTGATTTGATAGCGGCATGCGGCATGCGGCATGTTTGACCTTTAGCCCTGGGGCAAATCAAGGGCTACTTGTTATACTTGCCAACTGAGATGCGTATTGACTTTCGCAATATGTGGAGAAATTAATATACCACCCCCCCTCCCTCCCTCCCTCCCTCTCGTGATATTAGACTCAATTGACTAATTTTGGGAGATTAATAAATTTAAATAAATTACTTTAATATATTTATGATTATCATTTTTTCCAAACTAATTTACTGACTTATAAACTAATATATAATCTAATGATACACATAAACATTTCAGAGAGATCATGTAACAATAGATATAATTAAGTAATAATTTAGCTTTCTAATCTCTCCAAATTAGATAATTGTGTTTAATATTAAGGATCAGAGATAGCAGAAATCTTTGTAGTTACCAACAAGTTGTTGGCTGATGTGATAATTGGCCTCACCCTTATAAGGAGGAGGACAGAAATTCGAATCCTAAAAGAGGTAAGAACCTTTTCACTTCTAAACCTCGAGGGGTAACCTTTGATCTAATAAACAAAAAATCTTTATAGTTTTACATGATTTTACACAAGATAATATAATTTTTTTTCTTTTTATTATGTCATTATAATTTTGTCTAATTTTTATAGGGACTTGCTTAAAAACATTGGGTGAAAGTATAAAGACATAATGAATAGAAAAAAAATTCGAACCTGCTTACAAAATAAAAAAAAAAAGGTGAAACTAGAAGTACTTGTAGATTAACTTTTTCTATTTATTTTGAACTCAGAATCATTGAATTGTCCAGCTGAAACAGTTATACGAGGAAGAAATTAAGAGTTAATCGATTGAGTCCGGTGGATAAATTGACTTTAATTTGAAAGAGGAGACAGCTAACTAGAGCCATGAGATATACTCGTGCCAATCTCTTAAGATGGAACTAGAACTCCACAAGTTCAAAATTTTCTGTTTATCTGAATAGAAATAGGATTATGAAGATGAAACTTTGTTAATGAATTTATAGAATTGGTTTATGTTCATAATTTTCTTTAATATCATGAACCAAAATAACCACAACTTGGCAGATTTTATTGACATCCCAGTTTAATTTTGACTCGGGGCAACACGGTCAACTTGATAGGTTTAGGGCCCATTTGGTACATTGAAATTGATTTTGATGAAAATGGAAATAGATATAGAAATAGATATGGATATGGATATAGAAATGAGGTTTAAAAATGTGTTAGGTATGTCATGAAAATAAGATATATTTTTTATACAAAGATACCAAAATGCCTTTTCTAAAAACCCAATCTCCACCATCATCAGAACCTAGCAACCACGTCTTCTTCTTCATCACCTTTTCATATACTAATTACAGTTTTAGAAATCAAATCCAATAATCAACATAAAAATCAAATAGGAAAAACAAAAGGCGAAAGGGATTATTTCTTTTGGCAGTAGTCGTTATTAGCCCAGAAATCATACATGATGAAGCTAATAAAGGAATGACCTACGCATTTAGCAGTTTGAGGTCAAAGATTGAAGAAATTAGAATTGAACACCAACATCCACATACCCAAATCAATCACAACTCAGAATTGTGATGAACCCAGATGAAATCGTGATTGGGATCTGAGGAACCCAAATGAAATCATGAACTCACAGTCAAGGGTGAGTTGTTGAAGAAGATCTGGAGTTCACAGTTGCTAGGAAGGTGTGGGAGGTCATCGTCTTCACTCTTTGCCGCATTGAAGGTCTAGAGAAGTCGATTTGGATCTACAGAGATGATGATGAGGAGCACCGTGCACTGCCACCATTGTTGAACGTGAGGGTGTGGCATTGGAGTCCGCTCCGAGCAATGAAGGTCAATGAAGTGAGGGTCTAAAGAAAGGAGGAGAATCAAGGACCCATCAACAGTGGGGTTGCCAGAGGAAGCTGTCGCTAGTGGTGGGATGAGATGAGAATGTGCAGGTTGAAGGGCAAAAAAAAATGGGAAAATTTCAAAAAACTACATTGGAAATATCAAAAGGATAAATCAGTACATTGAAAATGGGAAAAGATGGATCATGTGGGTGTCAGAGATGTGAGGAATCTGTCATTTTGAAATTTCGGCCAAATGACGAAAATGCCCTTCAACACTTCATCCCCACTTTGGAATAACATGATCCTCGTAATTAACAACTCCAGATTCGATATTAACAACTTCAATTCTTCTTTTACAATTAACAAGTTTCAGGGTCAATAACAACACATATATCTTAATTAACAACTCTGGATTCGATATTAACAACTCCAATATCTTCTTTCACACTTCATCCCCCGCTTCAGAATAACAACATGATCCTCGTAATTAATAACTCCGGATTCAACATTAACAACTTCAATTTTTCTTTGACAATTAACAAGTTTCAGGGCCAATAACAACACCTATCTCTTAATTAACAACTTCTGATTCGACATTAACAACTCCAATTTCTTCTTTCACAATTAACGAATTTCACGGCTAATAACAACACCTATCTCTTAATTAACAACTCCGAATTCGACATTAACAACTTTGGATTTGATATTAACAACTCCAATTTCTTCTTTCACAGTTAACGAGTTTCAGGGCCAATAACAACACATATTTCTTAATTAACAACTCTGTATTAGAAATTAACAACTCCAATTTTTTTTTCACAATTAACAAGTTTCAGGGCCAATAACAACTCATATCTCGCCATTAACAACTCTGGATTCGCCATTAACAATTCCTATGTTGTTATTGCGACTGAGGGCTGAAAGGCATTTTTGTCATTTGGCCGAGATTTCAAAAGGACAGATTCCTCACATCTCTGACACCCGCCTGATCCGTCTTTTCCCATTTTCAATGTACTGATTTGTCCTTTTTATATTTCCAATGTAGTTTTTTAGAATTTTCCCAAAAATAATTTGGATACATGGAATTACAAATATTTACTTTTTGGGTGGAAGCCAATTTAATGAAATTGGGGAGATTTAACTTCCACATGAAATTGAAAAAATTTCCAATTCCATTATACCAAACAATCTTAGATATGGAATTAAGACCCAATTCCAATTCCATACTCCCCCAATTTCATCATACCAAATACGCCTTTAAGGTTGAACGGGTTAATGGGTTAATATTTATGTTATATTTTCCCTCCTGAACATAAAAATAACGTTGTTTTGATTATGAAAATAATTTTTTGGGCTTTGTGCTGAATTTAAGATAAAATTGTGGTAAGATTGTAACTTATATATAGTTTCTTTATTAAATGATTATGTGTCTTGTGGTTTTCATGCCTTGTTTAAAATAATAAATCAACCATCCCCCTCCTAATTCAATGGGTTAATATTTATGTTATATTTTCCCTCCTGAACATAAAAATAACGTTGTTTTGATTATGAAAATAATTTTTTGGGCTTTGTGCTGAATTTAAGATAAAATTGTGGTAAGATTGTAACTTATATATAGTTTCTTTATTAAATGATTATGTGTCTTGTGGTTTTCATACCTTGTTTAAAATAATAAATCAACCATCCCCCTCCTAATTCATGCTACAATAATTATTATGCTCCCCCCCCCTCACACACGATTAAGCCCACTCTTAAGTGTGCGTTTGGAATGGCTTATTTTTGTCCAAAACGTGCTTATAATTCGTGATTCACGGTATACGAGATAAGTATGTGAGAGGAGTTTTTTCTCGGCTTGCGTAATAAATACGTTTTTCCTGTACAAAACGCTGAAACAAACACAGCCTAAGTCTTAACTATTGTTTCGGAATAAGGACTTAAGCCCACTCTTCCAGAATCCACATGAAGAAGATTGAGCCCAATAATGTGAGCAAGGACTTTTTCGCCCTGTAAGCAAGGACTTCATGACCTTGTTATTACAAAATTAAAAAAATATTCTTCCTTTCCTTTCGCCCTTAATTTTGTTTGGTACAAGATAAAATGATAATCATCTGGTCTTTAATATAAAACATTTGTTTAATTTAATTAAATTAAATAAGTTAGTTTAGTTAGTTAATATGACTTGCATTTTCTAAAACATCTTAACCATTTTCCTTAATTCCCTTCTTCTCTCTCTTCCCTGATCATTGTTGAAGGAACATCAATAGGGGTAAAATAGGAAAAGATTGACAAATATAAAAATTATGTCTTATATTTAGGAATAAGATCAAAAATATTACATACACTAAGAGATCCTACTGAAGAAGTAAAAGAAAGGTGAAAGCATTTATAGGAAATTATCTGAACACCAAGAAAGTTAAAATCATATAATAGAGAGAGTATTTCCTGCCATGTGATGTTGGTTGGAGATGAGGAGTAAGCAGGAAATTGTAAGAAGCATCCATTAAAACAATAGACAAAGAGTGGAGACTTAGTTCCGGATGTTATAAGACCACAATTTAAACTCCAGAAGAGTGAACCTATGAAACATTTGGATAAGAAAGTGATACCAGGGGTGGATTGACTCCTCCATAGGAATTTTTTTTAGAATTGATCGATCCTCGATAGTAAAGAATCTCATGTAAAAAATGTTTATGGTGCCTTTTATATTTATAAAAGACCAAATGCCAACCTTCATGATTAGAATGAAAGAGATCCTTAACCTGAGTAGGGGTAGCTGGTTTTTTCTGTCCTTAGATGAGAATGCTATGCCTGCAAAAGAAGTTACATGCCTTATTTCCTGAATCATAACCATTGGAGAGACCCACCTTCCCTTGATGAAGAACTAGATTGCGTTTCCTCCAAATAAGGTTGAGCAAGCATATGATTTGACACATCATTTGAACATGACCATCATTATACAATTGCACCAATGTAGTCTTTATCCAGCATTTAAACTCAGAAAATTCATGAGTGAGAATTCTGATTGATACACCACCAGACCAAAGGGAGATCTAGCTAAAGGACAAGTGAGAAACAGATGAGATAGAGTTTCTTCATCATTACATCCTAACACATTGTCCACGAGAATGCAAGTGATGTAATTTGAGAATACCACAGGATGGAATAGTATCATTCAACGATTTCCATAGAAAAAGAATTTGCTTGGCAGGGAGTTGAATTTTCCATATAAATTTCCAAAATTGGTCATTGGCCAGATTATTATGATCATTTAAAAGAGAAACAACCCCACTTGTCACCAAGTAAGAGCCAAAAGATATCAGCTTATCAGAGTGGTTCAAGATGGAAATGGGGATTTGGGCAATAGCATTTACTGTGTCTGATTGATAAAGTGACCAGAGGAGGGATATGTTATATATTTTCTTGATATTTATATTTTCTTTAAATATACCCAGAAAAAACAGTGTAGACTTCTCTATTTCAATTTCTTGGATCACTTGAATATGTGAAACCTCTTTAATTAATACTACATATTCCATATCTATCCCCTTATTAAAGGTCGTTAACACTGTCAGTTTTTAAAATGAAAGAAATTAAAGAAATCCATTAATTAATATTTAAATCATCAGTGTCAAATATAAAATTTACAAAAATAAATTGCACTATCACAAGCTGTGAACATGATGGTTCTTTATTTAAATTCCATATGACACACATATGCATGAGAGTTGACTTGGTGTAAGGCTAAACTTCAATGAGGGACCTTAAACCAAATAAAGGTGTGATCTTGTAGTCACTAAATCCAGCTTTGAAGAATAGCTTCTTCCATTCTTTTTCGTCCCTTTCTTGTCCATTCACCAAACACATCATCATTACATCAAAATAAAGCTTGGCTTCTATGATTAATTTCCTTCTTATCTTTCTCTTCATTGTTGATTACTATGTCTATTATTATCACTTTCCCTTTGCTTGAAATGGCTTCTCTGCAATTCTTCAATACCTTCTTACACTCTTCATCGCTTAATGTGTGCAAAACCAGCTACCAATTAATAATTGCCAACCGTTCAGATTTTTTTCATTTACGTATGGCTGAATTACATATAATGTCCCTGAACTTTATGTTATGAATAGATATAACTAACTTTTGAAACTTTACAATGAACCCTCATAAACTGTCAAATTTATGTGGGTAACTCGTACAATTTAGTTTTGTTGTTACTTATGGGCGTACAACATAAACCTTATCAAGCTATGTGCACATAACTCAAAGTTTAAGCGGGTTGTGTGTGTGAAAATAAAGTTTAAGGGAATATATTATTAAATTCTGGTTCTAAAGGTTATCACATAGATTTGAAAGTTTTGAGAGATGTCTTGTTGATTTTTAAAGTTTTGAAATGCGACAATAATTTTTACAAGAATGTCTACTAGAACTTTTTTCAACGGAGATGTTGTGAGAAATTTTTTTCCATGAGAATTTCATTATTTTCGTTTAGTAGATCATTTTGATCACTTTAATTTAATCAAGAAACAATTTGGTTATTCTAATGTTCGTTTACTTGCCAAAATAAGTTTGTTGAAGACCAATTTGTTCATATATTTTTCTGCTCCATCAAAATACAAGATTGCCTTTTTTTTTTAAATTGTCTTTATTTGATGTTGGTACTAGAAAAGAGTAAAATGCTTTATTCAATAAACTAGAGGGACAGTATAAATAAATTAAAATGGTTTAAATACACATTTAATTTAGTTTCTTAAGTTTAAAAAATATTTCAATTTGGTCCATCTTATAAATAGTTATTTTGCCAAAAAATATAGATAAAGAGTTTAATTAAACACTATTATTTGAGTTGAAAAGAGACAATCTTTTTCTTTTTTCTTTTTCTTTTTGCCAAAGAAGAAACAATCTTGTGAAACAACACAATATTACTTTTAAATATTAGATTTCTTTATTCCTAATGAAGTGTGACAATGTGACTTCATTAAAAATGTATGACTTAGGTTGAAAGGAGTAGAATTCAGAACACTTCATTAAAAATGTTTAGTTTTAGAATTTGTTCGGGCGTTTATGGTCATGCAGCTGCTTGAAATTGAGAGATAACGACATAAAGAATACAAGTGAATGTATATATTGGATTTATTTCTCATTTTATATCCATTTTTTTCCTTTATCTCAATTTGAAGTCGTGATACATAATGATCAATCAATTCTAGAAGTGCACATTTACTCCTTTAATTACTTACAATGTTTTATTTTGTTCTCTTAATAATTTTACAGCGTGTCTTTTCAATCCTTTAACCCTAATGCCCTTAACTAAAGGGATTGGCATTGAAGTTTTAAATGTTGACAAAACATTTTTAAATGTTGTTACATTAAGTTGGGTTAATGTTTAATTTTTCCTTACAAGGTTTTTGTGTAGAAGCTATGAGTATCCAAAAGTTTTTATTAAATCATTATCGTCCTAAAAGTGTTAACAAGGGAGCAAAATCACCCTAATCATTAAAAAATCAACATGGACCATTAACATTTTAATGATTAGGGCGGTATTGCTCCTTTATTTAAATTCCTGAGGTAATATTGGTCCAATAGAAACTTTTGGTTCTCATACCTCTTGCAGGAAAACTTCTGAAACAAAATTAGACATAATCCTATTAAGTTTAATTAAAAAAAAACAATGATTGACACAACAAGTTATTATTTAACTCTAACAATATTAGGGTTAAAAGACTGAAAAGATAATTTATAAAAGTTAAAAAATCACACCAAGATTTAATATAAAGTTAAAATATAAAAGATATACTTTTGACTTGATCAATTTGAACTGCAGAAGAATTATATTAACATTTTAAATTTTAAAAACTAATAAATTTTTTTGTGCTTGCATACGTACCTTAAGAAGAATGGCATCAGCAGAAGGAATAGACTGAAACATATCACCTCCTACGAACTTAAAATTGTCACTATCCTTCAAATCTTTAACAACATGTGGAAGATCCATCACTGTGAACTTCAAATCTGGAAATTCCTCAGAAATAGCCATGGCTGCTCCACCTTTGCCTCCTCCGACATCAACCAAAGACTTCAAACACCAAAACACAGACTTCAACTTCTTCATCACCAAGTTCATCATCCCACAATTCTTTATTATTATTATTGTTGCGTCATCGTCGTCGTCGTCGTTATTATGAAGCCAATCTCCCAAGAAAAGAACTGGGCTCATCACCGCAGGATGAAACACTGCTTGAGCATAAGCAAACATGGAGAGAGTTTTTTCTTTGAGAAGAAGCCAAGAACATGGTGTAAGTTCATAACCTTCTTCTTCTTCATCTTCTTCTTTGGGGATTTTGGTTGAACTGAAGATTCCAGAGTGAACCAGTAAGCGCATGAGTCGGTGGACATGGTTGGACCTTGAAGGGTTGATTTTAAGGGCTGAGACTAACTGAGATAGAGTGATGGGTTTGCCATGGTTGAAGATTGTGTCTGGTATTCTCATCTGGAGAGCAGTTTTAAGGCACATAGATCTTACAAACCTGAATATGTGTTTGAACAAATCTGCTTGTGCTTCAAAAAAATCTTCTCTTTTGATGATCTTCTTGTTTTTCTTCCATTTTTTCGTTTGCAGATACCTTGATTATCACTTGTTGACGTGCAGATGAATTGCGTTGTGTTCTTGGTTCTCAGCTTCTGATGTATTATAAGGTGAAAAAATGGGTTAAATTGGAAGAAAAATAATTTAGGGGAAAATTGCTAAAAAAATCCCCCATTGTGATTCATCTTAAGCCTTGTGAAACATATTTTAAGCTATTTCCAAATATCTGTTTTGCAATGCATAGTTGGAGATAAGTTATATATAACTGAAGAAAAGTGGCACATGACAAAGATATATTGCACTTGGATCATCCTTAAACCAATTTTAGAAGCATTTAGATAATAAATTTTGTAATCAGAAAATTTTCAGCAATTTTTGTAGAAATTTTGAATTAGTGTGAGTCAGATATCACTAACTTCTTGTTTTTATTACAAGGCACGTCAAAATTATTATTTGTATTATATTTCAGCATTAGGATGGTGTTTTTCGTTCAAGAGATTGTTTAATTCTTAGTGGATGAGTGAAAGATTTTGTTGTCATATTTTATTTTCTCATGGAACACATTTTAGTCTTGTTTGTTGGTACTAATTGGTTATTCTCCATTGCCATTTCTTTTAACAGAATCTTCATGCTCAATTCGAAATATTATGCGTTTATTAAAATAATATAGTTATTATTATCTTTTTTAGCCTACTATATTGAAAATTACATGTAACACATGTTTTGAACTTCTAACTAATATCTTTGACGTTTCTCAATGTTGTGTGCCAGTTGGTATAAATTAAAGTATTTGTATTATGGAACCTTTTTGGCACGTTGTATATAAGTTAATGCAATAGATGTTGGGATTATTAGTTGTTTACTTACTTCCACAATATATTGTTTTCTTTAATGGAAAATCAATTCTAACCCCTATAATTTTATATGATTTTAAATTAGCTTTTGTAGTTTTTTCCCTTTTTATTTGGTCCTTACAATTTCTTTTATTATAGGCATTTACTTCATATACTCATGATATGTTAATTAGCGTTTTTATGGATGTTGTTGATTAATTGACATGTAAATTATCGTAAAATACAACATAAAGGATTTTTTAAGGCACAAAATGATAGAACAAAACTCAATTTTTTATTAACATAAAAAATAAAAAATTATGCTAACACTCATCTCCTTGCATTTATATATGATCTATAATTTAATTGACTTTTTATTTAGACCCCTTGAAATACTAACGTTTTTTCACAAATTATGAACTTATGGATTACTAGAATAATGGAGAAAAATGTAGGGACACCATAAAATAATTACAAAGGACTTAATAAAAATTAGATAAAACTATAAGAAGTTACACATTAATTTTCCTTTTAGATAGGCTTCATCCCAATTACATATAGGTTTTAAATAGGCAGCCTATTTAAAACGTACAATTTGTAAATATATGTAATTATGCTTTTTGAGTGTGTGTGTGTGTGTTAAGTTGCATGTTAGTATATGAAAAATAAGAAATTACAACAATTTTTCAGAAAAAAACATGGACATTTGTCTGCAATCCGTCGACCCGCCCAGGCTCAATGAGAAATTTGTCCGTTTGGGCCCTGATGTCAATGGTTGGATGCTTCCGCATACATTTTCTACCTGAAACCAAAACCATTATGAGCTTGCATGTTTTCCTGCCTCCTTACCAATATGTCCATCGAAGTCCCAACTAATAAAAATCTTTTCAACCAGTGATATGCTCTGAATCAACCATGTTTTTTCCAAAACTTTCCCTTCAAATGTGCTTCTGACCTTACCTTTGGTACATAAGTGTGGATAATATCAATAGTATTCCTTAATCATTCCTAACGATAAGATTCTGTTCTCAATCCTTTTAACTTTCTCCATATTGTTCTTCCACTTTTTATTAACGATGATACCAATATCATTCTTTGTACCGACTAATCTTATGTATTAAAATGTGAAACCATTAATATCTCGAGACTTGAACCCATTTAATTTCATGCAAGCACAAGATGCGAATTTATCGACTACATTCTACAATTTTTAAATAGCGAACTTGTGAGTCAGTGCAATCTCTTCTTTTCTACAATAAGCACATCAAAAGATTCCAGACTCTTGATTCTCTCCAAAACCATTTAATCATTTGCATTATAACCTACTGTTATGGATGAAAACCCTTTTAGTATCCATATGAATGATTAGAATAAAATGACTAGCTCTATTCCTAATTATAGGAGCTACACAATGGATTTACTTTGGTTATAAATATAAAAACTCAATCAACTTTACCTCTCAAATTTATAATTTTTTTTCTCAAAGCATCCATATTAATTGCATATAGTAAGATGTTTCCATCAAGGAGTAGTTATATTACTGATTGTTAAAAAAGATATTTTAAAGAAACTAATGCAAATTTGTTACAAATAAGTAACTTAATTAATTTTCATAATATCCGTAAATTAACTATTCAATTAAGGATATGTATTTATAATTAAAAGAAACTCCTCAAATAATTCATACATTAAGGATCAAAGAGACTACATAAATTGGGAAGCAGATCCTCTCATCATCTTATTTTCTCATCATTTCTCATAAGCCTATATAAACCATTGATTAGAAAGAGTGGCCCATCTAGACCATTGATTGGAAAAAAGAGAGAAAAGTTGAAGAAGTGATAACTTGATGACGTGGCTCATTTTTTACCTTTCAGATTAATTGGACGGATATGATTTAGAGATTATGAGAGATGATGAGAAAATTGACAATGAAAGAAACCAGACCCCATAAATTGCCTCACTTCACGACGGATTTATGACATCATTTAATTAAGTTCCCTGCTGATGTAACTAACTCTCTTGGAATCTAACGCACAAGAAATCATTCATGTCAAGTTCTACAACAAACAATGAAACAAAGAACGTTCACACCCTTTAGCTTGTGCTACTTTATATCTCACTATTTGAATGTCAATTTTTTCTTTCATTATGTCCACAAAACCAACCAGCACAATAATATTCTCTGTGGTCTGATATGTAAAAACTAGTAGAGAGATTTATTTTAGCTTTAAATATAAGGCATTTATTCATTTTGTATCACAAATTTATAATTATTTTACCAAACAATCCTATTAATAGCACATATTATAAGAAGTTTTCTTCAATGAGGATAGTTGCTAGTACAAATGATTAAAAAGAATATTTTAGAGAAACCAACATATATTTATTATAGATAATTAACTTAATTAATTTCTTTAATACTTTTAAATTAGTTATCTAGCTTCTCAATTAAGAACCAAAAGAAGTACATAAACTAACAAAATTTATATAATTATGTTTGGATGAATGAGTTTTTTTGGATTAATCTACTGATATCTAGCGTTACTAGCAACCAATTAGCCTGGTTCGCAGAAGTGTAGGCCCACAATGGGGTCCTTTTTTTGCCTGCCCACAATGGGGTTCTTAGTTTTGTTAAAAGAAATAAAAATATATTAGCTTTAAATAATAACATCAACAAGTATATGAACAAAAATATGGTTCGTTTCTTTAGCTATTTAATATTAATTTCAAAAAACAGATTATCACTCATGTGGATTTAATGCATTCAAACGTGACCCACCTTTTAAGTGCATCCTGGCCATACATTCAAACTTAATACATCCGCGTTTTGTGTTAAATTAAACCCTTCAAGCATACCAAATGGATTGCATGCACATTAAACCAAAAGATTTCTGCTTTTACTATTTATTCTTAATGTCACTTCTAAAGATGCTTGACTTTGATGTAAGTCTTTATTTCATCTTCTTTACATCACATCTTTTTCCCCTTTAAAAGCATGAGTGCCTTACCAAAAAACTAAAGCAATTATGACCAACTTAGAACTACAAGTTAGAATAATGAATGTTCTCACTATCTTTCTCTTCTCTTTACTCTCAATATCAAGTCTGAAACATTCCCTTCTTCTTCCTCTTTATTTTCATCAATTTTCTTCAAAACATATAATCTTCTGCAATATGTAACACCAATTTCATATTTTTCATTCCACAGAAGCAGAAATCTGGAGCAAGATCGGTGTGAACTATGGCCAACTTGGCGATAACCTGCCCTCTCCTGCTCGATCCATCGAGCTACTAACAACGATGAAAGCGGTACAAGTAAAGCTGTATGATGCAAACCCAGAAGTTCTGAATCTTCTATCAGGAACCAAGTTTCAAGTCTCCATTATGGTCCCTAACAACGAAATCTCAAGCATTGCTTCAAACCAAAGCAAATCAGATGAATGGGTGAACCAGAATGTCTTACCTTACTCCCCCAAAACCTCGATTTGCTTTTTGCTTGTTGGTAATGAAGTGTTGAGTGATAATTCCGTACAAGGCCAAAAGATTTGGCTTCATCTTGTGCCAGCAATGAGAAGGATCAAAAGGTCTCTCCAGGCTCAGAACATTACAGATATCAAAGTTGGTACACCACTAGCCATGGATGTTCTACAGACAACTTTCCCGCCATCGTCTGGAACATTCAGGTCCGGGATAAGAGACACTGTGATGGTACCAGTGCTTGAGTTCCTTCAACAAACCAATTCATACTTCTTCATTGATGCATATACTTATTTCCCATGGTCATCAGACCCTAACAGCATTAGCCTAGATTTTGCACTCCTTAGAGGGAATTTCAGCATCACTGACCCTGTTAGTGGCTTGTCCTACACCAATTTGCTGGACCAAATGCTTGACTCACTTATCTTTGCCATGTCCAAACTCGGGTTCCCCGGCATCAGGCTGGTGATATCAGAAACCGGGTGGCCCCACTCCGGCAACATAGGTGAAGAAGCCGGCGGTGCAAACATATTCAATGCAGCGATGTATAACCGGAATCTCATCAAAAAAATCACAGCAAAACCACTCCTTGGGACGCCAGCCCGTCCCGGTGTTGTTATTCCAACCTTCATCTTCGCCTTGTATGATGAGAATCTGAAGAATGGGACAGGAATAGAGCGACATTGGGGACTTCTACATCCAGATGGGACACCAGTTTATGAGATTGACTTAACAGGAAAAAGGGCTACATCAGATTTTGCATCATTACCTCCTCCAAAGAACAACTAATCATTCAGAAGAGCAAACCCCAGTGAGTTTTCTCAGATCCTAGTATCCTACACAAAAGGGGAAAAAACAACTAATAATTTCATATGTCCTTTTGCTGTCATCTTGAAATTTTGATACTTCAATTCTTGATGTATTAATTATTCTGGTTGATAGAGCAGGTTGTGGATCTTGCAAGTTCCCGTATGTGACTGTCTGAAGACAGTTAAGCACTAAAGTTCCATAATATTGCAGTTTAAAACTACTCTAAATAATGGCAAACACAATTTCTCAACTTTGTTCTTAATTATGAACAAGTTACCTTGTTCGACATCATCTGTGAAAAGACAAATGTGGAACTACGTAGCATCTCTTTGGGAAGTTATTCAGTGTGCAGATTATTTGGCTCGTATAGGTCATATTGGCTCAATCTGATATAGTGCTGATAGCGAATAGATGTCTAGGAATGTGCTTTTGGAAAACAAGCAAAATCTTTGCTAGGTACTCTAGTACTTGTATTTTTGCCAGGAATATACCCTAGGTCCTGTTATCAAGCTTTTGCTGGCCTTCGTAACTTTGGAAAAAAGAATCAGATTTTATATCCACACAGCCATTTGGGGGATGACTATGAGCACGCCCTACTTATTTAACATAATTGGTGGGGTAGGGCCTGGCCAGCTGAAACCGACCCCTCATGCACACCCCTACCTAATTATCTTTCATTATTTACTTTTGAACTAAGAAATAAATTTCCTATTAAGATAGGTGGTCATTGGATCCCCAATCTCGGTGGGCCATACATGTTTCTTCAACCCCACTACTTCTTGGGCAGACTTACTCTTCATGATGTTCTGAAAGAAAATGGAGTGCGTACTCATTCATCCCTTTAATCCAAGGTTATTAAATTCAGATTAGAGATACTTAATCTTAGTAGATCAAATTGGAGTCAAACTAAAACTAACTAAGGACCAAACTAGTGAAAAAGTGAAGATTCCAAGATTATTAATATGAAATTCTAAAGAAAATTTTAAAAAATCAAATTAAATTGTTTATTTGAATAATAAAATATTGAACAGTTTAAACCGATTATTTGACCGAACTGGACCGGTTATGTGACCGGTTCACCAGTTTCCGATTTGAATCGGCCAGTCCAATTAAATATCCTTGATTCAATGGAACAACTATTAAATAAGGACATGGTTATGATAAAAAAATTGACCAGGTCTTGGGCTACTTCTAAAACATCATTAGTCTTGTAAACAAAAAGGTATATATAAACCAATAATTCTGGAACCAAGGGAGTAAATACTCAAACCCAACGGCTCGATTACTTGATAAAAATCAAATTAAATAAAATATATGACAAAACTTTCTGGGATGTCAACAATTTTAATGACTAGTAAAGAGACAAAAGACTTTCAAGTTCGGTCCTGCACAATATAGCAGCTGTCAGTTTGTCCAAGACGGCAAGCAACATAAATTTACCAGGAAACTTATTCATATCAATCTGTATATATAATTAAACGTGAATATAAAAATTATGTCAAGGGCAAAGAAAAACGAGTAGAAGGCGGACAAAAGTAAACGGGATATACAAAAAGTTGCACATCATTTTTCCTCCAGGCGCCGTAGCACTGACTCAGCAAAGTTTTGTTGCCTACAAAATGCCCAGTAACCAACCAGTAACAGTAAGTGCAATGGACTCACATTTCTCAAAACCCAGATTTGAAAAAAAAAAAAAAAACTAATTCAATATCATACATAATCCAGTACATGCCAAATCTAAAAAGCATAACCAAGTAGTAACTCTACAAAATAACCATTTCATAAAGGAACTATTCTAAAACACCGAAAATGCGCAAAGTAAGGAGCAATTTACAACTCCTAATCTAATATTTATGCATTTAACACATCCTTTATTTATATGTGTAAAATCAATAAATAAAGGGTTAATGTGTAAATTTGCCAAATTTCTGCTTCAATGTTACCCCGGAAATTTCAAAACATAGTAATGTTGCCCTATACAGTTATAAAACTAACTTTGACTGTTAACTTTTTAACAGTAAAGAGCAACATTGCCCCATTTTAACACTTCTGGAGCAACATTGAACCTCAAAAAACTTCTAGAATAACATAGTTCCTCAGCAAAAACTTTCAGGACAAATTTACACCTTAACCCATAAATAAAAATAGTGCTAAAACAGGAAATTTGTGAAATCTAGGAAGTAGCTACTCAACCAACAAGTAGTTGTTCCTTTAAACAAAGCATTGCGAACATATGCTTCAATCATCAACAACGATGATGCAAAACAAATAGAAAAAAACAGACCAAGTAAATTTATATCCCCAACTAGGTGGGGCCAATGTATTCATACACACTAACGACTTGTGAATTGTGAGAATTGTCATAAATTTGATATTTGATATTGATATTAATATTGAGGCCTATAACACCTAGGTTATTGGCCATCTAATAATAGCAAAAGGAAGTGCACCAGGAGAAATTAAGAAATAGAACTTACTTTCCTTCTTTCAGCTTTGGGCTAGGACGAGAATACTTCAGATATCCATCCCAAGGAACCTTTTTAAGGCCAGCTCGAACTGAGATTATGTCTCTCACCCTACATTAAAGCAAAATACAGACAATTTAAACAATTTAAAGATGCCAAGCAAAAACTTTCACGCAACCGTTCCCACCATGCAACTTTCTTCTTACAGTAAAGAGGAAAATTATTTACCTCTCAGCAAACTCAATGGCTGTTTCTCCTGGCTTCAGATTCTGTGGCTCCAAGTACCAAACATCACAAACAACAGCCCAAGATGTCATTAGCTGCAGCAGATGCATAGTGAATGATTGCCTTCAAATGAATGAAATCCAACCATTACACCTCCTATAAAGAAGAGGAACAGTGGAAGCATAGAAATAATTAAAATTGAAAAGCATAACCTTACTTTCGACTATTCCAAAAAGCATCCACAAATATTTTATTGTACTTTATTGCGACTGGGCAAACTGTGCAGCCAAGTTCAAATGCACCCTAAACGTCAACAATAAGTTAAATTCCTGGAGGATAGATAAAGAAAACAACTAGAGTAGAAATCAATGTGTGTGTGTTGTATAATCGTAATAAAATACACAAGTCAGTTAAGGTTAGTCAGAAGATAGCCGTTAGGGGATGTAGCCATTAGTTTACATCCTATCTTAAGCCTACAAATAGGTTTCCCCAATTGTAATTGATCAGACTTGTGCATAATAAGATTGCATACTATTCAGACTAGTCCTCTCTCTCTCTCTCTCTCTCTCTCTCTGTGATTCTCCCTCCCTCTTCTGTCTCTCTATTCAGTTTTCCTCTCAATCTCTGATGTTCTTCTCTCTTTCTCTCTCTTTTCACAGTTACAAGCATACAACAGTGTGCGTGTGTGTTGGGGGTGGGGAAGTATTAGAAAACAAAAGAAAGAAAGAACGCCCTTTGCATAAGCGTATATGTGAATACAACTGTATTTTTCACATATTCACGTGCCTTCTTGAACATGACTGTGTAGTGATTATTTACACAAGTTCCTTCAGGAAATATGAGAAGAGGGTTATTGTCTGTTCCCTGAACATGCTCCCTCAATCTGAAGAATGTAAAACAGAAAAGTCAGAACAAATGAAACCGGAAATAGACATGTCCCAAATTTTCACATAAACTCACTTCTTGGCAACAATTTCTCGATCCTTTGCTTCAGAACGATTGAACCAGATACATCCTACACTCTCCAAAACGGTGCTCTGCAATAATCCTACACAAAACAGCCAATATTTATATAATGCATATATTGCTGTCTTATCAGGAAATTTTCCAAATTTTATTCTACATTAACAAGCTTCAAGTTATCACTAGTTATTAGTCACATGCCCTGTTCTTAATATTTAAACTGACCAACAGAGAGAATAGTACTAACAACAAAAAGGTTTAGATATATTACTTTCCATGCTATCATTATTACCTTAGCAACAGTATGCAGTTATCTTGATAGTGGGGTACCAATTCTTTAAAACCAAATTACCCAAATATGTCTTGTCATAATATATATATATATATATATAAAATGCTATTTTATATTTAAAGAAACAAACAGCTTTTAGCTGAGGAAGATGCTTACCAACCCATCCAGGATGCTTCTGCATAATAACAGCAAATGCAGTCATCTGCTCTAAAATAATGAAATCAATCATGGAAGTATGGTTGGCCACAAAAACCTGTTCATGAAATGTAGGGAGAATTCAGATCATGATATGTAGGATATAAATATATTTGTAATATTTGTAATTGGGGATTTAGGGATTTTATTTGTAATTAGGAATTTTAATTAGGGAGTGAGGGAAGTCGTCTTGTGGTGGGTAATGAGCCTAGGGTTCGTCACAAGATTTTGGAATGGTTACACGCCTCTTCCCAAGGAGGCCATTCGGGAGTGCATGCTACATATCAGCGTGTACGGTCTCTATTCTGGTGGAAGCATTTGTTTGAGGAGGTGAAGGATTTTATCAAACAGTGTGATGTGTGTGCTCGTTGTAAATATGAGACAGTGGCTTATCCCGGTTTGCTTCAACCATTACCGATTCCAAGTAAGGTTTGGGAAAGTATCACCATGGATTTTATTGAGGGTCTCCCAAAATCTAATGGAAGGGATACTATTTGGGTGATTGTCGATAGGCTTAGTAAATATGGTCACTTCATTGCCCTAGCACACCCGTTTTCAGCGTCTACTTTAGCTCAGCAATTTCTGGACAGCATCTACCGATTACATGGGGCACCAGTAGAAATCATATCAGATCGGGATCCTATCTTTATCAGTAATTTTTGGCAAGAATTTCTTAAAGTGCTGAAAATTGATCAGAAACTTACTTCCTCTTATCATCCTCAAACGGATGGCCAATCGGAGGTTTTAAATCGATGTTTGGAGACCTATTTGCGTTGCATGTGTTGGGAGTTGCCAAAAGAATGGTCTCGGTGGCTGCCTTTGGCTGAATGGTGGTACAATACCACTTTTCATTCGTCTACTAAAGTTACTCCTCATGAACTTCTGTATGGGCAGAAACCTTCTGTGTATGTTCCTTATTTGCCCCGATCTGCTATTGTTGATGCAGTGGATAGGTCGTTTGTTGAGCGAGAGGCAACCCTCTTAGTGGCTAAACATCATCTTGCTCGGGCTGTTAACATGATGAAGCAAAGGGCAGATTCTCATAGAACTGACCGGGAATTCCAGGAAGGTCAGTGGGTTTTTCTGAAGCTTCAACCCTATAGACAGGTTTCGGCAGCCGCTAGAAGCAACCAGAAATTAGCTCCTCGGTTTTTTGGTCCTTATAGGATTAAGCAACGGGTGGGGCCTGTTGCTTATAAATTAGAGTTGCCGGTGGAATCTCGAATTCATGACACTTTCCACATTTCTCTACTTAAATTGTGCCCAAACCCATCTGTTAAGCAGCGTCATCCACCCCTTAATTGGCCAGACCCTCCTGTTTGTAAGGAACCAGAAAGGATTCTGCAGAAAAGAATGGGCAGACGAAAGGGTCGAATTGTAACAGAAGTTCTTGTCCAATGGAAGCAGTTGCCTGAAGAAGAAGCTTCATGGGTTCTGCTGTATCAGTTACAGCAGCAATTTCCTACGTTTCCAGTGGTTGACCCTTGAGGACAAGGGTTCTTAAGGGGGGAGTATTGATATGTAGGATATAAATATATTTGTAATATTTGTAATTGGGGATTTAGGGATTTTATTTGTAATTAGGAATTTTAATTAGGGAGTGAGGGATTTTTAATCCGTTGAGTCTATGAGCCACGTGGAATAGGAATAAGAAGTGAGCCGCGTGGAATAGGAATAAGAAGTAGTATTAGTTGCTACCTAGGCCTATATAAAGGAAGGATTAGGCTATTGTTGGTTGATGCTTATGATGATGATCAGTGAATAAAACAGACTTCTCTCCCTTCTCTGTTCTCGATCTCTCCCTCTCTTTTCTCTCTTCTTTCTAATTCTTACACCATACCTATCAGATCATCAGTCAATAACATTCATATTTTCTTAGATATAAAAGTAAGGTTGCATCTGTCAATCAATATATATTAGACATACCTGCCTCGGTCTTATGCTAGGACGTGGCCCATGATATTTGACAACCCCGGTCCATGATGCAACAAAAAAACTGCACATCATCTCCGCCAAAGACCTCTGAAGGACATGTTCAATTAGCATCATATTCAATTTTTATTTTTAAAAGTAGGTATTTTAAGAAACACAAGGAAATATTATAACCTAAAAAACAGTTTAAGCCTTCTTTGTTCATTTATGGTATATATCAAAAACAGAGAAAGAAAACTACAAATTGAATGGGAAAACATTGGGATGGGCGGGAGAATAGGCACCTCAATCTTTCTCCTTAACTTGTCATGTCCTTTCAGTAGGAAATGCACAGGAATGAAGGATGAAAGAAATATTATCCATCCTATTGTCAACACTAGAACCCTGTAATATCAAATAACAAGTATGAAAAGGCCATAAATAATCAACAGGAAATGATTTTATAAATGAGAGACACAATGGAGACCCATACGTCAAGTTTAAAAGTGAAATTTGATGTAATCAAAGTTAAAATTCAAATTTTACACAATTTTTAACGGAGTAGACTCTTAAATAACAAGACTCATCGTTACTGCACCATGCATAATGTGATTGCAAATAAATATGGAAAAAGTGTATGCTAACCTTGCAGGGAACAGTATCAAATATCGAACAAAGACTCCGAAACACCACAAAGGGAACAAATAAACATTCCAATTCCAAGGTTCAGGAGGATTTGACTTGAAGCATCTTGTGAATGAATCCTATCCAACACAGAAATTTTCAACTAGTGGGCAAACACCCAAAGGTAACAAAGGTAAACAACAAGGGGCTCAAAAACATCATTAGTGCATAGGCACGCATGTACCCACACATTTTATGAGCTTGAGAATAAATTGCTGATTCTTAACGCAAGCCTAAATAATCCCTGAGAACAGAACCAACAAGAAATCCTAAGGAGAAGCAGTACACAACAGCTAGTCCATGTGCTACCTTTTAAGCCTCGGCCTCAGTGTGATGTGTTAATCATAGTAGGCATGGGATTAGCCTATTATGTAGTTATTAGGTTAAAAGGTAGTTAGGTAGTTAGTTAGCTAGCTATTGTTAAGCCTTGCCTATACCAGGAATGCAACTGTAACTTAGAAGCTATTCTTATTGTGAACTATACAGAATATTAATCAGTTTCAACTTCTCTCGCCTCTCTCTCATTCTCCCCCTTGCACTTCTTTCCCTTTTTTTTTATAAGAACTTATTTCCTTTACTTTCATCATTCTTTCTACCACTACACAACACAATCCCTCATGATTTTTAACATATCATAATCATTCATCAAAAAATAATGCTGGTGCATCAAAACCACAACACTAAGAAGACAGCAAAGTTCAGAAAAAGGGCAAATCTTACATCTACAATGGCACCAGCTGCCTCGGATAAAGTAGGAGAAATGTTGAGCAAGTCACGCCTGAAAGACAATAACCACATAGCAAAAATCTAAAAATGTCTAAATGAGCAGACAGGGGGAGTTGAAATTTTACAGGAGCAAGTAAATATCTATGCTCCAACAGATTCAATTGAATAAAAAAACTGCTCCTATCTTACAGCTCGCTATTATTTAACATCCAAACAAACAGTCATTAGACTAAAAGAGAAAGAAACATACAAGCAAAGCTTGCCATGAGGTTCTTGTTGAATGGTCGATCCTGAAGGGAGGTAATCTTCAATGTTGGGTCGATCAAGGTCCAATTCAGAACTAGAAGATTTGAGCTTTCCAGTGTTACTCATCTCTGTTGGGCTTTCACCACTGCCAGAGATGTCTGAAAGACAAAGTTAAGGCTAAATCAGTTTATCATTAAATTACAAACTACTATCGATCGAGTTTATCAAACTCCTATCCATTTACCAACTTCAATGGTAAGGTAACCAACTTCAGACACGGAAAAGTCCTTTTACCTTGGACATATTCAAAGTTTGAAGTTGGTCACCATACAATCAAAGTTGGTAAGTGAACAGCATAACAAGTTAACAACTCTTTTTTGAATTAAATCAATCAAATTTTAGCACCAAACATATTCCATTTGGAATTGGAGAGCGAAAAAGTAAAAGATGCTAGGAAAAACTCTGTTGAACAAGTAAGCAATTTTACCGGTGTTCAGCCGCGAATCACTTCTACGAGTCAGAAATCTCGGACGAACATCAAAGAAACGCTACCGGTCAACAGAGCAACCAAGCATCGCAGCCAAGAGAATCACCGTTGGAGGAAGTGTTCCGCGAGTAGATGGTTGTCCGAAGGCAAATCAGAACCCGGAACTTTCACGCACCAACTATAAATTTGAGCAACAACCTGCAACGAAACCAAAGCTTGATACTTGAGGCAATGTTCAGATATCAAAATCAGGAAGTGAAGCAATTGCTGACCTTAATCATGAAAACATGCCAAGCAATAGGGAAACCATACCTAAATCCGTGAAACACACATCCCCAGCAAAAAGACGAAAGAAGAGTATTGGGCGAGAGAAAGAGGGAGCTGGAACGAGGAGAAATATTACTGTAGTGGCTGAAATGTCAGACAAGATGACGACAACGGCTAGAGCTGGTGAAGGGTAAAGTGTGACGCAAAGAATTGAAAGAGGATTGATTCAACGAGAGGTTCATATGGGAATAGACCAAAGGTTTTTGTAAAAACCAACTCACGTAGAAATGAACAAACAGTCACTAATGCAAGGCCCTATATGAGTAAAACTACGGCAAATATAAGGGAATTGGGCTCAAAAGCCCATTAATCAAAACAATTTGGAAAATAATACTTGTATCTGGGATAAAGGCCAATCTGCCCATCCTAATTCAGGCCTATAAAATGGCCTCACTACGAATTATAGGGATTATTAGTTTGCAATTGAGTTTTATTGTAAAATTACTTAAATGCCCTTAATCTGAAAAAACAAAACAAAATGACAACTAATGACTTTGACATAAAAAATTAAGGTTATAAAGTGAAGTTTCTTGTTGAATATCGATGACGACTAAGTGTGTGTTTGGAATAGCGATTGTCAATTAGGCTTGTTTCATTTAGACTTTTTGTAATATTACTTTTGAGAAAAACCAGATTGGATATTGTGATTTATGTGTGGATTGTCAATTGAGCTTGTTTCAATTGGGCTTATCTCATTTTTGTAATACATTAAAAGTAAAATTGTAGTCAGCCTCCTAAGACTGAAAACAACTAAAAAATTATTTTATAGGGTTAAAAGCACTAAAAAATATTTTAAAGTAATTTTTGGAGCTAAAAAAGTACATTAAAAGCAAAATTGCAATCAGTCTGATAACACATTAGGTACAGCTGAAAAAATATTTTAAGGGGTTAAAAACACCAAAAAAATATTTTAAAGTAATTTTTGGAGCTGAAAAAGTATATTAAGGGTAAAATTACAATCAGTTTGATAACATATTGGGTAATGGGTACAACTGAATTTGGCCGGGCTTTTAATAAAAGCTCTAAAATTCAGCTTTTGCAAATCATGGGTGTACAGTTATCATATCCCCAAAAGCTCAATCCCTCACCTTGTCAATCAAACATGCAAAAAAAAACACTGCTCCCAATTGAACTTTTACATGCGTAATCGGGTTTATGTAGCCCAACCAAACACACTCTAAAGCATGTTTGGGATCACGATTGATGATTATAAAAGTGTTTATAACAGTAAGTCAAGACAACACTCCTCTCACATACTTACCTCGTATATCATAAATTACAATTAAAAAGATACTTTTTAAATGTTCTAATCACTATTCCACAATAATAATTTAACAAGTAATAATAACTTTAACTTATCATGTGGGTACAATGGCAACTAATTCCACTTAGGGCAATTAAGTCATTTCATTAAAAAAAACTTAATTTTAGAATGGTTGATAAAGAATTAAGTCGTTTCAACAAAAAAAAAAAAAAGACATTTTGAGATTTTCATATTTCACTTGTCCTTTCATGTTTTTCTGCCGGAATGATTTTAGATGAAGGCCTGAATATTAATGAAATGGAGGAGCAAGACGGGTTGTTGACTAAAAAACCTCTCAAAACCAAGAAATTGAAAAACATTATTTTCTCTGATTCTTTTTTTTTTTGCCATATATTTTCTCTGATTCTATTTATAAATATTTTTTTTTAATTTCGTAAAATGGATTGGTAATTAAAAATAATAAATATATCAAAAATATTATATTTTTTTATATATACCCATATTTATGAAAATAGTATAGGAGAGAGAATATATAAAAAGTATGAGAAATAGTAAAATATACATTTTCCTAATACTTTATTGATTTCATTCACCTGATATATATATATCTCCTGAATATAACTTTTGATGTGTGTAATAATTAATTATAGATTATGTATTTAATAAGGATAAAATAAGAAAAAAAAATTTATATTTTCAGACAAAAAATAAAAGATGTTTATAAAAAAGATCTATCCCATAAAAAAAAATTACTTATAAATATGACTCATGGGAGAAGTATTTAGCTTCGGAAGGTGATTGTCTCCTATCCCTAACGTCTTGCCCCTTAAATAGTTAAATTCTATCTATAATATTAATTAATAGTAAGGTACTATGCATGATTCATTGTATAGAATTAAAATAATATATTCATTTGGTCCTAAATATAAAATCTAATTAATTTTTTGAGAAAGATTAAAAACGTTAAATAAATCACTTAATCATAACATATTTTATGTATCATTATATATATATATATATCAGTTTATAAGTCAGACAAAATAGTTAAAAAAATGATAAATATAAATATTTTAAAATAATTTATTTAATTTAATTCCTTAATTTCTCCTTAAAAATATCAATTGAGTTTTATATTTAGTATCAAAGACAACATTAAAATTTTTGTCTTAGTAGGAGTATATTTTTTTTCAACCACCCACTTTTATTTTTTATCAAACTGTTTTTTTATATGTTTATTTTTGTAATTGTAACAATATCAGAAATTCAGAATCTTACGTAAGAGAAATAACAAGCATATGATTAATATGGGAGGACTGTGGAGAGCGCCAACGCCACGTGGCTAGTGAAGGTGTAGTCTGTACGTAGTCGACCCCTTGCTTCTGCCAAAGATAAATGTTGTGGTACGATATTTAAAGATATCCATATAAATATTTTTTTAAAAAAACAAAATATAAAAAAAAGTCAATATAAAATATAGAAAAAAAATTACAAGCCTTCTTTTTCTTTTTCTTTTGTTGCGGGAGAAAAAATTACAAGCTATGCTTCACTTTTTCATATGCTCGGTATAACTCATTTCCTAGGACCATCCATTTAAGGTACAAGACTCACATGAAGTTACGTTATTTAATACTTCCTCCAACTTTTTTAATAAGTTAAAATTTTTTGAATAAGCCTTATCCTTTTTATAAATTACACATTTATATCGATGTCTAAAATTTAAATGCATTTTTATTTTTGTCTTTAATGTATTATATACAATTGGCCGACAACTTTATCCATAGGGTATATCTATAAAAAAAAAATATTTATTACATTTAATTAATTTTAACAGACTTATTAACCTATATAATGTGATTATTTGTAATTTATAAAAAAAATATCAAAGAGAACATAAATCACTAGATACAACAATCAAAGAGAACAAATTATGATATCATCAGTATTAGAAATATACAAGTTAGTATCAAAGTTTTTGCTAATATACTAAGACAAACTTAATTTTGTAAGTATATATACAATTAAATGACTTAATAATTCAGAATAAATATATAAATGAGTCTTGCTTTCCACTTAAGTTATTTCTCATTGATTGGGCGTGTTCAGTGGCTTATTTTGTGCCAACTACTGCCAAGATCAATACAGCTTTTCTCTGATTATATATATATATATATATATGAGTGTGGAGGTAGCAAAAGATTATAATTATATATAAGGAGTGGCTCTATAATTTCACTCAAATTAATTAAATTAAATTCATTAATGAAGGATTAGCAGCCGAATTCTTTGGAGTGAAGGCTCGTGATGACTAATGAAACATGTTTTGGGAAAGCGATCATCATGCTTTTGATTAAACTTGTTTGATGATATGGCATGCGCGTGAGGGACAACTTGTTAGTGGCAATGATTTTTTTTTTTTGGTGAGGAGAAAAGATAATGAAAACAAAAAGTTGTGTACAAACACTTTTTTTTAAGTTTAATTTATCCCTCCTATTCCAATATTTGTGTATAAGGTGGGTTAGTGGGTCGGTGGCAAATGTTTTTTTAGAATATAATGAAAACCCCTGAATATGATTTAAAAATTTTTACAAAATGATCTAATTTGACTTCATCGTTATACACTCAAAGTCAAAAACAACAACGAGTTTCCATATTAATATCAGAATGGAGGAATGACGGGGTATTCAGAGGTAATGAAATGATACTTTTATAAAGTTGTGCCTTTTGATATATATATTTTTAATCAAAAAGTTATAAATACACGACCTCCGATTTTATGTATAAGTATTTTCTTTTATTACCTAAAATAAATCGGTAGTTAAAAATAATAAATGTACAAAAAACGTCATTTTTTTTAGATATGTCCCTATTTATGAAAAGAGTATAGAAGAGAATAGATAAAAAAGTATGAGAGATAATGAGTATAAGATATGAGAAAAAATGAGTCTTTAATAAGGGTAAAATAAAAAAAAAAGCTTACATTTTTCAGACAAAAAATAAAAATTGTTTATAAAAAGAATCAACCTGTGAAAGAGAAAATTATTTATAAATAATTCTAAGGAGTAGCTGTGTGTTACGGAAGCCAGTTTGATGAGGAGGATTAGACGGATGAGATGTGGTGAAAAGACGATGCTATTCGTGAGGGTGCCACAAGGCATCAGGTACTTGCAATCTTTGTTTTTTTTTTTTTTTGAGAATTATAGCTATCTTTATTAAATCATTACTTCTTCATGTTCTAAATATAAGATAAAATTTATAGTGCAATTTATACTATAAACTTTATCCTATATTTAGAACAGGAGATAATATTATTTATGATGAATTATGAATAGTCTTAATTGAGGCTAGGGCTAGTAGGAGTAAAGCTGATTCGATTGTTAGATGCGTAGTTAAAGGCTGGCGGAGGAGGGCATGGAAAATGTGAAAAATAAAAAGCCAAGTAGTTAGAGATGATAAATGGCAGTTACCTGAAAGAAGGTGGATCAAGAAGAAGATAGAAGTGGAAACTGATTCAGAGATTCTGGCGGAAGGAGACTACTAGAGATGCTGGATAGGAAATGAGTTGTGCAGGTGAGTCGATTCCAAGAACGGCGAATGGGATCGGCCGAATTTTGAAGGAAGGATGAGGTTGGAAGGTGAAGGACGAGCGTACGAGCATAGGGTCGAGTTGGGGAAAGTCGGGTTTTTATTGTTTGGGATTGGGCCCGTTTTGTCACACAAAAAAAAAGCGACACCAATGTTAAAAAAATTAAGTTTCACTACTTGTATGTTAGGAGAGATAGTTACGGATTTTGGTGACATATGATAATGTATGTGTTTGAATTAGCTTTTTTTAATAGTTTTTATGACTTACGAGGTAAGTGTGTGAGAAGAGTTTTATCTCAGGTTACGCGAACCATGGTTTGAAACCATGGTTCTGATGCTTGCCAAACACACACAATATCAAAAATTGGATTTGATTTGAAGCTACAAACTTTTTTGGGGGGAATTTGGTTGCTCTCGAGTGATATTACAGTAAATTTTGATTGATTATCTCTTAGTGAATGTTTGAGTAACTCTGAAACTATGATTTCAAAATTTTTTTTTGATAAGTTAAGACAAAACTTTTCTCACATACTTACGTAGTAAATCATAAAAGTTATTCTTTAAAAACTAATACAAACATACACTTACTCTAATGCTCAAACTTCATGAGAAAATTTACTCTAAACTGATAACGCTAGGTATCTCCTTTTTTTTTATCTTGTCGTGGACCTTTTAGTATCCAACGCTTTTTCTGGCTCTTGACTTCATTGGCACAGATCATTGAGCAACCGACTAATCCGAATGGGGATTTAGTCAGGCCCACACTTTTTGTGTGGGGGCACACCTCCGAGAAAAAACCTCTCCACCCTCCCCCCAAGATCAAACCCAAGAGTAGATAAGTGGGGCTCAGAGCCTTTCCCATCTGAGCCAGCTTCCGCTGGTAACGTTCGGTATCTTCTTTCTTGGGTTTATCACGACACTCTGCCTTAGAATCATCCCCTTCTTTAGGATACTGCTACCTCTAGTTTTTACTATAAGAAGTTGACTGATTCATAGAAATTAAATAACTTACTGATGGGATATAAGATAAGAAACATCTAAGATTTAATTAAGAGATCTAAGGTTATCCATTAGAGATATCAAATGAAGATAACTATCCATCAGATTATGATTTATTAAATTTATTATTTTAATATTTACAGTATCTGAATAAAATAAAATATCTAGTATCCTATAATCTTATTTAGGATTTGGATTTGAATTTGAAATTTAAATATAGAATTTAAATTTAAAGTTTGAATTGTTATTTTATATTTATTTTATTATTTCCTAAGTTATATAAATAGAATTAGAGTTCTTAGTTATAAACATTAACTGATTAATTGAATAAAAATTCATTTTCTTTTGAATATTCTCTCCTCCATCTCCATCTAATTTCCCCCCTCCTTATTGTCATCACTCCTTCCGCCGGTTTCACATCACTTGCTTAATTATAGCTTAAGTTACCTAATCTCTCTAAAAAATTTATGCGTATGGACAAATTGAGGTAACACATGCCTATGTTACCTCAATTTCATGTCTCTTTTACAATCTCATCTTGTAACTTTCTTTAATACCATGAAAATTCTCACACTTGTAAACTCAACCTCTAATTCAAAAATCCTCCCGCAACTTTGATTCTTCAATTCTTAATATCCCCATTGTTTTTATGGATGAATAAGGTCGAGGATCTTGCAAGTTCCCCAACGTGACTGTCTGTTGAACAGAACTAAGCAGAACAACAGTGGAGACAATCGTTCCAAAATATTGCAGTTTAAACTTCAAATAAGGGAATGTAGCATGATTCCTCAAATTTGCTCTTCTGAACAAGTCAACTTTTTTCTCCATCATCTAGGATAGACAAATGTTTGAAACATATAAAATAAGGTCTTCTAATTCGACATAACTCGACCCACAAAATTATGTTACATTGCCTTATATCTGAGAAGAGCCAATCTGAAGAGTAAACCAAAAATGAATGCCAGTTCCAGATTGTTTCATGTACAATAGCATAATTAAGATGCCCTCAATTGCAAACACTTTACACTAATAATGATTTTAATTTCAGTTCTGGACCACACTGTTGGAATTTTTCACTTATCAAATTTTTTCACAGTTCCTAGAGAAAATTTAAGACACATGAATCTCAATTAACTTAAAACAGAGGTCCAAGCAAGGCACAAAATTGAACAGAAGAAACTTTCAAATTTAGATTAAGAAGTCGAAAATGCCATAGAAACAGAAAATAACATAAAAACTAATTGACCAGAAGATCTTTTGTTCCACTGACGAAACTATTACACATGCAGTTGCTTTCAAAATGCTCCAGAAGGTAAGTCCATTGAAGTTAACTGTCGATTCAGCGTTAACCAGCACACTATACAACTCTAACAGATTGCTTAAGCACGCTCACCCCTAATACGCCTCGCGAGCTGAATATCCTTAGGCATAATTGTGACTCTCTTAGCGTGAATTGCACAAAGGTTAGTGTCTTCGAAGAGTCCAACCAGGTAAGCTTCAGCGGCTTCTTGAAGGGCGGAGACGGCGGAGCTCTGGAACCGGAGATCCGTCTTGAAGTCCTGAGCGATCTCACGAACCAGACGCTGGAAAGGAAGTTTCCGGATCAGAAGCTCGGTGCTCTTCTGGTACTTCCGGATCTCACGGAGAGCCACAGTACCAGGCCTGAAACGGTGTGGCTTCTTCACACCACCAGTGGCCGGAGCTGACTTTCGAGCAGCCTTGGTCGCCAACTGCTTCCTCGGAGCCTTGCCTCCGGTGGACTTGCGAGCCGTTTGCTTGGTACGTGCCATTGGAAGGATTGGATCGCGTCGCTAGCCTAAGAAAGAGATACAACGATAGAGACGATGGTGATTTTAAGTTCGCCAAGGTGTGGTTTGTTATATATACAGAGCATTCAGATTGGGAATTTTGCGCGCCGAGTTTTAGATGATATAGACCATCGATTTCATTTAATAATCAACGGCCTTTGTTTTCCGAATGGCGGCAGTTGCGGATAATAGCACTGTGATTGCTATTGACGACCGTCGATTTTTTCCAAAGTACGGTTTGGATGAAATCTTATTATCGACGAGGATCGATGACTTGGCAAATGAGCTTTGCACGTAGTGCGAACTAAATCAGGTAATCATTTTTTTTATTGTCAATTTATTTATTCGGACCATTTATCAATGAGATGAGGGTTTTATACACTACAGTAGTAAGTGCCAATTTGTCCTAGATAAGATTATTAAACCTGAACACCCTGTGTATTTGAATTAATTTTTTTTTAATAGTTTTTATGACTTACAGGGTAAGTGTGTGAGAGGAGTTTTATCTTAGGATGCACAAACCATGGTTTGAAACCATAATTTGGAGGTTTGCCAAACACACACTTAAACTAGTCTAGTAAGTAGGTCATATCGAAATTAAGCCAAAACTAACCCAAAATAAAATCGGTGAGGAAGTGAACTTGAACAATAATATTTTTTAGAATGATTTTGAAATTTGAGAAAATTTAGGACTTCTCAAGCTTTTCATAGTTTCTTAATTTTTAATTTTTGAAAATATAAAGAATTATATATGAATTTTTAAAGTCAAGAAATTCTGAATAAACAATGAACCAGTCAAACCAAATTGGTTAGGTGACCAGTTGGCCAATTTCTTGGTCAAACTAGCCAATTTGGTTCGGTTTTAATAACTATGGTTTTAGAAGTGTTTTTACAATTTATAAGATAAGTACATAAAAAGAGGTTTATCTCAATTTACGTAAAATGACTTTTGAAACCATAATTTAGGGAGCAAAATATATATACACAAAAATGTGCAAACTGCAAAGTCTGAACAATTATACATAAATAAATGCATCTAATTTTGTTCTTATAATTATGCTTTCAATATTTATAAGCTTTTCAAGGCGAAAAAAATATTTATAAGCTTTTTGAATGTCAAAAAATTGTTTTAGAGCTTTTATTTTTGAAAATATTTAATTAATATATGTAAAATAAAATAATTCGAACACCAATAAATTTTAAATAATTAAATGAATATATAGTCTAATGGGATAGCAAAAGTATAACACATTAATATAGGTACGCATAATGGGAAGAGATTTTGTCATACTTCTTTTTTATCTTTTCTTTTTTAGAATCTCATCTTCGCCCTTAAATCAAAAAATAAATTGTTCAAATTTAATATTTTTTAAAATTATTATTATAGTATTTTATAAATAATTTATTTAAATTTTGGTTGTATTGCAGTTATAAATTATGTATATCATGTTTTAACTGTTAAAATTTATTTTAATCTTGAGGGTAAAGATGAGATTCTAAGGGAAAAAATGAAAAAAAAAAAAAAGATTATGAGAGAACTCATGCTCCAACACATATGTGCTGTATGGGATCTTTTAGGAAACATTTGGGAAAGAAGTTGGTAATGGTAAAAATACCTTGTTTTGGTTTGAAAATTGGTCAAATCTCAACATTCAGCTGGTTGACTTGGTTCCAGGTTTTGAAGGGTTGATTAACCGAAATGAAAGGGTTTTGATTATGTCTTGAATAGAGGAGATTGGGATAAACAGAAACTTCAGAGATGATTCATGCCGGAGATTATTGAACGAATTACCTGTGCTCACCCACCCTGTGAGGAGAGAGGAGAGGATATGTTCTTTTGGAAATCATCCTTCGATGGTCGTTTTTCTGTAAATCTGCCTATTTTTCACTTTTTGCAGGTACATATGGAAATGTTGAAAATATATGGAAACTTTTATTGAGATGGTCTGTTCCAAAGAAAATCAAGTCTTTTATGTGGCTATTCTCACATAGAATGGCCCATATAGCACATCTAAGAGCAAGTAGAGGAATTCAGGAATCAAACTCTTGTATGTTCTCATGCAACCAAAAGGAAGATTCCATGCATCTCCTTAGAGACTATTCAAACGTTGTAGAAAGATGGAACACATTAGTTGCTCAAGACCAATGGAGTACTTTTGTTTCAATTGAGGGCACAGATTGAGTTAAATGGAACCTGAATCATAAGGCTGGTAAAGGATACACAGAAGGTTCGATGGCCAATTCTATTTAGATATGTTTGTCGGGACATTTGGGGTGGCTAGATGTAACAAGCTATTTGGAGACACAAATCACGGTGAAGACTACAGTGCAGCCTCTAGTTTCTTCAAGAGACACAAAGCTAGTGCTGACCAAGACTTATTGTCTCTGGGAGCTTTTGCTAACATGGGGTATCCATTTCAAGAGACCCAGCCGAATAAGTTTGAAGATTTTTTCTCATTGGAAATAGATACCTCTGTATTGAGAGATGGTAGAAGTGGGTGTAGTGGGGTGGTAAAGGATATTAATAATCAATGGGTTTGAGGATTTTCATGCAAACTCATTGCTGTTCCACCGGCTATAGCTGAGCTTATAGGTATGATTCATGGACTTCACTTATGTTGGTTCAAGGGAATTCGAAGAGTCATGTCTTTTTTCTGATTGTATAGAAGCTATTAATCTAGCAGTTAGAGGATGTAATTCTGACTATCCTTTCAAAGATCTTGTGGACGAGATTAGGAATCTTGTTTATAGAGATTGGCAAGTTCATTTTGTAAATGTCCCATGAGTATATTTGTTCCTTACTGATTCATTGGCAAAATCTGCTCATAGTATTTTAGGTAATTTTTGTATCTTTGATCATCCTCCACCTAGGGATCAAGCGGTGGATAATGATGAGAGATTGTAGGAGGTTGTAAATGCTTTCTGTAATTTGAGTTGATGAGATGATGTCCAATTCTTACTCAAAAAAAAAATATTTTAATCTTGAGGGTGAAAATGATATTCTAAGGAAAAAAATGAAAAAAAAAAGATTCTGAGAGAACTCATACCCCAACACGTAATAGAGGTATTTATCTAATAGATAATTCTAAAGAAAAATACTTAGGTCAATTTCCTTATATCCATTTTGTCAAGTTTTCCAATCACATGTGATCATGTGTTCTATTTTTGAATTATTATCATTTAACTATAAAGTTAAATGAAAAACATAGATCACATGGTTATGTGTGATTGGAGAACTTGATGTAATAGATATAAGAAATCTGATATAAGTATGGTCCAATTCTAAACTAGCAATGACCTATTTCGCAACCTAAAAAGCTGAACTTTTAAAACTAAATTTTATAAGAATGGGATTTTCTGAAAACTTGGAAATTCAAAATTGATTTATTTCAAATTCAAACTTAGTGGTTTAAGCTCCATATCAATCGTTTTTGTAACCTATGATAAATAACTGAGACTCAAGCTCTTTTCTATTTCTCTTTATCCATCACATTAATATAACAAAACTGAAATGTATATAGCATTCCTTGATCTTAAGGTCTCATCTCATACATAGTTATGTTTTATTCATTTAATCAAAGTTCTAAGCTATATGTCAGTTTAATAATTGCTCAATTTAAAAATATATTATTGAATTACTTAGAATGATTAGTGTTAATCACCTAATTGTTAGATCATCCTAAAAACTAGAGTGTGTGGGATGTGGAATCCTTACCAAGTTAAGAGAGAGAAATCTCTTTCTAGTTACAATCTCTAGAGCTGGAGTTATTGGTTTATCACCCTCAAGTAAGGGATGATTAGGATTAAATTTAACCCAAGTAGGTTACCATGTTGTATGAATATGTTACTCTTGTATCAATTTGATTCTTATTATTTCTTGGTTTAATACTATTATTGATCTTTATAATTTTAATCTCTATAGTTTGAAACCAAAAGTTTTAGTCCCTATAGTTTCCTTCCGTCTAAAACGTTAAGAAGCTCCTAAATCCAAAGTTAACAGTATCAGGTATGTTGATGTGTCACTAATGCAGTTAAAAATGCTGATGTGGCTTGATGAGTAGGTAACCTAAGCATGGTGTTAATTTGCTGACCTGAATGAGTTCACTAAAAAAAGGAAAGACAAAACTCATCAGAGAGCCAAGACACTACAAAAAAATGGCATTTCATAGCGGTGAATTTGTAGCGGTTACAATTAACCATTACAAATATTGACATTTGTAGCGGTTTTAACATAAACCGCTACAATATTGTAGCCCTAACTTACGCGCCAAGTGGCACGACTAACTGGCAACGTTATTTGTAGCTGTTAATAGAAACAAACCGCTACAAATATGGCTCGAATTTCCTGCCAAAATTTGTCGTGGTTAGTTTGTAGCGGTTACAACACATAAACCACTATAAAGTTTGTGTCACTTGGTGCCACCAAGCCGCGCCAATAATGTATCGGTTTTTTGTAGCGGTTACTACGAATTGAACCACTACAAAATGACAAAGGTCACCTATTTGTAGCGGTTATGTTTTCAGAACCGCTAGAGAACTTCAAAGGTCATCACATTTGAGCAGTTAGGCTTATATAACCGCTATAGAATTTCAAAGGTCATCACATTTGTAGCGGTTATTTTATAACCGCTACAAAGTTTAGCCGCCCTAGCTTTTTTGTAGTGGTTGATGTAGCGGTTTTTCGATAACCACTACAAAATCCACAACTATAAAAAGGCCGGTGCCCCTCCTTTTTCCCATTTAGCCATTTTATTTTCTGAAGTTTCTCTAAGAGTTTTCCTCCATATTTAAGCATTCTGACGTTTGTCAGAGAATTTTCTCTCTAGCATTTCTCATTATCACTTGAGGTACGGACAATACTTATTTTATTTTTATTTTTATTATAATTTTACATATAAATGTGACTAAATCATTTTTTTTTTGAATTTTCGTAGTTGATTTGGCTTCAAGGATAGACAAGAGGAAGGAGCCCGAGGTTCCAAGACCAATTCTACGGGGTGGCAGCAGCAAAGGAGGGGGTAGTGGGGGCAACGAGGGGGAGGGCAACCGCGCCATTTCAGTCTATGATCATTCCAAGCAAAAAGGCATCGGGAAATGACATCAATGTGTATCTCCAACCGCTTATTATGGAATTGCTTGACCTATGGAATGTTGGCATCGAGACATATAACGCTTACGGGAAGACATTATTCAACTTGCGTGCAGCCTTGATGTGGACGATTAGTAACTTTCCTAGCCTTGGCACATTATCTGGCTGGAATGTGCATACTGGGTCAACGTGTCCAGCTTGCAATTTTGACTTTGACACAGTTCGCCTTCCCCAGAGCCGAAAGTGGTGCTTTATGGGGCATCAGAGGTTTCTCGACGGAAGGCATAAGTTCATATTGCAACAGAATCGCTTCAACAGGAAACCAGAAAAAAGAGAACCACCTCAGACTTTGTCTGGTACAGATATCTTACAGCAGCTTGAGCATGTTGAATTCGAGTTTGGAAAAGGCGACGATTTAGCACAAGCTTGCCAAAAGACACGCAGGACTTCGGTGACTCATCAGTGGAAGAAGATAAGTTTTTTCTTTACTCTTTCATATTGGAAATCTAATTTACTTTGCCATAATCTTGATGTCATACACATTGAAAAGAATGTTTGCGATAATGTGCTATATATGCTGCTTAACGAACCTGGCAAGATAAAAGATCATCTTCAAGCGAGGAAAGATTTATGTGCCATGGGAGTTCATGAAGACGCTTGGCCAGATGAGCATGACAAATTTCAACCGGCAAAGTTTACCCTCACAAAACTGAATAAGGAAGTTTTTCTTATGACATTGAAGAAATTAAAAGTTCCTGATGGGTATTCAAGCAACATTTTTCGATGTATTGACTTACAGACTAGAAAGGTTGCTGGCCTGAAGAGTCATGACTCACATGTTCTTATGCAACAGTTACTCCCTTTGGCTATAAAGAATGCATTTCCTCCTAATGTGTCCATCATTTTGGTGAAACTTTGTTCTTTCTTTTAGAAGTTGTGTTCCAAGGTTTTGATCGTTGAGGAGCTCGATCAACTATAGTCCAAAATCATTCTTACACTTTGTCATTTGGAGATGATCTTTCCTCCATCCTTTTTCCACTATGATGGTTCACCTTACAGTTCACTTCATTCATAAAACAAAGTTTACTGGTGTAATGCTCCAAATTTTGATTAAGGACTAATAACGTCTACTAAGCAAGTGATTAATGTGAGAAAGTGATTTTATGAAATAAAGTTGATTTGAGACTCAAATTAATTATTGAAAATGTCCAAAATCCTGTATTTTAATATAATTATGGGGTAAAGTTATTGAGCTAAAATAGAGGGAAATGGCGCATGGAGAAGGGAAAAAGAATTTAAATATGTGTTATGTGGTAATTCAAGTGAATATGCCATAATCAATGGAAAAATTGAAAGAATGGAAAATTATCGGCCAATTAGTCAGTGATTAATGGAGAAATTAATTACTAACTAAGAGAAATGAGAAGTGTAACTAAATGGCTAATGAAGTAGTTAGAGTAACTAATTAGTTACTTACTTTATGAGAATTAATGAGAGTTAGACACTTGGCAAGATAAAAGGATGAGAGAGGGTGTTGGAAAAGTCAAAGAAACCATTTTTAAATCATTTTTCTCTTCTCTCTCTCTTCTCTGTTCTGTTGTGTTGGTTTGGGGTTGATGCTATAGCAAGATAAAAGGATGAGAGAGGGAGTAGGGATGTGATCATTTCCATCATCTTCATCTTCATCTCATTTTCTCTCCCCCCCCCAAACTCCATTTTTGTCCAACAAAAAGAAGAAAGAGAAAAGAAAATCTTGAGATTAAGGTAAAATTTTGATCTCAAATGCTCAAACTCTTTTCTATAAAGTTGTTCCCCTTGTTGAGAGCTTTCATTCTATGGTTTTAGAATTCCAAGAGGATGTGCCTTTGTATTTAAGAAAAGTAGGAGATTGAAGAATGAAGAAACAAGTTTGGGAAAGTGAAAGCTATCTTTTGGTATATAGGTTGTGGTTGTTGGTTGAGTATTGAATTTTTGGGATTTTGCCCTGATTTGAGTGTGATATTGGATTGTGAGAATTGTATGATGTGTTGTGATGGAAATGGTGTTTGGTTGTGTTATTTGAACAATGAAATTAGTTTGAAGTCCTGAATGTGGAATTTGACAACTTTAGGTTTTATGTTGAAATGTGTCCCAAAGTAGAACATGTTAAAGGAATGAGAATTTGGTTGTTGTGATGTTTCCATTGGATTCCTTGTGAAAAATTTTGTTTGAGTAGTATTGGATGTGGATTTTAAACCATTGGAAACTTAGATTTAAAAGTTGCAAGTTTTGGTTCGTGAGAACTTTGTCTGGCAGCTGTTTTGCATGGACATTTTGAAATAGCAAATAGTGTCAAAAAATTTTGAAATTATCTAGTTTTGTAGTAGACATTTCAAGATTTCCAATGACATAAAGTTTGTGTCATTTTGATGTGTGTGCTAAAAGTTATAAATTTTCAAAGTTTGATGTTAAAACTGGGATCAATTCTTGAACAGTAAGGAGAATTGTTGAATTCTGTATTTTTTTGGGTATAGAAAGCAATGTTTCATATTTTTCCTATAAATAGGACTTAAATATCTTTCCATTGGCTTTGGAATCATCATATTTCAATTTTTCTATAATTAGTTATGATTTTTGAAAGTTCAGCCAAGAAATAGAATTTTACCTTGGTCGCAACCCAAAAGCTTTTGACGTGCTTTTGGCCGCAACCAGAAGAGAAAACTCTCGGACTTGATTTTGGCAGCAGCCAAAAATCCTTGGCTACAGCCCAAAAGTTTCTAATCTATTTTTGGCCACAACCAAAGATTCTTGGCTACGACCAACACCCAAAAATCAGAATTTTTCCCTATCGTAAGGTAGTATTTGAGATAGTACTTCCTAACCCCTTTAGGCATTTGTTTGGGCTTTTAGTAGCTTCTTAAGGCACATTAATGTTAACCAAATCTAAGTGTTTTGAAGTCATTTGAGTATTGGGATAAGTGGTAACCTGTCGTCGTTAATTATGATTATAGGATTTGATAATTGCCTGGAACGTAGAAAGCTTATGCCTAAACAAGAACAAAAAGAGCAAGGTAGTGACACTTTATCCTATATCATGTTTAATGTATTTCTTGTTTGTATTTATCATTAAATGAGAAAGGGGATGTGGCGGTTAGCCCGTCCTTGAATGAATAGGGGACGTGGCGGTTAGCCCGACCTTAAATGAATGAGGAGTTACGGCGGGTAGCCCGGCTTTGAATATTGATATTGCTATATTGTGATATATGCTTACATGCTTTGTTTAATTATGCATCATATAAGTAAACTATTACTACTGGGATTCTTTTGAATCTCACTCTTTCCAATTAACAATTTTAGCTAGGACAAGTGGATCTTGAGACAAGCAAGTGAGCAAGGGCGACTAGGATTGTTGGTGATAGTCTTAACATTTTGGTTTTTGGTTATCATTTGGATAATTGTATATATATTTTGTGGAATATAGTATAGTATTGTTGTGTAATCCTCGGTATGGGAAACTGAGATGGGCAATGATGCCCTATAAAACTCTTGGATTACTAATGTTATCCCGGGTGTATGTCGGCAATTTTGCTAGCACTCTGATATTATATATGTGACAAACTAAACATGCCAATTGTTTTTATTTCAAAATGAATGGAGATCTTATTGTACAAGTGTTGTAAAAAATTTTTAACTATCCTCGATCTCTTATTCAATTATAAAATGTGTTTAAACACTAATCATGGCCTTGATGATGACGGGGGTTACAGCTGGCCCAGTTCAATATCGATGGATGTATCCGATTGAGAGGTACTCATTTTAAATATGTGCTTCATTATTAGTTCCAATTTTTGTTAGTCACCCTTTTCAGCATTTAGTATCATTTTTCCCTTCTTTACTTCGTAGGTTTCTTGAGAAATTAAAATCTTACGTAAGGAATAAGGTGTGGCCAGAAGGTTCTATAGTTGAAGGTTATATGTGGGATGAGGTGCTGTATTTTTGTTCAAGGTACTTTGATGACCTTGAGACGGCTTTCAACCGCCCACCTCGTGTTGACGATTGTCCTAAACCTGCGCCAACATCAAGAGAATTTATCCCTCGTGTTGGTAAACCAGTTGGAGGAACTGAGAACTTCAAACTAACGGCAACTGAGAAGTTCCAAGCATATAGACATGTCTTGCTTAATTGTACTCAAGTTGAACCTTTCATATGGTAAGAGTTATTCTATATCTGTCATAACTTTTTTCACTTTTATTTCACTGTCGCCTTCCCATGATTAATTGCAGGAAATTTAGAAGTCATGTTAAGCGTCAACTCAAGATCCATACACAAACATCCTTCGAAATTGACAAAAAGGTCCACAGAGAATTCCGAAGCTGGTTTGCGCGCAGAATACTAAATGATCACATCTCACACTCACCAAATTTTAGAGCTCTCGCAATCGACCCTCTTAATCATGCAAAAAGGTTTACAGCATACAATGTCAATGATTTTAAGTTTTGCACGGTTTCACGGGATCAAGGATTGCAAACTCAAAATTCGGGTGTTTATGGCACTTTTAGAACAAGGAGTTATACGAGTAGCAGTGATGCCAATATGCAGTTCGGAGGCATTCCTTACTATGGAAAGCTTCTTAATGTCGTCGAACTTAATTACCAAGGTCGTTTCACCGTGACGCTGTTTAAGTGTTTGTGGGCAAATACCACTACTTCCCGGGGCTGACAACTGACGACTTAGGAATCACATCAGTCAATTTCTCACGGCCAATTCATACTGGTAATTCTCAAGATAATGGGCCGTATATTCTTACCTCAGAGGCACACTAGGTTTATTATGTCTAGGACGAGAGGCACAAGGATTGGTACATGATCGTTCATTTAAAGCCACGAGACCTTTACGACATGGGTGAAGGCGATAACATTGCCTACGAGTCTGAGCCATTTCAACTCGCCAATTTCAAAAATTTCTTCCCTGAAGGCGATGACAATTTACCTCTATTTCGGTGCGTTTTTTTAAGTTTACATCATTTAAATTAAATTTTTTAACAAAATAATACATCACTAACAATTTTTCTATACAATTTCTATGGGATGGTGAGGATGAATGATTAAACAAATTATGTTTTTGTCTTAAAAAAATTAATAAAATATTTTTATAACCGCTACAAAAACATAAAATAACCACTACAAAAAAAACTGCTACAAAACAAGATACACTAACCGCTACAAGTGCTATGCAGATCCCTATAAATACCCCACCACATCTCATTTTAAACACTCCCCCATTTCTTTACACCTAACCCCTCTTTTATTTTCTCTCATTCACAAATTTTTTTCTATGAGTTGAGGAGCTGAATAGGGTGATCAAATACATATAGTAACAAGTTTTTAAATTTTTTATTTCAATACTTTTTTCCTTCACGTAAAATTTATTCTCACTATTTTTTTTTGCAAATATTTAAGAGTTTTTTCTCATTTTTACCTATTTTTCTTACACAATCATAATCACATTGTAGTAAACAACATAATAGTTCTTTGTTACCTAGGTATCATCAATAATATTATCAATACAATCCTCATTCTTTTTCAAATAAATTAAATCATTCCTTTTAAATTATAAATGAGCTAAACTATTGAATAATAAGCTAATTAAATTAGTTAAACTACTAAAATAATTAACTATTTAGTTTAATATCAAAAAAAAGGGAAACAAATTATTGTATTTTTTTAAAATTTTGCTTACTTTTGTAGCGGTTATTTAACCGCTACTAATTAATGGCGCCATTTTCAAACGAAAACTAATTTTTTAGCGCAAAATTTGAATTTCAATGAAATTAGTAGCGGTTCAATAACCTCTACTAGTTAATGACGCCATTTTTAAAATTCATATTAGTAGCGGTTATTTAACTGCTACAAAGTTCAGAGAAAAAGAATTTTTCTCTTGGCGGTGTTGTAGCGTTAGTTTTTAACCGCTACTAATATAGTAGCAGTCATTATACTTGAGTGGCGGTTTATGATAATTGCTACAAAACCGCTTGCAATAGTGGATTTAGTAGCGGTTTTATGAACCGCTACTAACGATGTTAATAGCGGTTAAAACCGTTACAAATATACTTTTTTAACCACTACTAAATCATAGTTTTTTTATAGTAAGACGCCAATTGTCTTCGAACCTTTCATGCTTCTCTTGTGCTGATTGCTTCTTCTTCCTTTGCAAAACTCATATATAAATGTATTGCACAGTGAGATAATAAGAACATGAGCGCAGCTTCAAATGTATGAGGAAGTAGAAGCCATTGGGATGTCTTTTGGAAGAAAATGTGTAAGCATGAATTGAAACAGAGTTCACATCCTTATTTATCTTGTCTTTTGGACTTGAAGGATTATAATAGATGCTGCTTAGAACTGTTTGTGTTCTAAAATGCCAACTCGAAATGGGTTTCTGCTTTTGGGTATTTGTTTAATGATTTTCAAAGTGGGAGGAGAGAGAGAAGTGTAGAAGAAAAGGAGCATTTGAGCCACAATTGCTGACTGATTCAATATGGAGAGAGCCACAACAATTGAGATTTGATATGAAAATGTTGTGAGGAAGTTATAGAAGAAAAAACAGGAGCTATTTTAGTTTGTAATATATTGCTATTCAAAGTTGTGTTGGTTTGGGGTTGATGCTATAGCAAGCAGATAAATCAACACCCTTGTAACAACGATGGGGAACTTTCATAATTCTCACCTTCACCGGACCTCATTCACGTTAGCTGGGCCTCCCTTTACCATTGCCCAGTGCCCTAGGCCTAACTTTCTCTTTTCTCTTCAGCGTTGGAGCAACTTGGTCTTTGGTACATTAGGATCGATGCTTTTAGTTTTTGTTTTTTAAATCACTTATCCAGCTAAGCTTTTTTCCTACATAAGCTTACCCAATTAGCAAGCCACATCAGCATTTTTAATGGTGTTAGTGACGCGTTAACATATTTAATATTGTTAACTTTGGGTTGACGCCCTTCTTAAATTTCAAGAATTAACGTTTTAAATGAAAGGAAACTACAAAAACCAAAACATATGATTTTAAACTGTAAGGACTAAAACTAAATTAAAAGTAAACCATAAAAATTAAGATGTGATATTAACCCTTATTTCTTTCTAATCATTCCTACTAACATGGTATGATAAGCCGGTTATTTCTTGGGCCCAATTGTATTTTCTTTGACTGCCCAGTACGCTGCACTTTGAGAAATCTTGATAAGCCATCGTTGTTGCATCTTCTGCTTTCTCCCAAGATCAAATGACCTAACTTCTCTCTTTTTTTTTTTTTTCCGGTCGCTCTCATCTTTTACTCCCTTTATAATTATTGGATTAAAATCTAATAATCCAAATTTAATATTTTCTTTCCATCCTACTTTTTATTTTAATAATATTTTTATAAAATATTAAATATGAGATCCTAAATTCCAGTGAAGCATTAAATCAGGATGCAGTGAAGCTATGAGAAGGAAGGGTTGTATTTCTTGGTCGCTAAGCTCCCAATGCCACAATGCAATCCCCACTTGACACGCTGCTCTTAGTTGGGGGTAGCAACTCTAGATGTACAGTTCTTGGTTTTGCACCAGATACAAATCACATCATGATTTTGATCAATGGATCAGAACGAGAACTTTGCAGGTACCCAGAACTAAAACGAATTGTAACGCAATCCCTCAATTCCATCATCTGTGATGGCCATACGTTTGTAACATCTGAAATAAGATCCTTTGAAGCGAATTTTACTAATAATCATCAATTTTTTCAAATTTTGCCAGAACAAACTTAAAGGCGCATGAATCTCAGCTAGCTTTAAACAGAGGTCCAAGCGAGGCACAAAAATGGACAGGACAAGACTTTCAAAACTTTGGTTAAGAAATTGAAAATGTGATAGACACGGAAATTAACAGAAGAACTTGTTTTGTAACGTTGACGAGACTATTACAACAGTACTTGCTTACAAAAAAGCTCCAAAAGGTAGATCGATCAAAGTCACATTATCTATCTCAATTGAACATCAACCAGCACACTATACAACTCTTAACAGATTGCTTAAGCACGCTCACCCCTAATACGCCTCGCGAGCTGAATATCTTTAGGCATAATTGTCACTCTCTTAGCGTGAATAGCACAAAGGTTAGTGTCTTCAAAAAGTCCAACCAGGTAAGCTTCAGCAGCTTCTTGAAGGGCGGCCACGGCGGAGCTCTGGAATCGAAGATCCGTCTTGAAGTCCTGAGCGATCTCACGAACCAGACGCTGGAACGGAAGCTTCCGGATCAGAAGCTCGGTACTCTTCTGGTACTTTCGGATCTCGCGGAGCGCCACAGTTCCGGGCCTGAAACGGTGAGGCTTCTTCACACCACCAGTGGCCGGAGCCGACTTCCGAGCAGCTTTGGTCGCCAACTGCTTCCTCGGAGCCTTGCCGCCGGTAGACTTGCGAGCCGTCTGCTTGGTACGTGCCATTGGAAGGATTTGATCACAGTGATAGCTTGAGAGTTACACAACGAAAGAGACGGTGGTGATTCTGAACTCGAAAATGTGTGGGGTTGTTATATATACAAAGGGCATTCAATTGGGAATTTTACGCGCCGAGCTCTAGATGATATAGACCGTTGATTAGTTTGATAAATCGACGGATTTGGTTTACTGAGTGGCCGCCATCTGCAGATGATAGAAATGTGATTGCTATTATGACCGTTGATTTGTTTTAATGTACGATTTGGATGGCACCGTTTATTGACGAGGATCCGTGACTTGGCTTATTCGCTTTGGTCGAAGAGCGAACTAAATCAAATAATCATTTGTTTTTTTGGAAAGAAATTCAGATAATCAATCGGAATGCCTGGGATGGAAGCTGGAAATAATTTTATCTATATGGACCTGAACAATTATAGATAAGTAAATCGATCAAAATTTTGTTCTTATAAATATTTCTAAGCTTTAATTTCATTTATGAAAATATTTAGTTTATATATGTAAAATAAATAATCTGAACACCAATCAATTTGAAAAATACGTGTTTGAGTCTGTATGTGTTTGGATTAGCTTTTGAGAATATTTTTTACGATTTACTAGGTAAGTATGTGAGAGGAGTTTTGTCTTGACTTACGGAAAATAACTTCTGAAATAACTTCTGAAACCACAGTTTAAGTGTTTCTCAAACACTCACTAAGTAAGTCCAAGTGGATATATGTAGGGAAAATTCCAGAAAACTACAAACAAAAATAGGAAAGGACAGAAAGGTTGGGTGAAAATAACAAATCCCAAATCAGTGAGGTATGAGGAATCTGGGTTTTGAAATGTTAACAAAATGACCAAGATACCCTCCTAATTGACAGTGAAAGGAAAGAAGACGACAGCTAAAAAGTGTGCAGATTTTTGGCGCCAAAAAGTGACGAAACAAGAGGGAAAACTACCGAAACCAGAGGCAAGCCACGAGTAAGTAAATTTGAGAGAGAAATAATCATTGTGCTGTGTTTCTTGAATGTTAATGGAATCTGGTATGTGGTTTGTGGTTGCTATTTGCGAAATCGAAGCTGACGCGTTATGGGTAAGGGGGTGTTAGATGATCGGACAAAAAAGGTAGTGGCTTTAAGGTAATGGGACAATGTTGATGGTTGTGCGATGGATTCGATTGCATTTTGTTGAGTGATTGATGAAGCTTGTGCCTTTTTTGTTTACTGTGAGTGTTTATGCGATGGGTGTTGAATCAGGGGAAAGGTGGCTGGCGGTGGATAGTAAGGTTGGGGGAGAGTGGTGTTACTAGTGAGTATGGAGATGTGAAGACCTATTGGCTGGGTGTTAATAATAGAGGCAGAATGACGACATTGGCAGAGTGTTGTTATTTGTGAATATAGAGATGTAAAAGTACATTAGGTTGTTGTTAATAGGAGATTCAAGGTGATGATTTGTGGGTGTTGTTAACAGTGAATATCGAGATGTTAAAGAACATTATGTTGTTATTAATAGGAGATTCAGGGTAATGATTTGTGGGTGTTGTTAACAGTGATGATGGAGATGTTAAACATATAGTATTGTTGTAAATTGTAGGTGGTGGGTGATGGCAAGGAAGTTAGCTGGTTTAATAATAAATTTTTGTCCAGACAAGCTTACTGGAGTGAGATTATAAAGAGTGGTGTAACTTTAATATTTTTTTTTTGGTTTTTCAGGTAAGCATGCAAAATGAAATGTAATGAAGGTTCATCATCTTTGAAGGAATTATTTTGTTTTTTTCATGTTGGAGGCAAATTAGTGTGTAATAATGAAGGTAAAATTCAATATATTGGAGGTTATGTGAAGGCAAAGTGGCTAAAATAGCTGATAACACTGAAAGATTTGAGGTTGATGATATCATCATGGCTTGGGATTGATTGTAACATGTGTGAGATGAAATATACAGTGAGCTTTGATGAGAAGACACTAATAGATTTAAATGATGATGGTGAAGTTAAGAACTTGTATGACTATAATGAAAGGAGTGGATATGTGTATATAGTACAAAAAGGGAATTATAATGTGTCAGATATATCAGTTGAGGCAGACATGTAAGTGTAATTAGTGTTTGATGTAATCCAATCTCTATGACAAGGAAACATTATGTACTACTCCACAATTAATGTTCCCTTGTCATGACAGATATGAATGTGTACAAGGGGCAGTGTGTAACTCTTTTTGGGCTTTATATGGTTGCTGAATGTAATTATGCAGAATGTGATCTGACAGCAACTGAGCAACTGACAGATATATGAAGGTGTTAATGAATATAACCATGTTGTTATTCTAGAGGCACGTGGTGTTATTACGCTGGTAACATATTTTTTTGCAAACTTGTTTCTACACACATCTTTTGTTATCCGTTTTAATGTAAAATGTGAAAGGTGTTGTGTTTGGGCAGCGACGCTAAAAAGTTTACATTTATTGTTCAGCAGATGTTAATCAACGGAATAATGTTGTTAATTATGAACATAATGTTGTTAATAAAGAAAAGAATGAGGTTATTACGTGGATACATGTGTTTTCCCATCTACACGACCACGTCCTTGTTCCTTTGAAGATGTTAATGGATGAGGCCTAGTCGTTAATAGCGAAGGTAATGATGTAATTACGTTGATACATGTTGTGTTTCCCACCTACAGACCACCTCCTAACTTGTTCCTTTAAAGAAGTTAATGGACGAGGCCTACTCGTTAACAACGAAGCTAATGATGTTATTACATGAATACACATTGTCTTTCCCCATCTATATGACACCGTCCTAACTCGATATTCACTGTTAACAACACCCACAAATCATCACCCTGAATCTCCTATTAACAACAACATAATGTACTTTTACATCTCCATATTCACAAATAACAACACTCTGCCAATGTCGTCACTCTGCCTCTATTATTAACACCCAGCCAATAGGTCTTCACATCTCCATACTCACTAGTAACACCACTCTCCCCCAACCTTACTATCCACCGCCAGCCACCTTTCCCCTGATTCAACACCCATCGCATAAACACTCACAGTAAACAAAAAAGGCACAAGCTTCATCAATCACTCAACAAAATGCAATCGAATCCATCGCACAACCATCAACATTGTCCCATTACCTTAAAGCCACTATCTTTTTTGTCCGATCATCTAACACCCCCTTACCCATAACGCGTCAGCTCCGATTTCACAAATAGCAACCACAAATCACAGACCAGATTCCATTAACATTCAAGAAACACAGCACAATGATTATTTCTCTCTCAAATTTACTTACCCGTGGCTTGCCTCTGGTTTCGGTAGCTTTCCCTCTTGTTTCGTCACTTTTTGGCGCCAAAAATCTGCACACTTGTTAGCTGTCGTCTTATTTCCTTTCACTGTCAATTAGGAGGGTATCTTGGTCATTTTGTTAACATTTCAAAACCCAGATTCCTCATACCTCACTGATTTGGGATTTATTATTTTCACTCAACCTTTCTGTCCTTTCCTATTTTTGTTTGTAGTTTTCTGGAATTTTCCCATATTTGTATTTGCTTATTTTAAATAATTTCGTGCTGTGCATACAAGGTAAATATGAAAACAATTTCATTTTGTAAAATTCAAAAGTGATATTTTTTCGTTGGCTTCAAAAAAAATCCCCCAAACAAGTTTGATAGGATAAAGTTGTCTCACCAACAAAGAAACTATGTTTGGGATAGATTAAAGTCTTTAAAAGTAATTTTTTAATCATGATTTATAATATATTAGATATGCAAGTGAGAAGAATTTTGTCTTGATTTGTGTAAATAAATACTTTTAAGGTATCCAAAAGTGATCCCAAACAAGTATTCTAGTTGGTTTAGCAGTGTAAGACCCCGCTAGATCGCTCTAGATCTTGAACTCAAGTTTTTAGAGAGGAGACACTTGTGTTAGAAAGGGAAACCGTAAACCTTGAAGTGTTGTAGTATAAAAAAGAAAGAAAGATAAAGTGGTCTCTCTTTTTAATTTCAAACTTCAAATTACTCAATAACTAAATCAAGAATTACTATATTCCAATGTGAAATCGGAATAATTCATGGGATGTGAAATTATATGTATTAAACGATGACCAAAAAACGAAACTATATGTATTAAACCATTTTTTTAATAAAATAATGATAATAGATATTGACTAAAATGGGGCTAAAAATTTATAATGACACGAATAATTGCATGACTTATAGCTACAGTTTTTTTTTTTAAAAAAAAAAGTAAAAATATTTATTTTATTTAATATTTTAAAAAAATAAAATTGGTGGTCACTTCTGCTAGTACTCATATAATTAGTAATCAAATGTAAATTAGAGAAGATCACGTATAAGGACAGGAATATAACAATTGCGTGCAATTTTGAAAAAATAAATAAAGTTATCAAAATACTTGCATGATATATGGTAGGATGGAGTTGATACTTAATGGAGCTTTATTTTGGTTTATTATCCGTTTTTCAAAAAGGATACAAGTTTTACAGAGCATTTTAGAACCCGCGCAATGGCCAATGGGTGGGTGCAACGGGAAAAAATTATAATCTTTAAAAAAAGACCAAAATCTTATGGTAAAAAAATACAAAAATAAGATATGATCTTGTATTATATTTAGAAAAGAGACCAATAAACCTATCATGGCATCTCCCATTTATTATATCTTGTTCTAGATATGATCATGATGTTTCATACATACATACATACATACATACATACATACATACATACATACATACATACATACATACATACATACATACATACATACATACATATATATTAATTTTTAGATGGGTATATTGAAATAGTTATAATGGGACTAAAAACTTATTCAAAAATTTTATATTTTTTAATTGATTTATAATCTTTCAATTCAAGAGAAATAATTGATCATGGTTAGCTAACAAAATGGAGGTATAACTAGATTCCCAATTGATTTAAAAATAATTTACAAAAATAATCAAGTTGTTATGATACTCTTAAAAATTGTTAACTAACTAGAAAAAAGAGGGAATTCCAAATTAAAAATATATAAAAATTTTGTAACTAGAAAATCTTAAATAAAGTCTTTTATGAAATATAAAGATTTTATATTTCTAAATTGTATAACTCCTAGAAAAAAGAAGCATTAGCCGATCTTGACCGATTTAGTGCTCGTTTAGAAGAGCTTATTTTTGGGCAATAAGTGCTTATAATTCGTGATTCACGGTATACGAGGTAAGTATGTGAGAGGAGTTTTTTCTCGGCTTGCGTAAATTGGGCTTATTTTCTCAAAATAAGCTTTCCCAAACATGCCTTTAAAACAAACAAAATTTGAAACCATCAAATATCTAATAAAGTCTTTTAGGAATCCCAATGTATTTGACCTTGTCAATGAAGGAGTAGTGATCCATAAGCACTTTGCATCAAATGAGCAGGATATATATGTGTAAGAGAAGCTAATATGTTAACAACACAACTGGCGTAAGATCATACAAAACAATATGATAAACAAAAATATGTTTGAAACAGACCTTTGCATCATGAAGGATTATTTCTATTAAGGCACCATCACGAGCAACCTCACATCCAAACATCATAAAATTACCCTAGTTGAATGAATGCAACGAAAGCAATGTTTTATAGTGAACTTTGAGTTGGTTACAAACTCCAAGATAGAGCACATGGGGAGGCTAATGGCATCGAGGTGGAGAACATGGGAGGTGAAGAGTGGGGTGACAGGAAGTCACTCAAAAAGTATTTTATGAAATATAAAAATAATTTTTAATTTCTAAAAAGCATTAATAGTGGGATCGAGAAGGTGCAACCTGATAAATTTCAAAATATTATGCAATTTGCAATTATCTCCAGGATATCTCTCTTTATTTTTTGAGCATGTTTTACTTTTTATCATTATTGTAGTTGTTACTATATACATGGCAGGAGGAGGGTATAACCCCTACCTTATAAGCCGTTAATATGATTCGAAAACCTGTCATTAGGTTAAAATGGAGACCAACGGATAATTTAAAACTCATTAACGATCACAACTTTAAGACAAGATTCGGTCATGTGATAAAGTGGGATTTCAAAAACTTTTCCAAACTTGTTTAATACGGTCTCATATTCACTTTTTGAATTTATTTGGCCTATGCAGTTCAGTTTCATTCATAAATATCAGAGTGTATAACAAAATTTCCAATGACTCTCGGGTTGTATTCAATCACATAAAGGGTTTACAGGGCACATTCGCCTACTATAGTTCCCATACCGGGGATTACATAACAACTTCACAAGTTTACATCATCTATAGTATATACAATCATCCCAAAGTTGATAACCAACACAAAAGCCTAATCTCCTAGCTGGAAACACTAGCCGCCCTTAGTTACCTACTTTTTCTTCAATTCGCTAGCCCTGGCTGTAGGTTAATCATTAGAAAGAGTGAGATTCAAATGAATCTCAGTAGTAACATTTCACTCATAAGATATATAATAACAAAACATGTAAGCAAATCATAAAGCAGCATCACAATAGCATCCATAGCAGCAATCACATTCGTGACTTTCGTCACATAACGATAGCTCTCACGGCTATATACACAATACAACAGCTTTCGCTGTAATCACAATAACGCCAACTTTCGTTGTATTCACAATCATGATAGCTTTCGATGTATTCATGGCAGCATTCATCACAATTCAATGACAAGCACATACATACAAAGCATTATACATGATATAAGAGAAAGAGTCACTACCTTGGTTTTTCTAGCCTTGTTCTTGCACAGATTTCTTACGCTCAGGGTAGATATCGAATCCTATAATTAGAATTACGGACGACATGTTATTACTTAATCCAATTCTTCTTTAATTCAAACACTCAAGTTGGTTATCATTAGAGACATTTAATCAAGTCAACTAAGGGGTTAGAGTGGTCAATAACCTAAAAGACTAATTTCTAACCTTAGAGTTCAACAATATTACACTATGCCGTTACATCTTCAATTTTTGCATAAGTGACCAAATCTGTCAGAATTTTTCATCAACTTTGAAAAATCATATCTTTATGTACAAAAATCAAATTGCAGTGATCCCAAAGTAAAGGATTCATCCAAAAGCAATTCTTCATTGCCACGCACCATAAGCTCAATAATCGGAAGCCAATTCCCCCAAGGTTCTTCTAAATGCAATATTCAAGTTCTCAGCTCAGAGCATCAGATCACTTATTTCAACGGCAAAATATTATCTAAAACCCTCACAAACCTAATTTCATATTATTTTTTTTTACAAATCACATCAATGCTAAGTGAATCTCAAAAATAGAGTCACAAATAAATGTTCGAAATCTTACCTCGAGTAGTTGATTTAAAGCCCGTTTGGTTCAACCCCCATTGCATACCTGCAATGGTAATCATGATTACATTACTAAGATATGAGTGTTTGGTTGCTCTTTAGCATGGTAATAGAGTTTACTATGGTAATGATGATTATCAAAAATTTGGTAATCCTCATTCATACCTCCCACCTTATGAATCCTCATTACCATCCCATTGCATGGTTCAAAAAGCCCAATTTACCCTTTAGTTTCACATGTCTTTGTCTCACTTATCTTATTTCACTGGCCACATCAAGCCACAACTACCACTGCCACTACCTCCTCCTCCTCCATCGCTATCTCCTCCATCGCTATCTCCTCCACCCACTGCCGCCGCTACTACCTCCTCCTCCACCCCTGCCACCACCACTACCTCCTCCTCCTCCACTGTTGTAGCCGCCACCCCCATCGTTGCCATCGCCACCATTACCTCCTCCTCTACCTCGGCCCAGCCTGCCGCCATCACCGCTACCCGCCCATCACCACCTCCGCCTCCGCCGCCACCGCCACCACACTACTACAAAATATAGATATTACTACCCTAAAGGACGTCCCTTTTTTAAAAAGGGAAGTTAAAAATAAAGGCGATGACATTTTTGTAATTAAAGAGGGGATTGTGTATCTTTAGGCGTCTCAAATTTGAATTGGGACGCCTAAAGTCTATTAAGTTTTGAATTTTGCCTCCCCTTACCAAAATTTTGGACTTCAGACTGGGGACGCCTAAAGTCTCTTTTAAGTAGACTTTAGATGTCCCTAATCTGACTGGGGATGTCTAAAGTCCTCAATTTAGGCTTCCCCAATTTGACTGGGGTAGTCTAAAGTGGGACTTTAGACTACCCTAGTCAAACTAGGGAAGCCTAAAGGCCTGCACCAACGTCCCATCAATTAGCTCCACCCTTCTCTAACTTTATTCTTTCTCTTGTTCAATGTGCTTTCTCTTCTTTATCCGTGTTTCCCTCTCTCTTCTTTCTCTTTGTTTCCCTCTGTTCCAACGACGCTCTTCTTGTTTGTCCGACGGAGCTATAGGGTACCAAGGAAGGGATAAGTGTGTTGTCGTTTCTCTCTCCCTCTCACAACCATTGTCCAGCTGGTGCCATCGTGGGTCGTCTCCTTCTCCGTCGTCCACAGGTTTGTCTCTCACTCTCACAACTTTGCTTTCTTTAGCACAAAAATGCTTGAAATCACTAAAGTTCTAATTTTGTTACAAAAAATGCTTGGAATCACCATCTTCCTATACACCGTGATAGCTAGTTTCCTTCACACCGTCAGCCATTGTCCCTGTTGTTTCTCTTATTAAGAATTTGAAAATAAAAAATGCCCTTTAGTTATTAAAAAAACAAAATTGAAGGTACAACCACATTGTTTGCACACTACATAGTGGTCTTGACATAGGAAATTTATATGAGGAGTTTGTAATAATCCAGTGGAGATAACCATGGTGAATTTATAATTGTTCTATGATTTATTGGAGGCCTCTGATAAATAAGATTTAATTGGAGTATTATGAAATACCAACAAAATCGTTATTATGAATTCCATTTGACTTGCTTTTTAAACGTATAGAAGGATACTTATAAAAGTGCTGGATGTTTCCTTAATTACCATGTAAGGGACATTGTGGTTTATTATGAATTATTTGTCGATCCTATTTGTGCAGTTTTAATTTGTTGGGTAGTGAAAAATATAAATAGTCATTTAAAAAAATAAAACTTTAGATGTCCCCATTTTGAAAGGGGGACGTCTAAAGTGTTGGACTTTAGGCGTCCCTTTTTTTTACGGACGTTATTGCTATTTATTTTCTACGTCGCTTACATAGATGTCCCCCTGTTTTCAGACGTTAAAAGACCTAAAAAAAGGACATTGAAAACGTTTTTTGTAGTAGTGTCACCTCCTCTTCCACTGCTGCCGCCGCCACCCACCCACCGCCACCACACAATACCTCCTCCGCCACCACTCGCCCACCGCCACCAACACTACCTCCTCCGCCGCCGCCGCCCCCACTACCAGCCCATCTCCCCACAACTACCTTCTCTTCCGACATCGGCCCCGCCACCACACACAACCTCTTCCTCCTCCGCGGCCTCCGTAGCCGCCGCCACCGCCACCGCCACCTGCCGACCGCCGCCACCCCACCTGCCTCCTCCACCGTTGCCACCGTCACATGCCCATCGCCGCCGCCACCTCCTCCTCTTCTACCACCCTCATCGTTGCCGCCACTACTACCTCCTCTTCCTCCATCCCCACCGCTGCTGACTCTTAACTATTTTTTCTATAAAGATTATATTAAGGGTAAAATAGACTTTGTGCAATATATTAATTTTAAATAATTGTTAAAATATTAACTCATTGCATCTTACTTAAAAATCAAACCAAACACTACGCCAGTAATTAATATTACATTGTATTACCATTGCATTGCACTGTAGGGTGTAATTGGATTGAACCAAACAGGCTCTTAGAGATTGATGAAGACGACGATGACCAGCAAACACAACCCATAAGACGATGACCGGCAAAAACAAGGGGAACAAATGATGACTGGCAACAATGAGCGAAGCACATAGGGACTTCCGGCATTGTGAGACGCGAACGCGTGGGAGAAGAGTTCGGACTTCAAAGATTTTAAATGACTGACCCCTAACCCTCGATTTTGTTTCGAATTAAAAGAGGACAAAATGGAATTTTTCACATTTTGAATTAATTTCACCCAGGTCCCATAGAACTACACTACAATTTAATGATTTTAAGGGATTTGCCAATTTGGTTGTGATTATTTTTATTACTTGAAAACGGCGTGACATTCCCCTAAAATTTAATGTACACAATTTATAACTGCAATATTGCTAAAATAAAAAATTTTATTTATAAAATATTAGTGATTTTATAAATATTAAATTTGAACCATCCATATTTTTTATTTAAAGGTGGGGATGAGACAGTGGAAAAAATGAAAAAGAGGAAAAAGAGATTATATACCTCTGAAGATATGTGTGAATGATGCGGGATCCTCTTGGGGAGAGAAATCACAAAAATGAGATGGAACAACGCACATAATGGATTTTTGTAAAGTTAACCCGTGTGAGAGAGGAAGCAAAGGTATTAAAAGAAAAAAAATTCCCTAGTCCCTCCGATATATTTTTTTAAAGAGATTTCTTTTAAGATTTTATTGGTTCTTTTTTTGATGAAGAAGATTTTATTGGTTCTGTTTGTTAGAAACATGTTATCTGGAGCATTTTCTTAAAGGAAAAAAATTATGTCGATTGTACGGTCTAGTTAACAAGTTATTAGCATAGGAATCAAATATATATAATTGTTGAAGAAATTATAAGGAATCACTAAATGGAAAAAACTACGCACAAAGGCTTAGTTAAATATAAATAATATTAGCATTATGATAGTGTGAGAATAAAGCTGAAAATATAACAAGCCTTATCCTATTAGATAGGTGGGGTTGGCTATACATATCGTGAAGGTAATGACAACTAAAAATACTTTTTGAAGTTAAATACGAAAGAATTATCTGTAAAGATAAAAATAATGAATCGTGAGTGAAATGAATTCTAATTAAATAAAGCATAATAAAAATTTAAGCCAATACCAATAAATAATAGACCATGATGAACATAACTGAGCTATTTCCATTGATAAAAAGTTATCAATGATTATTTTTTTGAGCAAAAATCAATGATTGTTATTGGCATCATATATATATATGTATGTGTGTGTGTGTGTGTGTGTGTGTGTGTGTGTGTGTGTGTATATTATATGGTGCTAGCTACGGGACCTTGTTATACTCAAAACACCCAACGAAACAAGAAAGACACTTATTGAAACAAACACCCACAAACTATAACACAATAGATTAAACTAATTATTGCACTGGAAGCCAGAGTTGTTCTTTCCACACTTGTTAAAAATCACACCCAGCGAAATTGGAATGTTGAGGTTGATGCCAAGAACATTAGCTTTAAGGGAAGTGCAAAGGCAAGCAGCAGCTTCAAGATCAACCAGGCCTGCCATGAGACTGCAACATGGGGTTGTCGTTGGTGATCCTACAGTAAAATAATTCCCAATTGCCCCTATAAAATTCTGAAATGTCACTGTACGCTTTTGAGGCAAATGAAATTAATTTGCGGGGGAATAGACAAAAGCAACCCTACTGAAAGAAATAATGAGTAAATGAAGATTACAAGTCAAATATGCCTATTTACACATGTGAAAATTTACAAAATCATTTTGGTCATGTACAATATAAGAATCATATTCATAAGAACAAATAGGAATTTATAAGTTAAATATGATTATTTACAAGACACATGTGAGAATTTACAAGTACAATATACTTATTTACAAGGGAAATAAGTGAAATTAAAAAACCATCTCAATTATGTATAACACAATGAGTATATTCACTGGAATACATGTTATTTACAAGGCAAATTTGCCTATTTAAAGGATACATATGAGAATTTACAAGACAATCTTGGCCTTGTATATGGTAAGGGCATAAATGTTCTTTCAGACAAAAAACTTAATTTCAGCTTAGTCTTAGAGATACAGTGAAGTTTCAAAAAATTTTGTGGATTATTCAATATTAAATGTCTACATTGGGGGTGCAGTGAAATTTTCCCTTTTCTTACCACAATGGTTAAGTTTTTATTGTACTGGACCAAATAGAATAATATTAATTTTGATTTTTTTTTTTTATGTTAGTCTTGCTTATGCTTGCATTAGAATATCGTAGATGGAAGATGACGACGGAATATAGTCCTATAGGGTCTTGTATGTTCACTCCTTTTTTTTTTTTTGCCAGACATATATATTTTAACTCTGTTTTGAGTTAATGAATTCAGTATTTCAGTTTTTCATTAAAAAAAGAATAATATATGAATTAATCAATTAATAAGAGAGTTGATTAATAAATACGAGTATTAATATTAAAAGATAAATTAGGGATTTGGCATAATGAGGGGTAAATTATTAAATAATATTTATTTGAATATAGTTTTAAATTAAAAAAAATAAACTTTAAGAATCTTTTTAAAATATTCTTTAACAGTCTTAATGATTTGGACTAAAATATATGTTTTCAAAATAGAGGGGAGGTATGTATAATTAAGCAAAACAAAAGGATGGTTAGAGTATTTTACTCTATTATTAAATAGCCTTTTAGTTTCTCAATAATATATTCATAATGTTGATTAGGATATGAGTCAATGGACATCAACATAATTAATATTTATAACATTTCATTTAATTAATAATTTATAACTGACCGTAAAAGATTGTCATTTGACATTTTGACGGTGTTGAACTGTGGGGAAGAGGCTAGCTAAAGAGGTATTTCGATAATAACGATACTCCTTTGATTCTTAATATAAGACATAATTAACTTTTTTTTAAGAGATTAAGGAAGTTAGTTAATCATAGCATATTTCGTATATCATTTGATTATATATCAGTTTAAAAGTTGGACAAATTAATTTAGTATAAAACAATATAAATATCAATATTTTAAAATAAATTATTTAGCTTCCTTAATCTCTCCAAAAAAGTCAACTATGTCTTATATTAAGGATTAGAGGAGTATTATCTTTTTTATAGAAATGATTTTAACTCCATTCCTAATTATGAGGATTAGTTTTTTGATGACATTTTTTTTTATCTCTTATATTTATCATTTTTCTTCAAACTAATTCATGTGATCTATGAACTAATAAATATTCTAATAATACACATGAGTATTTTAAAGAGATGATGTAACGTAACACGTACTATAATTAAGTATTTTTTTTTTAACTTTTCAATTGTAATTTTGTAGGAATTTGTTTAGTTAACAAGTTATGAGTATATAGGAATCAATAAATATATAATTCAAAAAAATTATAAGGATCCAAGAAAAAAAAAGGGAAATAGGAAAACATCCCTTGCTAAAAATATTATTGGTAAAATAATTATACATACGAAGTATCAATACTCTGATTTAAGTCATTGTAGCATTAAAATTTTCAATAGGAAACCTTTTCCCATTATATTTATTCCCAGAAAAAAATCTACACACAAAGGCATAATTAAAATTGAGGTGAAATTATAAACACTTGGATATTATTTTTTTGGGAAAATCCCAACAAAATCAAGTTGAAATACCAAAATTCTAATTGAGCCCAACACTTTCAACAAATTCTTAATCAAGACAAGAGTCTTAAAAAAGGATTATTGAATGTTATTAAAAGACTAAATACCCATCTCTAGTTAAAAACAAAAGCTAAAGGTACGTGATTTAATTATTTTAAGCAGGTTTAATTTACAAATTCTTGTAGTCCTAGATAAATTCCTATGTCTCTCGTACTTCTTGTTCTTTTTTATTCTATTTTCACCACAGATTCTTCCATTACATGAAATGGCGAATTGATTTCATTTTCATTAAAATTTATTATTAACAACCAACAAGAACATAGCTGAGTGCTCTACCCGTTGCTCAGGCCCGGGGGGGGGGGGCTATCAAGCCGAGATTAAGTGACCGTAAAATTCGAAAGAACCAACAAAGAAAAAAATCATTTTGCGAAATAGGTTTATGGGTAGGTACTGCGGATCTGAGTTCTGAGGTGGGGAACATGGGAATAGGGGGAATGCGTATCTTGTGCTCAAAACGAAAGGATTGGATTAAATAAGTTGAGAGAGGGCTTCACACCTACCTCGTGCCATATGAAATCTGATTGAAATAATTAAAATTAAAATTAGGGTTAGTTTTTCTTTCTAACTAGAGATGTGCATCAAGTCTTTTAACAATATTTAAAAATTCCAAATAAGGACTCTTGTTCAAATTAGGAATATGTTGAAACTATAGGCCTCAATTAGAATTTTAGTATTTCAGTGAGATTTTATTGGGATTTTCCCTCAAATTTTCCTTTCAAGAAAGCCACATTTAAATACTTAACTTATTTGATAAAAATATAAAAGTCAAATAGGGACGTCAATATTCTTATAATTTTGAGTGACATTTTTAAATATAAGTGTTATCAGATTGAGATAGTATGCATATGAACATCGCGCATTATTTCACCAGATGGGGCCAACTATAGATATTGTGGAGGCAATGTCCACGAAAAATAAATAAAAGAACTAATGAGTCATGTGAGTCAAATGAGTTCTAATTAAATAAAGCATAAGAAAAATTTAAGACAACACCAATAAATAATAGATCATGATGAGCATAAGTAAGATATTTCCATTGATAAAAAGTTATCAATGATTATTATTAGCATCATATATTATAAGGGGCCAGCTACGTGACCTTATTATACTCGAAACACACAACAAAATAAGAAAGACATACTTATTGAAGCAAACACCCACAAACTATAACACAACATTTAACTAATTGCACTGGAAGCCAGCAGGCGCCTTCCTTCCACACGCGTTAAGAATCAGACTCACCGAAACTGGGGCGTTGAGGTTGATGCCAAGAATATTAGCTTTAATAGCAGTGCAAAGGCATACAGCAGCTTCAAGATCAACCAGGTGGTTACCAATGAGACTGCAACATGGGGTTGTTGGTGGTGATCCTACAATAACATTCACCAACTTCAGCACTTTGGCACACGCACCCAACTTAAGGGCATCCATAGGACAATGGGGCTGCTGGGAGGACGGAGGAGGGGGGGGAGAAGGTGTTGGAACAGAAGGGGTGTTCGGAGTTTTCGGTGTCGGTGTAGGGGGTGGGCTTGGAGCAGACGAAGAAGGGGAAGGAGAAGGTGTTGGGACAGAAGGGGTGGTCGGAGTTTTCGGTGTCGGTGTAGGCGATGGGCTTGGAGCAGACGAAGAAGGGGAAGGAGAAGGTGTTGGAACAGAAGGGGTGGTCGGAGTTTTCGGTGTCGGAGCAGACGAAGAAGGGGAAGGAGAAGGTGTTGGAACAGAAGGGGTGGTTGGAGTTTTCGGTGTCGGTGTAGGAAGATGGCTTGGAGCACATGAGCTAAGCGTGATGAACAAGAGGAGAAGGTTGAGAGTGAGAAGAAGAGAGGTTGCATGAGCCATTGAAGTCATCCTCACAAAGGATAACACAGAATGTGTTTATTTATGAATATTGGCTTGATTACTTGAGAGTAATTTGTGTGGGGGATGTTGATTTAGAAGGCAAATGAGGGGTATTTATAGTAGAGGATTTTGTGAGATTACCTCTATTTTCGTTTCAAGTACTCCCTTAATATAGAAGCTATATCTAGATGACTAAGTATATATGGACAAAATTATTTATTTGTAACAAAATGTGCCTTAGTTTCTTTATAATATCTTATTTAATTATATGCATCGGAACTAGTTTTGGGGAAAATTATAAATTTGGGGAACAAAATTGATTAAAGTCCTATATTTAAGATTAAAGTAAATCTTTTAATTACTCCTTTTGTTCATATTCTAAGTGTCTGTTTTAGATTAGTGTTGCCAAAAGTAACTTTTTTTCAATATGACTTTTGCAAGTTTAAGATAGGATAAAAGTCAGATTGTAAATATGATTTATGTTTGAATTGCGGTGGTAGAAATAGCTTTTTTTTTTTTTTTCAAATTGAAACTTGTTTGGATGATTATCTAAAAGATAAGTTTAGATGAAAAATGATTTAAATGGGTATGAATCTTATTAAATAATACATACATCCATATATACATACTATTTATATATTGTGATAATTTAAGAGAAAAATTAAAATTAAAATTAGATAAAACACAAATAGTTAATTTATTTTAAACAAAATAATATTATATTACTAAAATTAGATATAATTTTTTTACTAACATTTTTTGTCAGGAAATATTTTTTTTACTAACCTAAAATTTAACATTATATGTTTCATGTAATAAAATATATTATATGTCTCTCGCTTTTTCGATGAGTAAATATATGTCTCTTACTTTTTAACACCAATCGGACTCATGGCTCTAAATACGACAACAAAAGGTCGTGGGGATATGATGAGGTGATAGGACAGCTTAATATGGGACCCATAGCCATTTGTAATTTCATTGTTATGTACCAACCATAAAAGCCACAAATTTGAGCTTTAGAGTTGACGTGACTTTTAGAAAAAAGGCAAGATGCCACTGACACCTTCCCAAACATCACTCATAATTTAAAAGTGGTTTTTTTTCACTCTAGATATGCATATGAGGTTGGGAAACGTGATCCCAAACAGGCCCCAAGAAGTCTTTTAGAAGAAATTTTTGATCCTTTTTTATGAGATGTTTTAATAGTTTCAATGAGTATTCAATATTACTTTCATCTAAGCCCATGTTTAACAAGGACAATAAAAAAGGGTAGAAATTAAGTCTATTGAATTTTATGACAAATTTAATACTTGTAATTGTTTTTATTAATACGTATAGATTAGTAATAAATATCTTATAATTTGTTATGGAGTGTATTTTTTACATTTAGGAGGGCAGGGAGAAGTTAGTTTGGTGCATCCAAATTGAGGGACTTGGCTTCAGATATGATATCCAAATTTTTGTCTAATTTTTTTTTTTTTCGAATTTCAGATAAATTTGAAGCATCTATTACTATTTTTTCATGATTAATGAACGATAAAAAGTAGTTTAATCTTGAATTTATTGTTTTTCTACATATATATATATATATATATATATATATATATATATAAGATAAACTAATTTAGATTACAGCATCAGTATATATGTGTAAACAGAAAGAGAAAAGCTTATTGCCCAAAATTAAAAAAAAAAAAAAACAACAGAAGAGAAAAGCAGAGGTGTTGAAAAACCTGAGCATGACCAGACCACGTAAAAATCATAGAAAAATAATATAAAAAGAAGTGATGTCTTGCCAACCCTGGATCAGACGCAATACGCACAAAAATTTAAACAGAGTTACAACGTCTGTTTAAAAGTCCTCCTTCATCTTGTAATCTTTTTCTTTGTTTTTATTTTTTTGAAATACAGATAAAAAATAATTTATGTGTTTTTATTAGTTAAATTTCTTTTTTATGGCGTCTAGTCTAGTCTAAGTATTTTCGTAAGTTTAAAAAATTCATTTCGCCGCCTGCAGCACACTTTCCATTAATTTAGCTTTCAAATTTTCTTTATTCATTAATTGATGATGGACGATAAAACATCAAGAGAAAGGTCCGCACGAATGTAAGTACCATATGATGGATCCCTTGAATTCATGCACCTTTTCTGCTTCTCTCTCATTTTACCTCCTCTTCAAAGTTGCCCTTTATTAAGGAAACCATCATGCATGGTGTCTAAGCACATTATGACGAATATTACTACCTTCATTCATCGAACCCTTACTATAACACTTACATACTAATTTGCATATTAAAAATTAGTTAAATTAGTTATTTGTAATAAATTGGTGCTAACTTCCCTAAAATATATTTTATAACCATATGCATTGAAATTACCCCTTAATGATGAAACCCTTTAACATGCGTAATTAACGAGGATACGTTAGAAAAAAAATTATAAATATAGAAGATAAAGTTGTTTGAAGAGTTGGGAAAATGGCATTGACCCGTTTATGCTTGAACTGGTCAAGTGCCGGGTTTCAAAAAAACCATAATTTTAGATTACACGTACTTTTAGGACCGTCCCTTTTAGGTCTTAGCCCATCAATGGCACCCCTGTAAGGCTAAGTGCCTGCTTGTTTAAATCCGCATAATATTAGTTTTTCCATTTGAGCTATGTTTTAGCCATTTTGATAATTATATTTGTCCAACTTATTCCTTTAGATCAGATAGTATTTAATTGAAATTATTTTAACATTTTATAAATTACATGAGCAAACATGATGTATCAAGATATTTATGCAATTATGGCTCATTTTTCTATTAGGGTTCATGATAACGGTTTGATTTAATTTAGTTTTAGCTATGCAGACTTAGTTTGGCACTTTAGTTTAATAATATTTATTGCTAGCTTTGCTTCCTAGTATGTAAGATCTGATTTGTACAAATGAGATATTGTATTAGGGACCAAAAGTAGTATTTGAATTAGAAATTTTATGAGATCTTTTATTTCATTTTTGGCTATTTGAAAATAAGTAAATAATACTGAAAATCTTAAAAGGCTTAAAGTTTACAGGCCAAACCCAAACTCACAAGTTTGAGGGCCGAGATAAACAAACTTTTCAGGCCCTAAGCCCATAAAGGCCTGACTGATTTTCCCACATCTATTTAGGACTAAAATAAATCCCTTATATAGCTCTTTTATTAAAAACTGGACCACGGAGGTAGTATTATAATTTCTTCTCTAGTTTTGGCCATCAACGTACCAAGTTTTGGCCATCAACGTACCAACTAGCTCCTCCTCATTTAACAACATAGGAATCTAAGTAGCAAATATGCTACATGTCAAGAGAATTATGAGTACGTAATACGTAATAGGAATGGCAAGAGCATTCATTAGATTTTTCCAAAAATTAATGAATTAACAAAAATGAGATGGAACGCACATAATGGATTTTGTGGAGTTTATGGAGAAAGTAGGCGTGTTTTGTAAAGTCGCAAGTGAGAGAGGAAGAAACAACATCTTATCTAGAGGATTTTTATAAGATATTTCTTTTAGAATTATATTGATTCTATTTATAAGAAACAACATCTTGTCCAGAGTACTTTTTCTAACGAAAATTTCTTTCCTACCCTCATGAAAAATGAGAATTTACTAATGAGAATATGAGATCAATTATTAAAAGTTTCCAACCAATTGTTAAGTGTATTTTTAGAAAAAGATTAGAATCTTTAACATATTTACAAATCTAACTTTAACTACACTTTGTTATTCTTGAGAATTAGTTTTTTATCTCTTATAGAAAGGATCAGAGAAAGTATTTTGTGGGTGACAGGGTCAAAGAGGCAAGCATTTAGTGAGTTGTGAGTGATATTTAATTTCGGAGAATTTGATCCCTACATAAATATATGAAGGTTATATTGATTGTGAGTGTTGAGTGCGTGATATCTGGGGAAGTCTCGATCTAGACGTAAAAATACTAAAGAAAAAAATGGTTTGAGGGTGCATATATGTGTTTCTCCATTTTGGTTATTTTTAATCTTTTTTTGTTAATTTAAGCACTATTTTAAAGCCTGTTTTTCATCCTTTTTCTTGATGTTAAAACCTTCTTTAAACAAACTATGTAACATGTGGTGGATGAACTTATATTGCTGATACCATGAACACACCCAGACCATTTAACTTCCTTCTGTAATGATTTGTGTGTATGTATATATAATCCATCTTGCTTGTTTTTTTAGCTCAGTTGAATTTTGAAGATGGCTTCTGACTTGGGTACATTATGCTCTACATATAAGGACAATATTGTCATTTAAAAAGAAACTTAATTCCAAACAAATTTTTACGAACTAGGGTTAGAAAAAATGAAAAATAGAGCTAGTAATATGAGTTGAGCCCACAAAAAATATAGCATGATGTGTTTGTTAAAGTTAGGCCCTTTTAAAAATCTAGCTGACTCATATCGTATTAATAGAACTCATGGAAAGCACTAATGGGGGTTGGGTTTAATAGAAGGAACTAATTTTTCATAATGTAGCGAATCAAGGTTAGAATCCTTATTGGGAGAGGTGCTCACATTTAGTATCCAACAGTATCTCAAATATGATAGTCTCTAACTGAAGGAGATCTATGCTTAGTTAAAAAGAAAAAAGAAAAAAAAATCGTGGTAGGTTATCCTTTTCTATAAACAAAAAAAAAAAAAACCTAAATACCTTCCTTCCTCCCTTATGCCACACTCTTCTGAAATTTAACGTAAGACCTAATTAGGGAGTTGATTTTGATCCTAAATATAAGCGTATTTCTCATATTTATCAATATTTTCTTAGTTTACCTCTATTAATATTCCCTTAACAATGATTAAGTAAAAGAGGGGGAGGGAATTAAAAAATAAAGTTAGAGTATTTTATAAAAAAATATATTATATTAACCAACTTTAACTAATTCTTTAATATAATCAAATTAGATAAACGAGTTTTCCATTAACATCAGAGGGAGTAGCTCTATATTTCAGAGTCTAGCTTAGCCTCAATCTATGTCACTCAAGACAATGTCGTCCTTTCCTCTTCCTCAGCTATTGATTTGTAGATGATCTTGACCATTGGTTTCATTGAAAAATCCACGGTTTTGTCTCCTGAGTTGCAGGCAGCCGTGGAGGGTAGATGCACTGGTACGGTGATTTGCTATTGACGAATGATGATGATCGATAACGCAACATATCTGGAAGCACAATTTATGTTCATCAAATTGATGACCAAAAAAGCTCTCATCATCCATCGCATTGGTAGATTAATTTCGTACGGTCTAGATCTAATTAATTTAAATTTTTATATTTTAAATAAATTTTTATTTTTGTATATATAAAATTTAAAATAAAGATAATTGTCAACACTCATTTCCATTTTGATAATCAGAGAGTAATAAAGATAGAATTCTATGGCCATACAGAAAAATATAATTATACTGATAAAAATATTCGTTTGCAATTCTGATGTCGTTCGTCAACGAACTACAGAAAGTACAACGGAAATTTAATATTTACAAATCTTTCCAAAATATCAAAACATAGACTAGTTATAACCATTATCTTGTCATCACCTTGAGATATGTGCCACTCACTTTCCGGTGTCTACGTCCGTACCCTTTACCCCACTGGTATCCGTTGAGGTGTTTATTAAAAATAGTGTAAGATTCCGAAGAACCTCACACTACTACAAAAAGGTAAAGCTGTGGCGCTAGAGAAGTGCCACATATCTGGACAATACTAAAAAAAGCTGTGGCGCTTTCAAGCGCCACAACATTTAATTTTTTTTTTTTTAAAAATACCCTCCTATGGCGCTTGTTTGAGGAAGTGCCCCTAGTCCTATTGTGGCACTTACATCACAAGCGCCACAGGAGACCCCCCTCCTATGGCACTTCCTCAAACAAACGCCACAGGAGGGTCCTTTTTTTTCTTTCTTCTTCTTCTTCTTCTTCTTTTTTTTTCCTGTGGCCCTTTTTATGCTTCCTGATTGTGAAGCTTTATATAAAATGAGTGGCTTTCGTATTTATCATCTCCACAAATTGTCAATCTTTCTATTTTATATTTCAACCTATTATATGTATGTGTGTGTGTGTATATATATATATATATATATATATATATATATAATTTTCACATTTAAAATTCAAGTTCCCCAACAATAATGTTCTTACATTAATACTCTCCAAAGCTAATCATTAATACTCTCCAAAGCTAACATAAAAAATATCACAATACAAGAACTTGATATGTGAACACAGTACATCAACAACTAATTAAGTAAATTAAAAGATTACTAAAAAACGCAAGCTTGTCGGCAAAAAAAATTAAACAAAGCAAAAGGGCAAACGAAACAAGCTAGGTTTTCACTCTTTCCTATTAAATTAGGAACAAAAAGGCAAACGTTATATTACGGTTTATCTTGACTAAAAAAAAATTTAAACAAAGCAAGCTAGAATGAAATAGTCTTCTTCTTACAAATCTATTAATTGACCAGCGCAAGGAGTGGGAGACCACGTTGGTGACGCTAGCTTGAGTGACGAGTGAGCGTTTGAGTGCGTTTTTTAGTGTGAAGATGATAGGAAATGGAGGGAGGGGGCCGACGGATCTACTAAAAAGATGAGAAAGGGAAAATAATTTAATGGATGAGAGAGTAGTTGAATAATTAAAGTGGAGTAGTAGTCAAAAAGAGAATGAATGGGGGACGGACACGGAACTACTACGCGGGAAATGAAATAATTAAGAGATATACACCATCCATTTGAAATTTTTCCTTTTTTTTTTTTTAAAAAAAATAGGCAAGTGTGGCGCCTAACTAATTAGGCGCCACACATTGCTTTATCAGCTGTGGCGCCTGTTAGATATGATTAGTTTTGATGATGTCAAATATAGATATTAAAGTGATAAGAGCAAAAAGTTCATATAATGTATTTCTTTGACTAACTACTATATTTAATGTTACATATTTTGTAGATTAGTCAAGCAAAGAATGAAGAAGATTGAATTAATGAAAATGAACAAGAGGAAGAAGAAGAAAGAAATTGAAGATAGTCATGGAGATGCTTACTTGGATTATGAAGAATGAAGAACTTGTTAGATCTTACAAGAAGATAAAGATTCAAGTTGTTAGATGTGATATTGGAGGTTTCTATTATGATACCGGAGGTTTCTATGATCAAATAATGGTTGGAATATGTTAATATGAAGCTGAAATGACTTATATATGAGTTTTGGCACTTCTAGGGGAGTTATGCTCGAGCACAAGGTGTTATGCTCGAGCACAGGAAGAACATGCTCGAGCACAGACCATTTCACTCGAGCACAAGTGAATACTCTGTTCTACTCTGTTTTACGTTCAGCCTGAGCGAGGTCTGGTATTTTGATCATATCTCTCAAACCACACGTCGGATTGACCCGAAACCGGTGGCATATGAAAGAAGACTCCCAACACGTAAAATTGGCACCAGAATCACATTGAAAGAAGATCAAATGAAGGAGATATGATTCGTCGAAAATGAAACTGAAATCACCGTCACATTCTGACACAGGTTCGGTATTTTGAGTATATCTCACAAACCACACATCGGATTGAGACGAGACCAGTGCCAAATGAAAGTAGACTCAAAGAGCTTTCCATGGATAGGTAATTTGCATAATTTGAACGTATATTCTAGGAGATATGCCTTCTGGAAGTTGATGCTTGTGCAGACTAGCGAAATATACACTCCTTCGATCATAACTTGCAGAATACAAGGAGTTTGGAGCTGATTCTTGTTGCATTGGAATGCATATGGCAAGAGCATTCTTATGATACATCATTTGAATCAAATGAATAAAATTTTTCTAAAGTGGCCCCACATCACCCGCGAGTGTAAAAACTTTCTCTCTGAAAATGTCGTGCGAGTGATGTCCAGAAGCAGCTGAAACGTAAAGAAAGTTGCAACACTCGAGCACTAGGATTCATGCTCGAGCATTGGATCATTTCTCACTCGAGCAGATGCGAGAGAAGAGCTGCGAGTGACAACCCGAGAAGAAGCATGTACGTGAAAACTTAAGGCGCACTCGAGCAGGACGTTTTGTGCTCGAGTGATGTTGAGAATTCACTCGAGCAGATGCGAGAGAAGAGTTGCAAGTGCTTGCCCGAGAGGAAGTCAGAACGTGGAAATATGAACTGCACTCGAGTGAGGCATATTGCACTCGAAGTGAGGACCCGACAGAACGTGGTAGAATGCACAAACAAAACAGAGCCTCACAACTATCAATCCAAACATGGTTAAACGTTATACAATCATTATGTTTTCACTTGTTATTGTTTCTAAACATTATCTAACATATATTTCAAGTGTAAAACAGGAGTTTACATATTTGGGTTGAATCTTCAAGAATGGAGGTCACGTATGAAAATTCTTCACTCAACGTGATGAGTCCCAGAAGCCAGAAATCCAGTTTCTGACCAATGATCCAACATACCCATGACTAATACTTCATCATATTAATGATTAAGTATTTTGCAGTGTGAAACAGGATATTAAACGTTCGGGTTGCAGATTCAAATTACACACAGCAACTACCTACCACGACAAGCAACTGACCCACCATGAAAAACTGTCGGAAACACAAAACGCTCCACAACGTGATGTACAGCTCAAAATGAATCTTCCTGCTGTCCAACTAGACACTCCACCTTGCTTCACAACGGATAGGAGCCTGTTTTTCAAATGTGCTCAACGGAAAAAATAACTCCAACGGACGAATGTTCACAACGGTCATCATCTTCATCAACTATAAATAAGAGAGAGCATTCAACTTGAAAGTGTGACAGAAAAACTGAGAAAGATAGAGGAAACAGAGAAAAACGGAGAAAAACTGAGACAACGTGCAACTACATAGAAATGTGAATCCTCTGCTTCTACCCATACACTCTATTTTCAGTTTCTGTATTACTTATCATTGAGAGAGTGATTATTTGTATTGTACTTCAGTGAGTATTATATCCACTCTGTGAGAGAGTCTGTAAACACTTTCATCTATATTTCTGAGTTGATCTCAAGGTAGAAGGACCTTGAGAGGGTTGATTTTCTTACGGAGAAGCAGTAGAGAGAATTGCCGTAAGACATTCTGCTCGTAAGACTTACAAGGTGCAAGCTGTAGAGAACGTTGCTGCTCATAAGACTTACAGGGGTGTAAGCAGGAGAGAACGTTGCTGCTCGTAAGACTTGCATGAGTAAGCAGGAGAGGAAGATCTTCGGGATTGCTCTGCTCGTAAGACTTGCCGTAAGGGGGAGTATTTCAGTGAGAGATTTGTAAAAGGTTTCACAAGTACCCGGCTAAACTTGTGGGATTGTAAATGCTTTTCTTGTGCCCGGATTAAACAAGAAGATAGTGGATTTGAAAATCTCAGGAGGAGCCTGGGGACTGGACGTAGGCCATTACAGATTGGACAGAACCAGGATAAATCACAGTTTGCATATTCTCTTCCCTAAACTCTTATATTTCCAGCAGATATTATTTAACATAACTGTTGATTTATAAACCTTCATACTTACTGCTTTCGTTAAGATACGAAAAGATTTCTAAAGTTCTTAAGTTTTTATTATACACCCAATTCACCCCCTCTTGGGTGATAGCCGGTTCTAACAATGCCTAGGCATTAGGCGCCACAGCTGATATATATATCATGTGTGGCGCCTAGGCATTAGGCGCCACACATGATATATGATGCAGCTGTGGTGCCTGGTGGGTCAGGCACCACAGTTGCTTGTGTGACGCCCAGTGTGGCGCCTGTGTAGGCAGGCGCCACATTAGGCATCCCCAATTGTGGCCTCTAACGTATTAGGTGCCATAGCTGGTACCTAAAAAAAATTATACAGGTTAAAAATAAAAAAGGGAAGTTGTAACACTTGTTTAAAGAAGTGCTACAAAATGTGCGCCACCGTTTATCCTTTTTCTAGTAGTGCCAGTAGAAACATGCTATCGTTCATAGAGAATGCGAAAAATAAATATGATATATGTCATGTATGCATCAATTAATGAACAATATAAACATATCATCTGCATGTATACATGAGTAGGGCCCAGCCCCACTAATCTGCACTGGTTGGGTTTTCAACAACTCCAATGTAAGTGCCTCTGGTACTATTGGCCCCTCTCTGGGCAAATCATGTTGATTAATAAAGCGCATTTACAAACTATGGCATCCACATAAGTATATAACTATGACATAATGTATGAAGGATAATGTCCCTACCTCAACGCTTTATAATGCTCTATTTAACGGTGTCTCGTAAAGCGTGTCATTCCGGCTTTCGGCTCGGCCCTAAAATATTAAATGTACAAGAAATAGGTCATAACATATCCAAGTATCATTTTAGACTTTTCCATAGCGTTTCTTGTGGTTATATTAATTTATGGTGAAAATTTACTAAAATGCCCCCAGGACCCCGACCCAGCCCCGCCGTACCCGGCCTGATGGCACGTTTTCCCAAAATTTTGTCTATGGCTATTCTGACTTATTTTTGCCCAAGGAATCCATTTCCAATCTCGAAATCACCAAATTTATTGCCAAATTTCAAAAATACCCTTGACAGCCCCTAATTAAGGATTTCAGTGGCGTTTCGTAATTATGCTTTTTCAGCCTCTACCGAAAAAGTGCCCAACTGTAACCCCACCTATTTCTGCCTGCTGAATCCTATAGAACCATTTATTTCATGAAAATCCAACTCCTAATACCAGTTCTGGTTCTGACCGAAAATTGAAGGAAAAATGAAAAAAAATGGGGTTTTGTGTTTTAGCGTCCAAAACTTATACTCTTCCACTTCTAATCCTTGATTAACTCACTTAAACACTTATTGATCATTATTTAAAGGATTTTGGGCAGCATAACCCCTTAGGGTTATAGCTTTTCAAATTTCATAACTCAACCAAAAATCACATAAACCAAACAACAATTACCAACAACAATTTCATACTAACATAAAGTTGAGATTGGTATAATTACCTCTTAAACTTCTCGGATGCTCTTACTCTAGGCACCTCCTCCTTCTCTTCTTGATCTCAAAGTGTGACTTCACCACCATGGATTCATGAGAAACAAGAGTTTAGAGAAGAACTTCATGCATGCTTATAAGAAGAATACCTAAGAGACAATACTTACCTTAGCTTCTTCCTCCTTGAGCTCTCCTCTTCTCTCTATTTCTCAAGCTCTCTCTTCTCTCTTTTTGCCTATGACTTGGACGAAATGTGCATATGAAAAGGAAGAGAAGGTGTTTTATTAACTTACTCTTCTTTCCTCTTGGCCATTGATTTAATCAAGAGTCCAAAATGTGACACTTGTCACAATCTTCTCTTCCTTCATGATTACTCCATTGTCTTGCCCTTAATTTGAATCAATTGCTTTCCTTATTTTGCTCCTCAAAACCGTGCCCTCCTCTTTGCTCCAACTAGTCAACCACTCTTCCAAATAAGCCTAAGCTTGCACTCTTCCATGCACTCATTTCTTTCATCCCTTCACTCAAGCTTATCCTCTCATCTTACACTCAACATTTAATCTACCAACTCACTCAACCATTATCATCATTGACCATGTAGCCTTGCCATCATGACTCTCTTCTTGTAGCATGTGCTCATAAACTTAATATTTTTTCCTTATTTTCATGCTTTGGATGAAAATAATGAGAGGAAAGGAAGAAAATTGTTTTTCATAATTTCATAATTCACATAATTGGTTTATGTATAATCCCCCCTTAATTTCACAATTCTTGATTTATTCCACCAAGAATAATCCCATTATGCATTTTCCTTTATTTTCCTTGATTAAATGAAATTAACTCCAATTAATTGGAAAAAAATTAATCTTGGGCTAAATTGGCAAAATTATGATTTTGCTATCACCTTTGTAATTAAATTCAATTCTTGAATTAATTTTCCCATTTCCTTATGAATATGAATATTTCAAAATTCACAAGATCCAAATTCATGAATATCCACCATTTTATTGAATTACTCAAATAATTACAATATATTTTTTGTGAATAAAATTTGGGGTGTTACAATAATCTTATAACTATCATTTCTCATAAAAATAATTTTATTGATTAAAAAATTGCAACTTAAAAATTTTAAATTTAGATCGTTCAGAATAAATATAAACGGTTGAGATATGATCACAGCGGTGAGAAATTAGGTGCTCATCACAATGATGAGAACCTAATGTGGACCCTGGCATATCTGCCCCCTCTAGTGATTAGTAGAAGCTGCTTCGCCAAAAAAAGAAGTAAATGTTCCTAAAAATATAAAATTTATTTATTTATTTTTGGGAAAAGGTGCAAATTTAGTGATGAAGGTTTTAGCTATGAGTACTGAGCACAATTATATTTTGTTTGGGAACAAAACTAGACATTATTATTTTAAGATGTGCAAAAGTAGACATAATCATTTTAAAAGGTAACAAATTTGACATTGTCGTTAACCAGACCTAACATCTGTCCATCTTTTATATTGAGGGTCCCGCAATTCTTCTTGTTGACCACATCATTCATGTTATGAATAAAAGCATGTCATATCACTAAATTTACTATGATGTATAAGCTGATTTTCCAGTCTTTAAAGAGTTTTATTGTTTTTATTTAAACATTATTTTGTTCTAGATATTCATGCTTCTTTTTTTCTCTCCTCCCTCTCATCATTCCTCACCTCCGACCTCCCACTTAGTTATTTCTAGCAAAGCAAAAAGGAGAAAAAGGAACCTGAATCAGGTCACAATAGATATTTTTAATTGCAACACCTGCTAGCTCCCAACCAGCACCTGCCCTTAAGCTCTTGAAGTGTTTCACTCACCGGTAGTGGCCCTGCTTCTGAGCCATCTGCTAGATCTCTTGTACAACCCCTTGCCGAATTTATCTAGAAAAAGTAAATAAGGAGGGAGAGTTTGAAGAGAAAAGGCGAAGAGGGAGGTCAGAGGTGGTGGAACGAGAGGGAAGGAAGATAACAAATTGGGCGTGAATCTCTAGAACAAATTAAGTATACTCCACATGCTAGCTGGAAGAACTATGGGACCCACAAAGTAAAAAAATGGGACATTCGTTAGCTCTGGTTAATGGGAATGCCAAATTTATTGCCTTTTAAAATGATTGTGTCTATTTTTGCATCCAACATAGCATAATTGTGCTGGGTGCTCATAGCAAAAACTTTGTTACTAAATTTGCATATTTACCTTTTATTTTTGTCATAAATCCCACACTCATTTTGGGTTTAAATTTACAACCACAAACTTAAAAAAGGCTTACAAGAGGAATTTGGTTTCATCAGACTACAAAACTCTAACAAATTTATCTGTTTATATGTCGATTTCATGTTTTATAATTATGTAATGTATTATGATATTATTCATGTGTTTGCATATATAAATTGACCTAATTTTATCGCCGCTACATTTTGAATTAACATTTTTTATGACTTAATAATAATCCAACTTTTAAAATATTGGTTTGAATTGAAGTTTGAGTATGATGAAATGGAAGGTAATATTATCACCCAAAAAATGGAAGGTAATATTTGTGATAGAACTTTTATAAAAAGGTTCATTAACTTATTATTTTTAAAGAAAATAAATTATCAATTTAAATACTTTTAAAGTTATCGTTGATATACAATTTCAATATATCGGATCGATATATCCTCCCACATGTCAACACCCATTTCCATTTCGATAATCGAAGAGTAATAAAGACGGAATTTCATGGGCATACAGAAAAGTACAATTATACTGATAAAAGTATTCGTTTACAATCCCAACATCGTTCGTCAACGAAATACAAAATACAACGGAAGTTTTAATAATTACAGGATATCCTAAAATATCTAAAGGATAAACTAATTATAACCACCATCTTCAACCTTGCCTTGAGACACGTGCAATTCACTTCTCTATATCTGCACCTTTTCCTTTCATCCCACTGGAACTTGCTAAGATGTTTATTTTGAAACAAGGTGAGATTCCGAAGAATCTCAGTAGAAACATACTATCGTTCATAAAAAATGCGAAAAGTAAATATGATATGTGCCAAGGCATGCACCAATTAATGAACAATATAAACACATCATCATCATATATACATGCATAGGACCCAGCCCCACAATCTACACCGGTTGGACTCCCGCCAACTCCCAGTGTAAGTGCACTCCGGCATTAAATGCCCTTTTCTAGGCAAACTATATTGATTGATAAAGTGAATTTACAAACAATGACATCCATACAATCACTTAACTATGGCATGATGTATGAAGGATAATATTCCTACCTCGAAGTTCTTTTAAACCCTTTTTAGTGTGCCTCGTAAAACATGTCACTTCCAGCTTCCGACTCAGTCCTAAAATATTAAATGTACAAGAAATAGATCATAACTTATCCAAGTATCATTTTAGACTCTTCCATAGTGTTTCTTGTGGTTATATTAGTTTGTGGTGAAAATTTACCAAAATGCCCTCGGGACAAAGCCCGATGACACGTTTTCCTAAAATTTTGACTAGGGCTTTCCTGACTTATTTTTGCCAAAAGAATCCATTTCCGAGATCAAAATTACCAAATTCAGTGTAAAATTATGAAAATACCCTTAGAAGCCCACTTTAGGGTTTTAGTGGCGTTTTCGTAGTTATGCTTTTTTGGCCTTTTCTAAAAAAGTGACCAACTATAACCCTACCTATTTTTTCCCACTGAATCCAATGGAACCCTCAAATCATTAAAAATCCAACTCCTCTCCCCCAGAATAGTGCTGGCCGAAATATATGCCAAGAAAAGAGAAAATGCACTTTTGAAATTTAACCTCCAAAGCTTATATGTCTTCCCACTTCTAATCCATTATTAAGTCATTTAAACACATTCTAACCATGATTTAAAGAAATTTGGGCAGTATAAACCCTTAGGGTTCATGATTTCCAAGTTCACAAACCAACCATGAAACTTAAAAAAAATCAAGAAATATCAACAACAAAAACAACAACCACAAGAGAGCAAGTTCATGAAGTTACCCTCTTGCTTTCAATCTTGGCACCTTAACTCCTTCTCTTCCTTGGAGACTTGACTTGCTAAACACATGTATACATGAAGAAGAGAACCTTAGAGGAAGTGTTACACAAGAATAGGAAGCCAAACCATTAAATCAACACTTACTTACCTTAGTTTTTCTTTGAACTTCCTCTTGCTCTTCCTTGCTTTGTGAACTCTCAAGCTCTCTTTTCTCTCCTTTTTTCTATGACTTGGACGTGCAACGGCTGATGAAGGGAGTATGAAAGCTTTATCAAATGTCTCTTGTTTCATTTATTGTGTGCAATGACCTTTATGCACTTTTGTCCTTTTAGTTTCCCCTTAACTATGACTTGAAGAACTTGGGCATTATATTTGAACCAATTCCTTCCTTATTTCTGCCCCCAAAAACGTCACACACACACACCTCCATTTAATCAAGTTTGCTTCATCCATTTACTCAAGTCAATTGGTACAAGAATTGGCTATCTAACCTTATGACATAAGTAAGGACTTATGACACAACAATTATCTCCATCATCTTTCATGTGGTGTTGACACTTGGTCTCATTGGATTTTGACACTTGTCTTCTCCTCCTTCATCCCTTAATTTCTAAAATAATTAAGAGAAAAAGGAAGATTAATTTATTTCTTCAATTTTCACACAAATAGAAAATCTGGGCAGAATTTTCACCAATATTTGAAAATTCATAACTAATTTTGTAGACATTGTTTCGAAGTGATTCCAAAGGCTGTGGTACCCTTATTGAGTCGAGTTTCAAAAAAACTATGAACCATTACTTGTTGAAAGCATATCATTCCCAAATTTTCAATCTTTGACCGCTGCTTTAGAGACTTTCCATATTTTCTGGACTAACTTCAAAAATTCATATCTTTTTGTACATAGCTTCAATTGATTCATATACGTATCAAATTAAAGCTTAGGATGTCTACTTTCACCCTGTAAAATTTCATAATATTTTCTCATCATTTGGTCTTTCAAAACCACATGACAAACTCATTGCCTCGCAGGTGATTTCACTAAAAACACTATTCAACTTTCAATTTTCAATATTTAATTCCTTTGGCCTTAAATAATCACAATATACTCTTAGTGAATAAAATTTGGGGTGTGACTCCACACACATATAATCAATATATTAAAAAATATAATAAGATTTATAACAAATTATACTATTTACATATATTATAAATAATACAATAGATTAGTAGTCATTATTGTTTTATTTTATGACCTTAGAAACTTCTGATGTTTAGTTTTCATATGATGTTCTGATGATGATTGAAGAGCATATTAACTATAGAAAGCAGTTGCCTTTTAAACATGTTCTTTGTCATGGTTGATTTGGTAATTATATAGCGGTAAGTTATAATTTTTTTTTATCGCAATATGGCACAAAAAATAGGTAAGGTATAAATTTGCGGCGAAAGTTTTCACTTAAAAGTGTTGGGTATTTCCGTATTTGGAAGTTCTTTTTAATTAATATTATATAATTATACTTGTATTGGTTATAATAAAGAATAAGAACCTAACATTGGATTTTCATTTACAATTTTATATTCATTGATCAACTCGTGCAACGCACAAATGAGATTAACATTCTATTTAACGAGTAATGAGTATAGTAATCAATATATATAATTTATGAAATTATAAGGACTTAGTAAATAAAAAAACTACATATAAAGACTTAGTTAAATATAAATATTTGAGGATTTTGATAGTGTGAGTACAATGCTGCAACATTAATAATAAGTCTTATTCAGTTAGGTGAGGTCCAGCGTATACACCGTGAATGAAAAGACAAAGTTTAAATACTTTTGAAGTTAAATAGGAAAGAACTTGTAAAGATACAAATATGGGAAAATTTGAGAAAAATACATTCAAAATTGGGAAAATCCCATAAAAAGACTATTAAAAATGGTAAAGGACATAGATGTGATCATAATGTTCATAATATTAAAAAAATGTGAGGCCCTCGTCTGCTGATTTTGAAATCAAAAGAAAATGAAAAAAATGTCCCCCTGAGAGTTTTAAAAAGGAGAGAAGAAAGCGCGATATTTGGCTGACTTCCCACACAATAGTGCTACAATTTTCTTTGCAACTTGCTCTAGTCATTGTGGCAGAAAAGTTTCATCGTGAGGGGTGGGAAACTCGCAGTGAGAAAGGAGACTGGGTCAGAAGTCTCCCCTTTCACCCCGAGCTTCCTCATCCCTCAAGATGAAACTTTTCGGCCACATTAAGTAGAACAAGTCACAGAAAAAATTGTAGCACTAATGTATGGGAAGTCAGCCAAATATCGAGTCTTCTTTTTTCTTCTTTTAAAAAATCGACCGAGGGACATTTTTGTAATTTAATTTTGATTTTAGAAAGGACAAACGAGGCCATCCTACTTCTCTAGTATCATGAATATTAGAATCACCTCTATGTAGTACAAAAAAGCATCAAATTATCGACAAAATTTGAGTTTTAAAAGCATCAAATTATCGATAGAATTTCAATTTTCTGATAGAATTACTGATGAAATAGTGACAAAAACATATTACCAATGGAATTACTGACAAAAACCGTCCGTCGCTAAAAATGTGCGGCAAATTGGTTCACTAGCATGTGGCGGTCGACCCTCGCCAGTTGCCATGTGTCATTGCCACCTTGTGCCAATTGTCCATGCTAGATCATTGTTGTGTTTTTTGACGAAGGGAGGAGTAAAACCTTCTATCTTGCGTGCATTTTGATTCCTTTACCAGTTGAGTTGTTTTGACCTTGCTTTATGTATTCAAATAATATTATATATATAATATAATAATTTAAAAATAAATATAATAATAATATAAAAATATATATAATATTATATATATATATATATATATTTATATATTTCACCATTTATAACATATTATTTAAAAAAATTTTATTTATTAAGTATTTATTTAAATTTATATTTTTTGTTATATATTATTTTTATTGTTTTATTATAGGTTAAATTATACAAAACCCCCCTGAACTTTGGGTCAGTTGCATATAACCCCACTGACATTTCAAAGTTTAAATTTAACCCCCTAACCTTTCATTTTTTAACTATTAACTACTTATTGTTAAGTGACGTTATCTTTTTAACGAAAATTGCCATGTCATATTATGAAATGACACGTGGCATCCTATGTAAAATTACTAATTTCATAAAACCACATGAACTTTAAATAGTTGCAGATAACCCCCTTATCATTTTAATAAATTTATTAAGTTTTTTTTTTTACTATCATTTGTCAATTAAAACAGTTCTCTGATATGGCGAAAAAAGAAAAAATCAGAAGACTAATATTTAAAAAACATAAAAATAAAAATTTCATCATTTGTCTAACGTTTACTTATTTTATTGGGATAATTAAGCATTGATAGTATTAAAATATCATCATTTATGTTAAATATATTATTAGGATGATTGAGCATTGATAGTTTAAATATTATGTTTGTGTTAGAGGATAACTTATGGCTGCATTAATTTTTTTTATTAGTAATATATATTTTTTCATGAATCAAAGGTTTGACGTGTATTTTTTATATTTTTTTAAAATATTATTCTTCTTGTTTTTGCCATATACAAAAGACCTAATAGTATTTTAATTGATAAATTATAGCAAAAATCTTAATAAAATTATGAAAATGATAAAAAATAATTGTGCATGTGAGTTAATATTATAAATCAAAATTTTTGGGGAGTCAAATATAAATTTTGAAATGTCAGGAGGTTATTTATAACTGATCAAAGTTCTGGGGGCTTTTATGAAATTAGTAATTTACACAAGATGTCACGTAGGATATCGCATGTCTCATAATCTGATGTGGCATTTTCCATTAGAAAGGTAACGGTCACTTAATGGAAGGGGGTTAATAGTTAAAAAATGAAAGGTTAGGGGGGTTAAATTTAAACTTTGAAATGTCAGGGAGGTTATATGCAACTGACCCAAAGTTTAAGGGGGTTTTGTATAATTTAGCCTTTATTATATTATATAAATTATTAATGTATAATAATAAAAATATTATAAATTTTACTGACAGATTACCAATGGAATTCTGTCAATAATTTTCTTGAGAAATTACCATCGGTAATTACCTACTTTCGTCCGTAATCCACTAGAAAATATCAACAGAAAAAATTATGTCGGTAATTTGCCAGTAATTACTGATCTAATTTAATTCTATTGGAAAATTTAATTTCTAATAGAATTTACCTACGGAAAAATTCCATCAGTAATGTTTCCAACTGAACATCACCGAGAAAAAAAAAATTATTTCAGTGGTTCCGCCTGTAATAGCATGTTTTTTTTTTGGAGATGTGTCCTTTACCATTTTTAATGGACTTTATAGGGGATATTTTCTTCAAAATTTGAAAACCCAAACTCAGCAATTTCCTACTATAATGAGCAAGGAACCAAAAAACCGGACTGGACTTTGAATCGTTTATAGTAGTGGTTCAAGAGTTAATGGGTTAAGTCGAGGTCAACTCGGGGTTAGACTGGCCATATTAAAAAAGACAGAATTTAATTAAAAATAATAAAATTTAATATACTATATTTTATTTCATTAGCCATTTAATATTTAGTAAGATTAATTGGGCAGATCTTTAATATTATTTTATTTTAAGCACAATTTTAGAGTTTAATTAAATATTAGTGATGTAAAATAATTAGGTAAAAAAGAATTAACTTTATTTTATTTCCTCTTTGGTAAATTTGAGTAATTAGGAATTAGGAAATTACATATTTGTTATTATGGGTTTAGTCTGGCAAGGACCAGGGGCAGTAAGTATTTTCTTTTTTCTTTTTTTTTTTAAAAAAATGATTTCATCTCCTGTAGCTATAGAACAATTTTCATTACTTTAGCTTTGAAGTTTTCTGTATCCATTAAATTTGATCTCATGTTAGGGCGTCCAGTCTTGCTGGAACGGGAACCATGCCCAACGCATTTTCATATGTAGCTTCAAAAAATAAAATTCATTTCGTCCCATGCAGCACACTTTCCATTAATTTAGATTTCAAGTTTTCTTGGTTCATTAATTGATGATTGAGTAAAAACTTCTAGAGAAAGGTCCGCACAAATGAAAGGACTCCCATTAGTCCAAAATATAAGAGTTGTAAACTAATTCACATTAATGAAAAATTGTTAATTAAATTATTTAATTTTTTAAATTAATAAAATTTACCTATTTCACTTTTATTAAAGAATGTCATTCTGGAATATACATTTATTATCTATCACCTCTATGGCTCTATTACTTCTGCAAAGAGTAAAAATGAAAAAAAAAATCACTTGTTACCCTATCAAGTCTTATATTTTGAATCAAAAATTCGTTCTAGAACACTTCTTACATTATGAATAGAAGGGAATTGAAAATAACTTTACCCTTGTTTTGTTTTGTTTGCCGTAAAGGATGTAATTCATTAATACAACAAAGTTTCCCTTGTATTAAGGAAACCATCATGCATGGTGACTAAGCGCACTTTGATGGATATTATTGTAATTTCCTGTTTGTTTTCGGTCAAAAGTGAACCAACCAGCTCCTTCTCATTTAACAACATAGGAAGCCAAGTTGCCCAGCAAGCTAGATCTTGATTAAGAGAGGAATACGTAATAGGAATTATTGACTAGGGCATTCAATAGATCTTGTCAATACTGTGTAAGGATTTTCAATCCATTAATAAATCCAAAATATCCGCATAATCTTTTTGAAAGTCATGACATTGTTTTATTAATTCCTTTCATTCTAGTAATTAATTAGCACAATGAAATAACACTCAACATTCTATTTGAAGGGGTTCTTTCACGGAGGATTAAATGGTCGAGGTTTTATTGCATTCGACCAAATGGAATATTATTTGATTTGAATTTTTTATGTTATTCTTGCTTATTTTTTTTTGCTACGCATGGTATCATCAAAGCTGAGCTCGATGACTAATTCCTCGGATGCTGTCGGACCCAAGATGGGGGCAACCTTCCCAAACGGATTTTTTCCATATATATCGCCCTAAGGATCGAATATGGAACTAGAACGCTTAAGAAAACACAAAAGTCCCTTATCACTCACACCAACTCACGTTGGTGGTTAGTGGTTACTCTTGCCTATGTTTGCCATGGAAAGAGTAGAAACAAAAGAAAAAGATATGGGCTCATATGATGCGCCTGGCCCTGTTGACGTAAGTAGTGAGGATGGGGGAGTAAAGGCTGGAAATACAAAAAGGAGTATTTAGTACCAGGCCCAAGATATTATCAACCACATTAAAAAGAAAGACTGCTATGGGGACCCAATATGTAGTTATTGGGTCACTTGCTGCAAGAGGCCCATTAATTTCAACCCACAAGACAAGCAAGGTGCAGAAGGCCCAAAAAAATTGGGGGAGAGGAGGAAATCTATTAGGAGGGCGAAAAGGTGAGGATTTTAACCGGTCCGGTTCGTGAATTGGACCAGTTCAGTAATTTTTTTTAAAAAATATTTTTTTAAAAAATATTTTTTTAAAAAATTTATTTATAATCTTATATCAATAAGTTTAAAATCTTTACTCTCTCACCGGTTTGGTCCCGGGTTAGCTCCGGTTTGACTCCGGTCTGACCCACTGACCCTTGACCCAGTATCCCGACCGGTTCACTGACCGGTCCCGGTTTAATAACCTTAGGATTTTAGATACTGCCCCCGGTTACTCAGGAGCTTGAAGACTAATTCATCGAATTACTCCCCACACCCCTAGACCATCATAAAGTTGGGGAGTTTTGGTATGAAACGCAGGCAGAGGTTAAAGAGGATAGAGAAGATGAAGATGGCACAATGGATGTACTGCCAGAGTCGCTGTGATGTGATGTCTGTTTTGGATGACCTCTTTTCCTCTTTTTCCTTATTTTTTATGAATTTTATTTCTCGGAATTGTCGAGTTAGTGGAGTTAGTCAACGGTAGAAATTTTCATTTTATTGTTCTTTTGGAGACTAGAGTTAGTAGAGTAAAGACTGATAGAGTATGCTGCTGGGATATGGATTTTGTGGCATAAAGATAGTGTTAATGTCAAGTATATTTCATCATCTACTCAATTCTTTCATGTCACGATTCATGACATGGAAAGGTCAACAAAAAACCTTCTTACATGTATTTATACAGACAGGGAAGGAGCTATGGAACGAGTATAATAAAATTTTAGCCCAAGAATAATTGTTTTGTCTTCCAAAAGTGGACAAACCAGAATTGTTTCGTGAGCTCAAACCTATTTCTTTGTGTAATGTTAGTTATAAAATTGTCTCCAAGATTATCAGCAGATGTCTTTGATAGATTATGGGGAAGGTTGTGGGACAACATCAATATAGCTTCATACCAGACAAATAGAGTAGTGATAATATTATCATTGCTCAAGAAGTCATATACTCTATGAAGAATAAGAGGGGTAACTTTGGGTGGCTAGCAGTGAAGGTGGATCTTGAGACGGCCTATGATAGATTGGAATGGTCCTTCATTAATGATACTCATGTGAATTTTCAATAATTCTTCGCATCATAGTTGATCCGGGATGGCCTACCCGATCATGCCAAACAATAAATATATTTTTATTAGCAAACTTCTGATTTACTGTAGCATTTGTTTCAATTGTACTAATATTTGTATAGTACAAACCAGAAGATAATGTTGGTAATTTCTCTAGGACACATTTTTCACCAAATCTAACAATTATAATTTGTAAATATTCCATATTCTTCTCATTTATAGTCTGAATATGATACCTATTTTGGTGGATATCCTTAAAACTCAATAAATTTTGAGAGACTTGGGGGAATGTAAAGCATCATTAATAACAAATTTCATTCCTTTGAGTAATATTATAATTGCTCTTTCGGATCCTTCAATTAATTTTTTATTACCCGCTATGGTATTGATGCTTGCACTACTTATTGTTAGATGTGAGAAATATTTTTTTATCTCCAAGTATGGTATGTGTTGTGGCACTATCTATGAGACACCTATCTTCATTCTTGTGTCCAATGATCGAAACAGTACATCTATAATCTTCACCAAAAGAAAAGAAAAATGCATTAAAACAAATTCAAAAACACATGATGGGCAATAATACCCTTATTACATATGAAAAGGGGAAATGAAAGTAAAGCATAAACTAGATTCAAAAAACCATAAATTAAAACATTTGTATTGTTCTTCCAACCAAATTCATCTAATCATGATTCTCAAAAAAAGTAGCCACCTCCAAGTGTGCCATAGCATCCAGGCCATTAATACCATCTATCTCATTGACACCATTATTCTTGTGTACCTTAATATTATCATCTTGAAAAATCAAATTTGCTTCCATATTGTCCGCACTCCTTTTCACGGAGGCTTGATAAAGTTTTGCTAGATGCTCAGGCGTACGACAAGTACGTGACCAGTGCCCCTTCATACCACACCGATAACATTGATTCTCAACAACTTTTGAAGGACCACTCTTGTTGTTTTTCTGCCCTTCATTATATTTCTTCTCCTGGTGGGTATTAGGATTATAATTATTACTTTCACCACCATGATAACGGTAATTACCACATCCCCTACCACGACCACGTCCACGTCCACGGCCACGGCCATGACTGTGACCATGAGCATGGTGATTATTATATACACTCACATTCGCTTCAGGGAATGGAGTAGATCTAGTTGGATGATTTTCATGATTTTTCATCAATAGCTCGTCGTTTTGTTCGGCTACCAAAAGGCATGACATTAATTTAGGATACTTTTTAAAACCTTTCTCTCGATATTGCTGCTGCAGGAGCATATTTGAAGCATGAAAGGTAGAAAAAGTTTTCTCTAATAAGTCCTCATGAGTTATTTTCCCACCACATAATTTCAACTGAAAACTTATTTTGAAAACCGCTGAATTATATTCACTTACAGTCCTAAAATCTTGTAGCTTAAGGTATATCTATTCATAATGAGCTCGAGGCAAAATCACTATTTTTTGGTGATCATACATTTCCTTCAAATTAGTCCACAATTCTAGTAGATCTTTTACCGTTAGGTATTCAGCTTTCAGTCCTTCGTGGAGATTGTGGCGAAGAAAAATCATGGCCTTGGCCATATCTTGACTAGTTGCTTCATTTCCTGGTAAAATAGCCTTTCCTAGACCCTTAGCATCTGTATGGATTTCAGCATCTAAGACCCAGGATAGATAATTCTTTCTCGTGATATCAAGAGCTGTAAACTCGACTTTGGTAAGGTTGGCCATGATTTGAACTAAAAATAATGATAACAATTAGAATCATGGTAAAGTTGATGAAAAATAAAACATCATTATGAATTAAAACATTATAATTCACAGATCATAATCAACATATTGGTAAACACATATATAATTAAAGGGGGCAAAATTTCATGAGTAGCCAACATATAATTCAATAAAGAAAATTTCTTAAAAATATTCTTCATATATTCTTAAACAAACATTTTACCATTAAAATCATAAAATAATGAATAAATAACATATAACAACATATATAAAGGAGAAAAGTAGAAAGAGGGAGGGATAATATAAATGGTGTATAGGGAGAGGAGGAAATTATCGCAATAAAAATAGTGTAAAGAATAAAAGAGATCACACTATATAGTCATATATAATAATAAATAAAATGACAATAATATGGTAATAAATGTAAATAAGAGTAAATTTAAACAAATATAAAATAAAAAAATTAACATAAATATAGCAATATAAGGATAAAGTGGAAAATAAATTAAATAGTAATAAAATAAATAAACAAATGAATCATAAATAAGAAACAAAAAGAATAATAAATGTGGTGATGAAATAAAATGAAAAATGTCAAAGGAACAATTTAAAACACAATACAAATAAATAATAAAATATTAGAAACAATAAACAAACAAAATGAAATAGCTTAATAAAATGAAATAATATAAAAATATCAGTAAATAAAAAAAAGTAACAATAAAATGAAATGAATAACGTAAAATAAAGAAATATAAATAATAGAATATAGCATGAAATATAAATAAAATGAAACATATATAAAAAAACTATAAGAAATGAACTGAAAAATGAATTGAAAGAAGTCCATACAAAACAACAAAATGTATGAGAAGAAGATATACAAATGAAAAACAAAATAAATGCAAATGTAAATAAAAAAAAATAAAACGAAATAGAATAAAACTTTAGAAAGTTGTGCTAACAGAAAATCAAAATGATAAAAAAATAAAATATAAATAAAATGAACTAGTATAAAGTGTATATAATAACAGAATCTAAAATAAAGAAATATAAATGAAAAAAATAACAATAATCTCCAATCTCAGCCATGGAACCAGATGTATAAAATAATCGGTAAAATGATCTTTTTCATTCTATACAATGGCTCACTTAGATAATGCTAGATAGATTAAATAGAGATATGGTAAAAGAAGATAGAGGAAATGATTGAGACAACTATAAGGGAAAAAAAATACATTGATTTGATCGTCGTGCTGATATAACATGATATGAAAATGGAAAAATACAAAAGATGTACAGAAAGAAATGAAGAGAGACGAAGAGAGAACTAGAGAAAAAGATGGAGTAATATCTTATTCATTTATGACTAAATGCAATATTCAAGCTCTCGATCAGCTCAGAGCATGAAGGCACTTATTTCAACGGCAAAATATTATCTAAAACCCTCACAAACCTAATTTCATATTATTTATTTTACAAATCACATCAATGCTAAGCCAATCTCAAAAATGGACTCACAAATAAATGTTCCAAATCTTACCTCGAGCAGTTGATTTAGAGATTGATGAAGACGATGAGGACCAGCAAACACAGCCCATAAGACGATGACCGGCAAAGACAAGGGGAACAAATGATGACTGGCAACAATGAACGAAGCACATAGGGACTTCCGGGATTGTGAGACGCGAACGCGAGGGAGAAGAGTTCAGACTTTGGAGGTTTTGAGTGACTGAGCCCCAACCCTCGATTTTGTTTCAAATTAAAAGGGGCCAAAATGGAATTTTCCACATTTTGAATTAATGTCACACAAGTCCCATAGAACTCTACTACAATTTAATGATTTTAGGGGATTTGGTTGTGATCATTTCTATTACTTGAAAACCGCGTGACATGCCCCTAAAATATAATCTACACAATTTATTACTGTAATATTGATAAAATAAAAAACAATTATTTATAAAATATTAATGATTTTATAAATATTAAATTTGAACCAACCATATTTTTTATTTAATCGTGGGTATGAGATAATGGAAAAAATGAAAAAGAGGAAAAAGAGATTTATACCTCTACAGATATGTGTGAATGATGCGGGATCCTCTAGGGGAGAAAAATCACAAAAATGAGATGGGACGCACATCATGGATTTTGGTAAAGTTAACCCGTTTGAGAGAGGAAGCAAAGGTATTAAAAAAAGGAAAAATTCCCTAATCCCTCCAATATATACTTTTAAAGAGATTTCTTTTAAGATTTTATTGGTTCTTTTTTTGATGAAGAAGATTTTATTGTTTCTGTTTGTTAGAAACATGTTATCTTGAGCATTTTCTTAAAGGGAAAAAAATTATGTTGATTGTACGGTCAAGTTAACAAGTTATTAGCATAGGAATCAAATATATATAACTGTTGAAGAAACTGTAAGGACTCACTAAATGAAAAAAACTACGCACAAAGACTTAGTTAAATATAAATAATATTAGCATTATGATAGTGTGAGAACAAAGCTGAAAATATAACAAGTCTTATCATAATTGAGCTATTTCCATTGATAAAAAGTTATCAATGATTATTTTTTTGAGCAAAAATCAATGATTGTTATTGGCATCATATATATATATATATATATATATATATATATATATATATATTATATGGTGCTAGCTACGGGACCTTGTTATACTCAAAACACCCAACGAAACAAGAAAGACACTTATTGAAACAAACACCCACAAACTATAACACAATAGGTTAAACTAATTATTGCACTGGAAGCCAGAGTTGTTCTTTCCACACTTGTTAAAAATCACACCCAGCGAAATTGGAATGTTGAGGTTGATGCCAAGAACATTAGCTTTAAGGGGAGTGCAAAGGCAAGCAGCAGCTTCAAGATCAACCAGGCCTGCCATGAGACTGCAACATGGGGTTGTCGTTGGTGATCCTACAGTAAAATAATTCCCAATTGCCCCTACAAAATTCTGAAATATCACTGTACACTTTTGGGGTAAATGAAATTAATTTGTGGAGGGAATAGACAAAAGCAACCCTACTCAAAGAAAGAACGAATAAATGAGGATTACAAGTTAAATATGTCTATTTACACATGTCAAAATTTACAAAATCATTTTGGCCATGTACAAGACAAGGATCATATTCATAAGAATAAATGAGAATTTATAAGTTAAATATGATTATTTACAAGACACATTTGAGAATTTACAAATACAATATACTTATTTACAAGAGAAATAAGTGAAATTAAAAAACCATCTCAATTATGTATAAGACAATGAGTATATTTACAGGAATACATATTATTTACAAGGCAAATTTACCTATTTGAACGATATATGTGAGAATTTATAAGACAATCTTAGCCTTGTATATGGTAAGGGCATAAATGTTCTTTCAAACAAAAAACTTAATTTAAGTTTAGTCTTAGCTAAAGGTACAGTGAAGTTTCAAAAAATTTTAAGTATTATTCGATATTAAATGTCTACATTGGGGTACAGTGAAGTTTTCCCTTTTCTTACTACAATGGTTAAGTTTTTATTGTACTGGACCAAATAGAATAATATTTATTTTGATTTTTTTTAATGCTAGTCTTGCTTATGCTTGCATTAGAATATCGTAGATGGAAGATGACGACGGAATATAGTCCTATAGGGTCTTGTACATATGTCCACCCCCTTTTTTTTTTTTTGGCCAGACATATATATGTTAACTCTGTTTTGAGTTAATGAATTCAGTATTTCAGTTTTTCATTAAAAAAAAGAATAACATATGAATCAATCAATTAATAAGAGAGTTGATTAATAAATACGAGTATTAATATTAAAAGATAAATTAGGGATTTGGCATAATAAGGGGTAGATTATTAAATAATATTTATTTGAATATAGTTTTAAATTAAAAAAATAAACTTTAAGAATCTTTTTAGAATATTCTTTAACAGTGTTAATGATTTGGACTAAATATATGTTTTTAAAATAGAGGGGAGGTATGTATAATCAAGCAAAATAAAAGGATGGTTAGAGTATTTTACTCTATTATTAAATAGCCTTTTAGTTTCTCAATAATATATTTATAAATGTTGATTAGAATATGAATCAATGAACATCTACATAATTAATATTTATAACATTTTATTTAATTAATAATTAATAACTGACCGTAAAAGATTGTCATTTGACATTTTGACGGTGTTGAATTGTGGGGCAGAGGCTAGTTGAAGAGGTATTTCAATAATAATGATACTCCAATCAGAGACAAAATTTAGAGACGGAATAATTCCGTCGCTAATTTCCGTCTCTAAAATTTTAGAGACGGAATAATTTTGTTGCTAATTTCTATCTCTAAAATTTTTAGAGACGGAATAATTCCGTCGCTAATTTCTGTCTCTAAAAATTTTAGAGATGGAATCAGAGACGGAATAATTCCATCGCTAATTTCCGTCTCTAAAAATCAGAGACGGAATAATTCCGTCGCTAATTTCTGTTTCTAAAAATTTTAGAGACGGAAATTAGCGACGGAATTATTCCGTCTCTAATTTCCGTCACTAAATTCCGTCACCAATTCTGTCGCTATTCCGTAACAAATTCCATCACTAATTTAAGGGGTAATTTAATCTTTTTTTTGACAGAAATTAGCGACAAAAATTGTTCCGTATATAAGTTTCGTCACTATTCCATCACTAATTCTGGTGAAAATTTGAAAATTTCAAATTTTCACCATTTAAATAATAAATGATAATATAATTATATAAAACTTGTTGAGACATTATGGAGATGAATTCTTATGAAACACATTCATATATCATAAAAATGGCATCGTCATGTGACTTCGTATTTGCTAAACAAACAATGAAATAATATATGAACTACTCTATTTTAGAAATTAACATAATAAATGAAGAAAGAATAATTATAGTGCTAATTTCTTGAAATTAATTAGACAGCTAATCAATTTATTCGTATACTTATTTATTAGTGTTACTAATATGATTTCTTTAACAAAATAAAAATACAATAGTTGTTTTGGAAGCTATATATAGTTATAAAATCCATAGATAAAAATTAAAAAAAAATACAAAAAAAGAACACTAATATATAAAAGTTAAAATTCATAACAACTCATGATACAATTTATAAAGTATAGACATCACAACTTGTTTTTTTGAGTTTTATGCGAAGCATAAGATTTTATTTATAAAATATTGAATTTGCGACAAATTGCAATAATGTATTCTACCATTTCAAATAATACATAAAAACATGTAAATAATTACTACTACATATATTATATGAATGTGTAATTAAATACTTGTTTGATTGACAGTATAAGTTCAATCTTGCAATTATATCGAAAAAAAGTTTAATCTTGCAAGTTGACCAATCTATTTCAAAATATAAGTCTAGTCTAAAATTTAGATATTGCAATTTTTTTTTCTTATGTTGCTCTTCTATACAATTTATAACTTTTTAAATAATTATTTTGTTATCACTGATGTAATAATATTAAGTTTTGAAATTAGTTTAATGTTAAATACTCATTTGATCTGTTAATTGAGACTAATAAAGTAGAATGAGAATGGTAGTCAATAGGCCAAAGCAAATAATAAAGTCAGTATGAATTTTGTTTTTGTATTTTTACCATCTCACCCTTAATTGTACTCTATATTGAGAAACAACTCCGTAATTATAAAGTACATATTACACGCTTGCTAGTCGAAGGAACCTCTAAATATAGGTATTTTTGCATCATATAACCTTCAGGAATTTCATTTACTTCATTTTGTGTTTTTCTAAGCATATCAAGATTGTTGAATACTAAATCCAAGGTGGAGCTAGTATGTACAATTATTGTGCGAACTTAGTTTACCATGTCATATGTGGTATAATTAGTTAAAATACAACAATTCAACTAATATTAATCTTAGTTGGCTACTCATCTGATCCACATTTTTATTTTTCTTAAAATTTCAAATCATTTAATTAAGATTTCACAAATAAAGAAAAAATAAATATTATGAAATATTTTAATTTTTTTAATATACCAACTAATATTTAAGAGTGCCAAATCAGCTTATGAATTATTATGTTTTAATTGATTAGGTTACAAATAACATAACGGATCAGATTGATACAATAATTTTTAAGATTGACATAAACAATCACACATCCCTTCATTTATTTACAAGATTGAATAAATTTTCCATCCAAATTTTTTGCAAATTCCCTCTTATTTGAGGCATAATTTGCATAAATCGCATACTGACAAAATCGATCCTAAGCCTGAGCATTCCATTCGCTGCCCTAACCCTTCGTCCGACACAGCCTTGAGCTTCTCCGCCTTTTCCAGCGACGGCGGCCGCTGACTATGGCCATCGACTTCCTCTGTTTGCGGCGTCATCCTCCACTGTCTCCACCATCGTCCTCTATCGTGCGCGGTGCTGTGATTCATTTTCTTTTCACAACCCTTCGGTCGGTACTTTCCGTCCCTCCAGCTCGAACCTCCAAGTCTCCAACTCCAAGTCGCAGTCTCCTCCATCTCAGCATTTGGCAGTCGGCTCCTCTTCACTTCCTCAGTCTCATTCCGTCTCGGCGTCTCGTCAATCCGTCTCGGAGTCTCCTCACTTCCTCAATCTCAGGCAAAGTCGATCGCTTCATGACTGAGGTACTCGATCTTCCTTTGCTTTTCAATCACAGTTGCTGCATGAATCACATATTTTTTTGGTTCTTCCTCTGGTTTGCATTCTGAAATATTCCCCCTGTGGTCTGTGCTCTGATAAATCTTTGTTTGTATTCTGGCCTTCTGGGTTCATTTATTTTTTCAGTTGATTTTTTGAGAACAAAATATTCCCCTGTAGCAATGAAACAGAGCATAGATACATTAATTGGAAGGCAGAAAAGCTAAAAATGATTGTTGATAAGTGCCGGTAGATACATTCTTTTTCTGGTTTTGAGCTTAGATACGCACCACACCAATGGATCCATGGAAGAGTGGCTGTATATGTAAAGCAAAGTGCATATACTGAGAGAAGCAATGGATTCTTTTTCTAGTTTTTCAGTTTGAACCATATGCAATTTGTTATAGGATAACTGTGATATGCAAAATGTTGGTCTGATTGAATTTGGTATATAATTTGCTAATTTTAACACTAATATTGATGTAAGCATGCATTCGATTGTTTTTTCATACAATATGAGCCAGCATGACGTTGATAGAAATTATTTTCTGAGCTTTTATTTGTGCAGAAGTAGCCTATAAATTTGGTTTTGTTTGCTTGTTCAGAGTTCCTGAGAATCCTAATAGGCTTCTGTTGTATATCAGATCTATTCCTTTTCTTTCGAGTCTTTTGGTTGGTGAATGATGGTCTTTGTTCTCTATTTTATTTGTTTATTGCATACCTTTCACATGATTGGTTTTGGAATTTTATATTCAGTAGTGGTGTTTGTGTCTAGATTTTTCATTTCTCTCTCTGTGTTGTTAGTCAAATTTATTGTTGTCGATTGGAGTTGTTTATTGCATGCAGGTTTATGAAAATTGAGACAAACCTTTTTTTATATATTAGTTAGCATGACATACTAATTACTATGTGATTGCTTGGAGTTGCTTATTGCAGATTCATGAAAAATGAGACAAAACTTTTTTTTTATATATCAGTAAAATGATAAAAGTCAGGTAGCTCATGTTCCAATAGAGAGGATAGATTATCAGAAATTGTTGAAATGAGGAAGGAATTTTAAAGCCGTATAGTTTTATATACTGTGGTTATTTTCATGTTAATAGCTTCTCATGTTAAGTGATGTGCCTCAGACCTTTGAGACCATACTATAATGATATACTCTAAATTTTTGATAAATTTCCCTTTAGTTATACCCCACAACTTTCCTTTTTCTTTTTTCGATAAAGCTTCTAACTTTTATCAAATTTGTGCAATTTTTTTTTCATTGTTCAGGATAATACAGGAAATTCTAGAGAAGATTTGTTGACGGATCTTGAAGATGCACTATGGAAGCAACGACCAAGTTGTGTGTCAGGTTACAAATTGAAGGAAGAAAGGGAAGGCCATTATAAAAGGCAGATTCAGCATCGGTTAAATGAACTAGAAGGTGAATAATTACAGTAAAAAAGAAGCACCATCTTCTCTCTTGCAAATTTTGCACCTGTTTAACCATGCAAACATGGTAGAGGGTGTGTTTTATTTCTTAGCAATGTTTTCAGTATGTGAATTCATTCAAGCAATACTGTTATGACTCCTTTCAATTTTTCAGAGTATTGATAGATAAATCAATCTGTTTTCTCTAATTCTCTAATTTTTCAGCATGTGAATTCATTCAATATTGAATTTGAACCACTTTGCTATCATTGATTGAGACTTAATCATCAAGATGTCAAAATTTAGTTAAAGATCAATTGAATATTCATATTATTGGGCTTTAACTAATTTTGCTGTCAAAAGGTGTTCTCAGATAAACAATGTGGCTGGCTTTATCCAATATTCATCCTGATCTTCGATCTTAGATAAGTATCTCAGTGAAGGTAATGTATCGGATGGTCATTGAGATGCCACAACTTTTTCTTGACACTTAATTGATATGGGGAAAATAATGGCCATATGTTGTGCTCAATTCCAAAGAGCGGAGAGCATTATAGGAGACACTTCTGTTTTTTTTGGCTTATTGCATGTGCAGTTCCAGTATTAGTTGCTTTATTGCTGCTGTGATATTTGTTTTGAAATGGGACAGGTCTAATACTATACTAAACTGGACAGATTGGAACATAGGGATATTATATCTTGATGGGATGAGACATGATAGAAACCATTAATTGACAAATGGATGTAAAGGCATACATGCAAATGAATTGATGGTTAAATTTTAAAACTTTCTTGTCATTAGTTTCTTCTAGTGCATGTGTGGATTTTTCACTTATATAGGACATTCTTTGTTTCCATTACCTATATGGTTAAATAGTAACCTTATCATTTATTTGTTTTTGTTTGAAATGGACATATTCTAATATGGTGATCAACAGTTAGAGCAGAAGAATTCAGGAGGAAACAACAGAAATCAGAAGCTGGAAACACCACATGATCTACTCACTACTAGTATTTGAGTTATCCTCCTTTTGATGTTTTTTGTCTTTTCTTTTTAGTAATTTTCATCAATGTGCATTATATGCATTTGGATTTATAAAAGTCTTCTCATTCAGTTTCCTCAGCTAAATTTTTACTTAAGAAGTCTTCTCATTTGGATTAATAAAAAATTTCATCTTTCACTCAAGAAAAGAAACATTAAAATGTGAAATTTCTCAATGATTCTTTGGGAGCAGGCCTACTTGTTGAGATTTTTGTGTGACCATCGTTGCCAGTTGGCAAGTTTGGAGCAGAGTGGTATCAATATAGCTAGGGAATTAACAGAAAAGGAAGAGGAAACCATACATAAAAGGTACGTGTGTGTATATGTTGTGGTATTCTGCATTATGCACTTTTCAATATGTTGCTGTCTGCCTGTTTTAGATGTGTGTATTGTATATATAAAATGCGAAAAACATCTTCTTTACAATGTAATCATAAGGAGGTTTGATACAAACAGATAACCAGTTGTAGATGGCAGGTAGTAAGTTAATTGTAAGGAGATTTGATACATGTAACATAATAAAGGGAATTAGGAACTGATACATCAGTATGATTGTGCTGTAAAAAAATGGGTTAATATAGATTTTATATGTTGATTTCATTTATGTTATGTGTTAATAGTTTTGCCAAGTTCAAGCAATTGTGAGAAGGCTGGTAAGAATTTATTTTGAAATGTACTCATTGTTTTTTAATACATGATTTAATACTTCTTTATAAATTGCTATAGGTGAAGCAGTGCGGAAGAAACACTTGGGTAACATAATGAAATTATCTTAATTAGGTTGGAAGCACTTGAGCAAAAATTCTCTGCAGCTATCAACAATTGAAACATTGAAGCTCACAACGCTGATGTTAGCACACCGTAAAATAGAATAGTTATTAGGTTGTTTGACTACATTGTAACATTTATGTGGTTTATTTGATACATAATATACATTTTTACTTGAGTATTTTTGTTTCTTTGTAGTTTTTAACTTACTATCATTTTATAAATTGGTTTGAAATTGTTTTTATTTGTAATACATTTAATTAAATTATTTTTCTCTAATTCTCTAAATTCCAGATTTAGGGATAAGTAAATTATTTATTTAAAAAAAAGATTTCACGTTGCAGCAAATTAGTGATGGAAATTCTATCACTAATCTGTTTCAAAAATTAGTGATGGAATTATATTATTTTTTTAAGAAAATTCAATTTGCGACGGATTAGGGACGAAAATTCCGTCGCTAATCCTGAGCAAATTAGCGACGGAATTTCCATCTCTAATCCGTCTCAAATATTAGCGACGGAATTTCCGTCGCTAATCCGTCTCAAATATTAACGACGGAATTTCGGTGTCTAATCCGTCTCAAATATTAGTGACGGAATTTCCGTCGCTAATCCGTCTCAAATATTAACGACGGAATTCATCATTAGGGACGGAATTTCCGTATCTAATTAGAGATGGAAATTCCGTCGCTAATCCGTCTCTAAATTAGCGACGAAATTGAAATTTCCGTCGCTAACAGAATTAGTAACGTCCTTTTTAGGGACGGAACATTTTCCGTCCCTAATCTGTCGCTAATATATTAGCGACGGATTTAGCGTGTGAAATTCCGTCGCTAAAAATATTAGCGACGGAAATTCCGTCGCTAAATTCAGTCGCTAATAACGTTTTTTTTTGTAGTGTTTGATTATATATCAGTTTAAAAGTTAGATAAATTAATTTAGTATAAAAAATATAAATATCAATATTTTCAAATAATTTATTTAACTTCTTTAATTTCTCTAAAAAAGTCAACTATGTCTTATATTAACGACTAGAGGAGTATTGTCCTTTTTATAGAAATGATTTTAACTCCATTCCTAATTATGAGAATTAGCTTAAAAATAAATTTTGATGACATTTTTTTTTATCTCTTATTTTTATCATTTTTCTTCAAACTAATTTATGTGATCTATAAATTAATAAATATTATAATAATACACATGAGTATTTTAAATAGATCATGTAACACGTACAATAATTAAGTAATTTTTTTTAACTTTTCAATCGTAATTTTGTAGGAATATGTTTAGTTAACAAGTTATGAGTATATAGGAATCAATAAATATATAATTCAAAAAAATTATAAGGATCCAATTAAAAAAAATAAGAAAATAGGAAAACATCCCTTGTTAAAAATTGTATTGGTAAAATAATTATCCATATGAAGTATCAATACTTTGATTTAAGTCATTATCATCATTAAAATTTTCAATAGGAAACTTTTTCCCATTTATTCCAGGAAAAAAACCTACACACAAAGACATAATTAAAATTGAGGTGAAATTATAAAGAGTTGGATATTATTTTTTTGGGAAAATCCCAATAAAATCTAGTTGAAATACCAAAATTCTAATTGAGGCAACAAATTCCTAATTAAGACAAGTGTCTTAAGTAAGGATTATTGAATGTTATTAAAAGACTAAATACCCATCTCTAGTTAAAAACAAAAGCTAAAGGTACGTGATTTTAATTATTTTAATCAGATTTAATTTAAAAATTCTTGTGGTCGTAGATAAATTCCTATGTCTCTCGTACTTCTTGTTCTTTTTTATTCTAACTTCACCACAGATTCTTCCATTACATGAAATGGAGAATTGATTTCATTTTCATTAAAAGTTATTATTAACAACCAACAAGAACATAGCTGAGTGCTCTACCCGTTGCTAAGGCGGGGGAAAAATAAACAATATCAAGCCGAGATTAAATGACCGTAAAATTCGAAAGAACCAACAAAAAAAAAAAATCATTTTGCGAAATGGATGTAAGAGGTGCTTCGGAAATAGGTTTATGGGTAGGTACTGCGGATCTGAGTTCTGAGGCGGGGAACATGGGAATAGGGAGAATGAGTATCTTGTGCTCAAAACGAAAGGATTGGTTTAAATAAGTTGAGAGAGGGCTTCACACCTACCTCGCGCCATATGAAATCTGATTGAAATAATTAAAATTAAAATTAAAATTAGGATTAGTTTTTCTTTTTAACTAGAGAGGTGCATCAAATCTTTTAACAATATTTAAAAATTCCTATTAAGGACTCTTGTTCAAATTAGGAATTTGTTGAAACTATAGATCTCAATTAGAATTTTAGTATTTCAACAAGATTTTATTGAGATTTTCCCTCAATTTTTCCTTTCAAGAAAACCACATTTTAATACCTAACTTATTTGATAAAAATATAAAAGTCAAATAAGGAGCTCAATATTCATATAATTTCGAGTGACATTTTTAAATATAAATGTTATAGGATTACGATAGTATGCATATCACCAACAACATCGCCCCTTATTCCACAAGATGGGGCCAACCATAGATATTGTGGAGGCAATGTCCACCAAAAATAAATAAAAGAACTAATGAGTCATGTGAGTTAAATGAGTTATAATTAAATAAAGCATAAGAAAAATTTAAGCCAACACCAATAAATAATAGATCATGATGAGCATAAGTAAGATATTTCCATTGATAAAAAGTTATCAATGATTATTATTAGCATCATATATTATAAGGGGCCAGCTACGTGACCTTATTATACCCAAAACACACGACGAAATAAGAAAGACATACTTATTGAAACAAATACCCACCAACTATAACAGAACATTAAACTAATTATCATTGCACTGGAAGCCAGAGTTGTTGTTTTCACACTTGTTAAGAATCGCATCCAACGAAACTTGAATGTCGAGGTCGTTGCCAAGAACATTAGCTTGAAGAGCAGTGCAAAGGCATATAGCAGCTTCCAGATCAACCAGGCCATTAATGAGAGTGCAACATGGGGTTGTTAGTTGTGATCCTGCAGTAACATTCACAGCAGAGCCCAGTAAGTTGGCACACACAGCCAAGTTAAGGGGATCACAGGAGGGCGAAGGAGAAGGTGTTGGAGCACATGAGCTAAGCGTGATGAACAAGAGAAGGTTGAGAGTGAGAAGAAGAGAGGTTGCATGAGCCTTTGAAGCCATCTCCACAAAGGATAACGCAGAATGTGTTTATTTATGAATATTGGCTTCACTACTTGAGAGCAATTTGTGTGTTTGGGATGATGATTTAGAAGGCCAAGGAGGGGTATTTATAGTCGAGGATTTTGTGAGATTACCTCTATTTTCGTTTCAAGTACTCCCTTAATCCTTAATATTGAAGCTATATCTAGACGACTAAGTAAATATGAATAAAATTATTTATTTGTAAGAAAATTTGCCTTAGTTTCTTTATACTATCTTATTTAATTATATGCATTGGAACTAATTTTGGGGAAAATTATAAATTTGGAAAATAAAATGGATTAAGGTCTTATATTTAATACCAAAGTAAATCCTTTAGTTTCTCCTTTGGTCCATATTATAAGTTCCTGTTTGGATTAACGGTGGTAAAAGTGATTTTTTTTTTCAATTTGACTTTTACAAACTTAAGATAGGATAAAAATCAGATTGTAAATGTGATTTATGTTTAGATTGACGCTAGTAGAAGTAACTCTTTTTCAAACTGAAACTTATTTAGATAATTATCTAAAAAGCAAGTTTAGATAGAAAATGACTAAACAGGGGTATAAATCTTATTAAATAATGTGCGTGCGCGAAATATATTATGTATATATTGTGATAATTTAAGAGAAAAATTGAAACTAAAATTAGATAAAACACAAATAGTTAGTTTATTTTTAACTAAATAATATTATATTACTAAAATCAGAAATAAATTTTTTACCTATATTTTTTGTTAGGAAATATTTTTTTTACTAACCTAAAATTTAAAATTATTTGTTTCATGTAAAAAAAAAATTATATGTCTCTTTCTATTTCTTTGGGTAAATTTATGTCTCTTGCTTTTTAACACCAATTGGACTCATGACTCTAAATAAGATAAAAGGTAGTGAGGACATGATGGGGTGATAGGACAGCATAATATGGGACCCATAGGCAGTTTTAACTTCACCGTGATGCACCAACAATAAAAACCACAAATTTGAGCTTCAGAGTTGATGTGTCTTTTAGGAAAAAGGCAAGATGCTACTAATGCCTTCCCAAACATCACTCAAAAGCCAAAAGTGGCTTTTTTTGATTTTAGATGCACGTTTACGGCTGGAAAACGTGATCCCAAACAGGCCCTAAGAAGCCCTTTAAAAGATATTTTTTGTCATTTTTTATGAGATGTTTTGATAGTTTGAATGAGCATTCAATATTACTACCATCTAAGCCCATGTTTAACAAGGGCAGCAAAAAAGAGTAGAAATTAAGTCTATTAAATTTTATGACAAATTTAATACTTTTAATTGTTTTTATTAATATATATAGATTAGGTAGAGATATCTTATAATTTGTTCTGGAGTGTACTCTTTACAGTTAGGAGGGCAGGGAGAAGTTAGTTTGGTGCATCCAAATTGAGGCCTTGTGAACACGTGTTAGCCTTGGAAATGCATTGCCAACTTTTTTTTTTTTGGGTGGGGGTTATTATCCAGGGGTGAAGTCATAACATATCCATATGTTCGTCTAATTTTATAGTTTTTTTTTAATTTAAGATAAATTTGAAACTCCTATTACTATTTTTTTCATAATTAATGAAAGATAAAAACCAGTTTAATGTTGGATTTATTGTTTTTCTACCAAAAAAAAAAAAAAATATATATATATATATATATATATATAAAAAAGATAAAATGAGCTTAAATTACAGCATCAGCATATATGTGTAAACAGAAAGAGAAATGCTAATGGTCCCCCCCCAAAAAAAAAAAACAGAAAGAGAAAAAGCAGAGCTGTTGAAAACCCTGAGCATGACCAGAGCATAAAAAAATATTAGAAAAAGAATATAAAAAGAAGTGATGTCTTGCCAAACCTGGACCGGACGCGATACATACAAAAATTTAATCACAGTTACCATGTCTGTTTAAAACCTCCAAATCATGGTTTTAAACCATGGTTTGCGCAACCCGAGATAAAATTTCTCTCACACACTTACCTCGTAAGTCGTAAAAGCTATTAAAAAAAGTTAATCCAAACACACACTAAAAGTCCTCCTTCATCTTGTAATCTTTTTTTTTTTGAAATACAGATAAAAAAGCATTTAAGTGTTTTTATTAGTTAAATTTCATTTTATGGCGTCTAGTCTAGTCTAAGTATTTTCATAAGTTTAAAAAAAATTCATTTCGCCGCCTGCAGCACACTTTCCATTAATTTAGCTTTCAAATTTTCTTTGTTCATTAATTGATGATGGACGATATAAGTACGCACTTTCCATTAACTTCAAGAGAAAGGTCCGCACGAATATAAGTACCTTATGGCCGATCACTTGAATTCATGCACCTTTTCTCCTTCTCTCTCATTTTACCACCTCTTCTTCAAATTTGCCTTTTATTAAGGAAACTATCATGCATGGTGTCTAAGCACACTATGAAGAATATTACTGTAACCCCCTGCCGTAATTATATCCGAAATACGTAATTAGAGTGAAATAGAGACCAATAATAAACAAATAACATTTTACAAACTCATCTACCAGATGGGGTTTTCATAAATACAGTTCGAAATCATTTAGACCTGGTCTCATAATCACCTTTCGAATACAATTACTACACGGAATATCACATTCATAATAAATCAGAGTACAAAAAAATAATCCCGGTTTCCATACATTAACTCAAGCTTTATAGGACACATTCGTCCATACAAGCCCTCATATGGGGATTACACAAAGTCTTCTCAATACAAATAATCAAATCCTCATCTACATACTTATATACACATCCAAATCTATATACTTCCAACTATGATAACCAACTACCGAAACGACTACCGAAGGAAGACCTCATCACCCTTGGCTGCATGCTCAATCCTCGATCCACTACCCTGTCTGAAAGGTTAGTAGGGGAGGGTGAGATTCTAGAGAATCTCAGTAGGTAAACAATATCAATATGCATGTACGATAAATGTTTAATGCATGACATGCTTGCATCACACAACTCATGATAACACAATGACAATTTGCAAGCTCAATGCTTCGAACAATATACCTATGGCCATAGCATAAATTGAAACATAGCTTCAAGTTACACATAATTATGCAAAGCTAAGATATGCACCAACACACTAACACATATATCAAATACAAGCAGAAGAGATATGTTCCCTACACTCTTTCCACGTAAGCTCCAGCTCCAGCTGCTCACGATCAGGGCGAATACCAAACCACGTCCAGGGCGAATATCAACCCTATAACCAAAGCAAGGACATAGGGTTATTTTCTATTCCAAAACCTTACTTTCATATCACTTAAAGTTGGTTACCATTCATGACCTTTAGGTGGCTAATCAAAGCCTAAACAGATGCCTAAAAGTTTGGGAAACACTTGACCAAATATCACCTTTAAAAGTGTAAAATACTGATTTTTGGGGGTGGGCCGCGGCCCACAATCCACGGGATGCGGCCCAAAACTGCCCAGAAACGCTTAGAAACATTTGGGTTGCGGCCCAAAATCCACGGGCTGCGGCCCAGAAAATACAGTTCCTTGGTTGAACTTCCAAAAATCATAACTAATTCAGGAAAAATCGAAATAAGGTGATTCCAAAGCCAAATAAAAGCTATTTAAGTCATCTTTCAAGGAAAAATATTGGCCAATACTAGAAATCACCATAAAAGTCCAGATTTACCAAAAACCTAACGTTGTACCAAAACAGGGTTCAGTTTTGATGCCAAACTTTGGACAGTTCAAACTCCCATCTCAGAAAGCGAAATGACACAAAATTTATGTCCATTTTGAAGCTTGTGATGTGAACTTTAAGACTGGAAAGTTTCATAATTTTTCAACATCATTTGCTCAGTCAAAACGTCCACACCATCTGACTGTCCAGAACATACTTACATTGGCCAGATTTTCCAGATTTGCACAATTGGCTTCCAATGGTCCAATTTTCATATCAAACATCATTCTCACACAAAATTTAACAAGGAATCCATTGGAAATACCAAAAAAACCAAATTCACATTACTTTGACATATTTTAACCATAATCACAACATGCCTTCACTCAACCATAACACAATTCACAACATTGTAACTCTTCATTCCAAGTTCTCAAATCAATTCCAATGGCCATATCACACAACAAAATACCAATTTCACCACAATACACAAGGCAATTCCTCAAATCCAAAATCACATGAAAATCAGGGCAAAATTCAAAATCTACAAAGCTTAACCAATGATCACCAAACTTAAGTCAAAATGCTTCAAATACTCACCTCTTCCTCTTTCCCAAACCAATTTCTTGATTCTCCATCTTTCCAAATTTCCTCAAGCCATCAAACACCTCCAATCAAGAATCTAAAACCATAGAGATGAAGCTCTCATCACTATGAACAACTTTATAGAAAGGTGTTTAAGCATTAGAGGACATTAAGCTAACCAAAAACTCACCTTTTGATTTCTCTTTCTTCCCTCCAAGCTTGCACGTCCATGGAGACTAAAGAGAGAGAGAATGATGAGATAATGAAGAAGGAGGTCAGTTTTTGGCCACTAAAAGCCTCATTAGGCTGACCAAAAAGGAAGAGGAGAGAGGGAAAATGAGTTGACAAATTGACCAAGATCTATGGCTCACAACTTGCCATGTGTCAACATCTTGCTCCATCAACCATGAGTTCACATAGGCACATGCACATTGGATTCCACCCTTTGATCTCAACACAAATCAATCTTAACCATTGATCTTGAAGTTACCAATGAGCTTCCTCTTCGGTAACTGACCAATTGGTCGGTAACTTTATCGTTTTGCCCCTGATTATGGCAATTCACACTGAATCACCACCAAATTCTTTTTCTCATTCATTTTCTTTCACAATATGCCCTCCCCTCTATTTTAAGTCAATTTAGATGTTAATCCATAATTGAACTTAAATACAGGGTTTCGGCGCTGCTCACAGCACATACGAACCACATCCGAAACTCAAATCACATCATATTCTCCAAAAGGGTTTATTCATCACTAACCACTTCCACTTTTGGAGTCAATATCTCTTAATCACAATTTAGGAGCTTACTAAACTGGGGCTTAGCAGTCCACTAATATCAAGCTTATTTTCTAGCCTTGAGTCTCAAAATTCGGGGTATTACAATTACTACCTTCGTTCATCCAATCCTTAATATAACACTTAAATACTAATTTGCATATTCAAATTGGTGCTGACTTCCCTAAAATATATTTGATAACCATATGCATTGAAATTACCTGTTAATGAAACCCTTTAACATGTGTAATTAATTGGGATAAAATTATAAATATAGAAGACAAAGTTGGTTAAAAAGTTGGGAAAATGGCATTGTCCGTTTATATATGAGCTCATCAAGGGCCAGGTTTAATAACAATCATGATTTTAGACTACACATACTTTTAGGCCTGTCCGTTTTAGGTCCTAGCTCATCAATGGCAGCCTTGTAAGGCTAAGTGCCTGCTTGTTTAAATCCGCAAAATATTATTTTTTTCATTTGAGCTATGTTTTAACTGTTTTGATAATTATATTTGTCCAACTTATTCCTTTAGATAGTATTTAATTGAAATTATTCTAACATTTTATAAATTACATGATCAAACATGATGTAAAACTATCAAGATATTTATGCGACTATGGTTCATTTTTCTATTAGGATTCATGATAACGGTTTGACTTAATTTAGTTTTAGCTATGCAGACTTAATTTGGCACTTTAGTTTGCTAATATTTATTACTAGCTTTGCTCTTTAGTATAAGATCTAGTTTGTACAAATGAGATATTGTATTAGGGACCGAAAGTAGTATTTGAATTAGAAATTTTATGAGATCTTTTATTTCATTTTTGGCTATTTGAAAATAAGTAAATAATATTGAAAATTTTAAAGGGCTTAAAGTTCACAGGTCAGACCCAAACTCACAAGTTCGAGGGCCGAGGTAAACAAACTTTTCAGGCCCCAAGCCCATAAAGGGCCAGTCGATTTTCCCACATCTATTTATGACTAAAATAAACTCTTTACGTAGTCCTTATATTAAAAACCAGGCCACAGAGGTAGTATTATAATTTCTTCTCTAGTTTTGGTCATCAACGTACCAACTAGCTCCTCCTCATTTAATAACATAGGAATCTAAGTAGTAAATATGCTACATGTCAAGAGAATTATGAGTACGTAATACCGTAATAGGACTGGCAAGGGCATTCAGTAGATTTTTCCAATACTTCAAAGGTTTTTAATGAATCCAAAATATCCACCTAATCTTTTTGAAAGTCATGACATTGTTTTAATTCCTTTCATTCTACTAATTAGCACAATGAATTAACAAAAATGAGATGGAACGCACATAATGGATTTTGTAAAGTTTATGGAGAAAGTAGGCGTGTTTTGTAAAGTCGTAAGTGAGAGAGTATCCATATCCTTGCGAGAGAGGAAGAAACAACATCTTATCTAGAGCATTTTTATAAGATATTTCTTTTAGAATTATATTGATTCTATTTATAAGAAACACCATCTTGTCCAGAGTACTTTTTCTAAAGAAAATTTCTTTCCTACCCTCATTAAAAATGAGAATTTACTAATGAGAATATGAGATCAATTATTAAGTGTATTTTTAGGAAAAGATTAGAATTTTTAACATATTTACAAATCTAGCTTTAACTACGCTTTGTTATTCTTGAGAATTAGTTATTTATCTCTTATAGAAAGGATCAGAGAAAGTATTTTGTGGGTGACAGGGTCAAAGAGGTAAGCATTTAGGTTGTGAGTGATATTTAATTTGGGAGAATTTGATCTCTAAATAAATATATGAAGGTTATATTGATTGTGAGTGTTGAGTGCGTGATATTTGGGGAAGTCTAGATCTAGACACAAAAATACTAAAAGAAAAAAAAAGGTTTGTAGGTGCATATATGTCTTTAATTTCTTCATTTTGGTTATTTTTAATCTTTTTTATGTTAATTTAAGCACTATTTTAAAGCCTGTTTTTCATCTTTTTTTCTTCAAGTCAAAATCTTCTTTAAACAAACTATGGAACATGTGGTGGTTGAACTTATATTACTGACACCGTGAACACACCCAGACAATTTAATTTCCTTCTGTAATGATTTGTGTGTGTGTGTGTAATCCATCTTGCTTGTTTTCTTAGCTCAATTGAATTTTGAAGATGGCTTTTGACTTAGGTACATTATGCTCTACATATAAAGACAATATTGTCATTTAAAAAGAAACTTAATTCCAAACAAATTTTTAGGAATTAGGGTTAGAAAAATAGAGCTAGTAATATAAGTTAAGTCCACAAAAAGGATAGCAGGATGTGTTTGTTAAAGTTAGGCCCTTTTAAAAACATAGTTGACCCATACTGTATTAATAGAACTCATGGCAGGTATTAATGGGGTTGGATCTAATAGAAGGAACTAGTCTTTTACAATGTGGCGAATCACGATTCGAATCCCCACAAGAAGAAGTGCTCACATTTAGTGCCCGACAGTATTTCGAATACGAATGCCTCCAATATGAGGATATTTATGTTTAGTGGGGGAAAAAAAGAACTCGTGGCAAGTTAGCCTTTTCTATAGGCACAAAAAAAAAACTAAATACCTAGTTTCCTTCCTCCCTTGCGTCACACTCTTCCGAAACTTAAAGTATGACCTAGCTGGGGAGTTGATTTTTGTCACAAATGTAAGACATAGTTCTCATATTTATCATTCTTTTCAAAATTTACTCCTACGGATATTCTCTTAACAATAATTAAGCGAGAAGAGGAGGGAATTAAGGAATAAGATTAGAGTATTTTAGAAAAAAACATGTTATAGTAACTAACTTAACTAACGTTTTTAGTGTAATCAAATTAGATAAATGAGTTTTCCATTAAGATAAGAGAGAGTACCTCAATATTTCACAGTCTCGCTTACCCTCAATCTGCCACTCAAGACAATGAAGTTTGAGTATTTTGTGGGTGACGGGGTCAAAGAGGTAAGCATTTAGTGAGTTGTGAGTGATATTTAATTTGGGAGAATTTGATCTCTCAATAAATATATGAAGGTTATATTGATTGTGAGTGTTAAGTGCGTGATAATTGGGGAAGTCTAGATCTAGACATAAAAATACTAAAGAAAAAAAATGGTTTGTAGGTGCATATATGTGTTTCTCCATTTTGGTTATTTTTAATCTTTTTTATGTTAATTTAAGCACTATTTTAAAGCCTGTTTTTCATCTTTTTTTCTTCAAGTTAAAACCTTCTTTAAACAAACTTTGGAACATATGGTGAATGAGCCTATATCACTGACACCATGAACACACCCAGACCAGTTGATTTCCTTCTGTAAAGATATGTGCACATATATAATCCATTTTGCTTGTTTTTTAGCTCAGTTGAATTTTGAAGATGGCTTCTTATTTAGGTACATTATGCTCTACATATTTTTAGGAATTAGGGTTAGAAAAATAGAGCTAGTAATATGAATTGAGCCCACAAAAAGATAGCAGGATGTGTTTGTTAAAGTTAGGCCCTTTTAAAAACATATATAGTTGACCCATACGGTATTAACAGAACTGGTGGTAGGTGCTAATGGGGGTTGGGTCTAGCAGAAAGGGGTGGTCTTTTACAATATAGCGAATCAAATTTTGAATTTTCATTGGGAGAGTTGCCCCACATTTAGTGCCTGACAATGCCTCAAATAGGATTACTTCCAATAGGCGAATATCTATGTTTGAGGATAATAAGTGATGGCTATGGTGGTGCGGGAAGGTGCGAAGTCGCCGATATCGCCGGAGGAGGAAGATGCGTTGAAGCGAAGTCGCAAGAAGGTGAGGGTAGGGGCAGGGGAATTCTCTTCTGATCAGGCTATGATCCCGCGGGATGAGGTTTGGATGCATGACGAGGAGTGCCCGGTGGAGCAGTCACCGGCAACTGGTTCACAGCGGAAGTCCTTTAAAGAAGCGGTTGCTGGATGAAAAGATGAGCATTCTGATGAAAAGGAATGGTGGCATGAGGAGGGCTGGCAGGCAAGGTGCAGCATCGAAATGACTAGTAAAGGACCGAATGTCATCTTCTCGGACCAAGAAAGGGAGAGGCTAGCCAAAAAGTGGAAGAATGCGTTGATTATCTCTTAATTGGGCAGAATAGTTATCGCTGAGTATTAAGACAGAAAGATCCAGCAGCTGTGGGCTCGATATGGTGAGGTAGAGCTGATTGATGTGAGCTCTGGTTTTTACGTGGTTACGTTTTCAGACGAGCATGATTACGAGTTGGCTCTAACGGGGGGACCATGGCTAGTGTCGGATCACTACCTGTCGGTGCAACAATAGAAGCCGAACTTCAATCCAGACGCTGAAGTGGTTTCTAAAATCTCTGCATGGATCAGAATTGCTAAACTACCCCTAGATTACTATGACAGGGGAGCATTATATGTGATCGGATCTCAGGTAGGGAAAGTCCTGAAGGTGGATATGAACACACTCTACAAGAAGAAGGGTCGTTTTGCACGAGTCTGTGTCGAGTTAGATCTTAATGTTCCATTACGTCCGATGATCTTGGTAAATGGACATGAGCATAAAATACAGCATGAGAGTATTCATATTATATGCATGCAGTGTGGTCAGTACGGATATGAAAAGTCTCAATGCTTGTACGGGATGGACCAGGAGCGTAGGGGAGTTCGGGACGTCAGTGGCAGTGTCTCGGGGTTACGGGCCATGGCCTCGGTTGCAATGTCACAAAGGCCGGTAAAGGGGATGATGACAGAAAAGCCACAGGCAGAGGTCATGACGGACGAGACGGTGGTGGGCTATAACTCTTGGATGGTGGTGCAATGGCCAAAGAGGAATCCTCGGCAGGGTGGGCAGGTTGGGAAAGAGCGTGATATGGGGCATTTATGGTGGGAACGAATCAAGGGGGCAGTAATAGCTCAAGGTTTAATGTCTTGAATGCTGAAGATTTAGAGCCGTTAACTGATAATAATGCAGGCAGGATTGAGGCGAATCAGGCAGAGGTAGTGGAAGGGAATAATGAGTTTAATACTACTGGATTCTCAGTATTAAAACGTGATGAGAACTTTCTGCGGAACTCGCATGGACCTAGGCCGAAGTTCAACAACGGTCTGGGGAGTAAAGGGTTGCAAGTGGGTCCGAAAAGGTCAAAGGAGGCTGTAGGAGTGGGCCATGTTACGGATGTGGAAGTAATGAGGAGGGCACAAACATGGTTGGCAGCTACTTTCAGGGACACTCCAGTGTCAGATAAACTATTCCATGATGCTGTTAATACAGAATTAAAAAATGTTGTATGTAGTGTGCTTGAAGATAAGGTTGCTCACATTATGGAAATGGGTGCAAGTAAGGAACAGGAGATGTGGAGGGCGGAGTTGGGTGCTTCTAATCCATATGATCCTGGCGCACGGTTACGTGATGAACTATATGGGGAGCAACGCCCAATGGCTGCAGAAATATCTGATAGGGTCGTGGAAATGGATGTTGTTTCAGCTGGGGTGCATGAGTTGGAGGAGCAGAGCTCTCATAAGGGAGCTGTAGGTCAGTGTTAACTATGCTTATTCATTGTTTTTATGGATATGTCATCACATAATATGTTAGTGTGGAATTCCCGGGGGGCGGGTAAGAAGAGTTTTGGACCTTTGTTGATCGAGCTATGCCGTATGCACCAGCTCCAGTTCGTTGCTATCCTTGAGCCACGGCAGAATGGGAGCAAGGCGAAAAGGTTGGCTAAAAGGATTGGTTTTGAGGAATTAGACGTGGTTGAGTGTGAAGGGTTTAGTGGTGGCATTTGGTGCTTCTGGAGGAAGGAGTTCAACTTTTCAGAGTTGAATAAATATGATCAGGTGTTGCATGGGGTGGTAAATGGAGGCACACGCGAGGATTGGCATCTATCTATAGTTTATGGTAATCCGTCACTTATTCGTAGAAGAGGCCTTTGGACTTCTTTGAGCGATATAGCTTCTGGGGTTTCATCACTGTGGTGTATTTGTAGGGATTTTAATGCTACTCTTAAGCAAAATGAAAGGATTTCTACGTCTGCTAGGCCTCGTGGTCCGGATAGGGATTTTTGTGCTTGGTTTTGGCAACTTGACTTATTGGATTTTCATTTTAATGGACCAAAATATACTTGGAGTAGGGGTGGGAGCTGTAGTAGGATTGATAGAGTGGTTGCAAGTTCAGGATGGATGAATTTCTTTCCTAAGTTAACAGTTACACATCTACCTCATTATAGTTCTGATCACAATCCTCTTCTAGTTTGTCTGAATGGGCGATGTAGTCGAAGGCCTCCTCACCAGTTTCGATTCTTTGCTCCTTGGATTACTCATGAGGATTTCTCGAACTGTGTTAGAAAATCATGGATTACAACGAGTAGCTGGGAGGAGAATGTCACGAGCTTTACCCAGAATGTTTCCAGGTGGAATAGAGAGGTCTTTGGCAACATTAATAGGCGAAAAGCTGAAACACTGCGAAAGATGGAGTTCCTGAGTATGAATAGTAGGGGGCCCGATACTGGATGTCAAGATGGACGTCAAAAGAAGTTATGGGAGGATTTGGAAGAAATTCTGATACAGGAGGAGGTAATGTGGCTGCAAAGGGCATGGAGTCATTGGTATGTTGATGGTGATAGAAACACCCGGTATTTTCATTCGGCGGCAAACTCAAGGAGAAGGTGAAATAATATTGAAGCATTGAAGAGGGAGGATGGCGTTTGGTTATATGACAGAGATGAGATTATGCAGGTGGGTACGAACTTTTTTAGGAGTCTGTTCCAGGAGGATAACTATGAGGAGGTTAATGTTGCGTTTGGGGGTACCTACCCCTTAGTGGATGCTGAGTCCTTTTCTAGAATTGGCAGGAATATTAGTGCCATAGAAGTGAAGCAGGCCTTGTTTGCTATGGGCCCTCTTAAAGCTCCTGGTCCAGATGGGTTGAATCCTTTGTTCTACCAAAGTCAATGGGAATTAGTGGGGCCAATGGTGATTGAAATGGTTTTTCAGTTGTTCGAACGACCAGAGGAGATTAAACGAGTTAATGGTACTAATATAATTCTGATTCCGAAGGTGGATCATCCGGAGACGATTCGTGACTTCCGTCCAATTAGTTTGTGCAATGTTGTGTATAAAATCATGACGAAGGTGATTGCGAATAGATTCCGCTCTATCATGCCTACTATTATTTCCCCAAATTAGTGTAGTTTTGTTCCTGGAAAACAGGGGTTGATAACATTATTTTAGCACAGGAGATTTTCCACTCTATGCGGACAAAAAAAGGGCGGAAGGGGTTTATGGCTATCAAAATTGATTTGGAGAAAGCTTATGATCGAGTTCGCTGGTGGTTTGTGATAGATTGTCTAAGGGAGGTCAGGATTTCAGAGAATGTTCATCGGGTAATTGCTTCCTGTATGAGTTCGGCCATGATGAAGTTGTTTTGGAATGGGGAGCATTGGGATGAGTTTGTCCCAACACGAGGGTTGAGACAGGGGGATCCTATTTCCCCATATTTGTTTGTTATTATCATGGAGAAACTAGCTCATTTGATTCAGGCTGAGGTAGAGGAAGAAAATTGGTTGCCCTTCCGTTTGAAGAGGAATGGTATGCTAGTATCACATTTATTTTTTACGGATGATCTTCTTTTATTTGCAGAGGCTTCTCTTGATCAAGCGGCAGTCATAAAGGCAATTTTGGATGACTTCTGTGCAGCGTCTGGTGAGAAAGTCAACAGTCAAAAGTCTCATATTTTTTTCTCAAGGAATGTGAATCACACTAGAAGCACGGAGATTAGTGAGTTTCTAGGTTTCTCGCGTACTCAAGACTTGGGGAAGTATCTAGGGGTGCCTCTTCATCATAAGAGGGTGACACGATCTACCTACGACTATATATTGGATAAAATGGATCAGCGTTTAAGTGGATGGAAGGCACGATCTCTCTCTTTGGCAGGACGTCATACATTAGTGGCTTCTGTTATGTCATCAATCCCGGTGTATGCAATGCAATCAGCCCCTTTGCCTACTTCTGTTTGTTATGAAATTGATAAGCGTTGCCATACGTTCCTATGGGGTGGTACAGCTGAGATTAGGAAGCTGCATCTACTGTCCTGGGAAAAGGTCTGCCAGAAGAAAGACGAAGGGGGTTTAAGTTTGAAGTGTGCTAAGGTGCAGAATGATTCCTTTATGATGAAACTCGGGTGGGATTTATTTAAGAAACCAAACGCATTATGGGTGAGGATGTTGAAGGAGAAATACCGTTGTGGGGGTGATGTGCTACCCATAATTAAGAAGCGCCGAAGTGAATCACAAGCCTGGAAAGGTATTAGAGTTGCTGGCCTAAAGTTACTGCGGGGTTAAAGTGGTTGGTAGGGAATGGGAAGAGTATTAGCTTTTGGATGGATAATTGGTGCCCGGGGGCTATGAAGCTACGGGATTGTGTGTTTCTAGCTACCTCAAAATCTAACCTGGGAAAGAGAGTTGTTGAGTTCATGGATAGCTCAGGAGCCTGGAAATCCAAGGTACTTGCTGCCTTGCTCCTGAGGGAGGTGGTGTCATCGATTATCAGGATTCCTACTGACGTAACACGTGATGATGTCCCTTTATGGAGTAAGACTTCCTCAAGCGATTTCTCTACTAAGTCCGCCTATTCCAGTATCATGAAGAAGGGGGACTCAAATGGGAAGAATTTGTGGAAATTGATATGGAGATTGTAGGTTCCCCAGCGGTGTAGGAATTTTTTATGGTTGGGAGTGCAAGATAAGCTACTAACAAATGAGATTCGGTACCGTAGGGGTTTGGCATTATCCTCGGGTTGTGCGGCATGTCTAAGTTGTATTGAGACTATCTTACATGTGCTGTGTGGGTGTACGGTTGCGGAGGAAGTATGGAATAGAGTGCTTCCAAGTCATCTAATTTGGAAGTTCTACTCGTTCTCGAATGTTAAGGCTTGGGTCGAGTGGAATTTACAACAATGATTCACGATCATGGATGGAAGGTGGGATGTTGTCTTTAGCCTGATTTGTAGACAGTTGTGGCTGGCCCGGAACGCTTTAATATTTGATCAGCATCGGGAGAGTGCATTAAGTATCATTTCGAAGGCTTGTGCGTGTGTGAAGTGGGGGTTGGGGTTGATTTGCGCTAGTGGTGGGGTATCGGATGTCTCAGAGTTGTGGAGGCCTCCTTCCATGGGCTCTATTAAGGTCAATGTTGATGGAGCGGGAACTCGCTCTGAGAATCGGTCGGCCTGTGGAAGGTTGGTTCGTGATCATGCAGGAAGGGTCCTGGCGGGGTTCCTCATGAATATTGGATCTGGAAGGAGTTATGATGCTGAGGTGCGGGGTGCGTTGTTGGGTTTGAAATATGCTTGGGATCGGGGTTGGAGACAGCTGGTTCTTGAGTCGGACTGCTTGGAGCTAGTGGAAAGGTTGAGCAACAGGAGTTTTCCCGACATCGAATTTACTGACTTGGAGAGGCAAGTTTGTGATATGCTAGATCGAAACTGGGACGTTTGCCTCTGTTGATGCACCAGAGAGGCGAATGGTGCGACAGACCTTCTTGCAAAGGAGGCTTTGGCATCTATGAGTGGTTTTTTGGCATTTACGGAAGTTCCGTCTTGTGTGCAACAGTATGTTAGGAGGGATTCTTTAGGCCTTTCTTAGTGTGGGTCTGATGCTTATTCTTCAATAAAAAAAACAAAAGAAAAGAACTCGTGGCAGATTAGCCTTTTTTATTAAAAAAAAAACCTAAATACCTTCCTCCTTCCCTCGTGTCACACTCTTCCGAAACTTAAAGTATGATCTAATTTGGGAGTTGATTTTGGCCCTAAATGTAATGCACTTTTCTAATATTTGTCAATCTTTTTCTAATTTACCCTTATTGATGTTCTCTTAACAATAATTAAGAGATAAGGGGAGGGAATTAAAGAATAATGTTAGGGTATTTTAGAAAAAAATGTTATATTAATTAACTTAACTGTTTTGAATATAATCAAATTAGATAAATAAGTTTTTCATTAAGATAAGGGCAGTAGCCCAATATTTTAAAGTCTTGCTTAGCCCCATTCTATGTCACTCAAGACAATGTCGTCCTTTCCCCTTGCTCAGTTTTTTATTTGTAGATCATCTTGACCGTTGGTTTCGTGGAAAAATCAATGGTTGTTTTTTATTGAGTTGAGGGCAGCTGTGGAGCATAGATGCACTGGTATGGTGATTTGCTATTGACGAATGACGATGATCGATATTGCGGCATATCTGCCCCCCTTTGGTGATTAGTAGAAGCTGCTTCGCCAAAAAAAGAAGTTAAGGTTCCTGAAAATATAAATTTTACTTTTTTATTTTAGGATAAAGATGCAAATTTAGTCATAAAGGTCTTCTCTATAAGCACCGAGTACAATTATACTCTGTTTAATACGATGTGCAAAAATAGACATAATCATTTTAAGAGATGGTAAATTTGACATTGTCGTTAACCAAACCTAACGTTCGTCCATCTTTTGCACCGATGAGGGTCCTAAAATTCTTCCTGTTGACCACACCATTTATGCTATGAATAAAATTATAAAAGCACGTCACATCACTAAATTTAATATGATGTGTAAGCTGATTTGCCAGCCTTTAAAGAGTTTTATTATTTTTATGGTATAATTAATCTGTAAGTATTTATAGTTTCAACCAATTTTTAACTAGGTCCCTATATTTTTTTTTAATTAGGTTCTTATACTTTCACCTATTTTTAATCAGGTCCTTATATTTTTTTTTCCTTTTTATCAGATCCTTATTGTTTCATCAAATTTTTAATTGGGTCTTTGTAGGTTTTTTGGATTTTAATTTATTAATTTAATTTCTAGTTAAATCAATGAATAATATTAAAAATTAGAGACCTAATTAAAAATTAGTTGAAATTATAAGGACCTGCAGATTAATTATCCTTTATTTTTATTTAAACATATTTTGTTCTAGATATTCATAACCCTTTTTTTCTCTCCTCCCACTCTCATCATCTCTCACCTCTGACCTCCCTCTTAGTTATTTCTAGCAAAGCAAAAAGGAGAAAAAGGAACTTGAATAAGATCACATTAGATATTTTTAACTGCAGCACCTGCTAGCTTCCCACCAGCACTTGCCCTTGAGCTTTGAGGGTGTTTCACTTGCCGATAGTGGCCCTTCTTCTAAGCCACTTGCCAGATCTCTTATACAACCCCTACAGGATTTATCTACAAAAATTAAATGAGGAGGGAGAGTTTGAAGAGAAAAGGCGAAGGGGAAGGTTATATTGATTGTGAGTGTTAAGTGCGTGATATTTGGGAAGGTCTCGATCTAGACATAAAAATACTAAAGAAAAAAAAATGGTTTGTAGGTGCATATATGTGTTTCTCCATTTTGGTTATTTTTAATATTTTTATGTTAATTTAAGCACTATTTTAAAGCCTGTTTTTCATCCTTTTTCCTGATGTTAAAACCTTCTTTAAACAAACTATGGAACATGTGGTGGATGAACTTATATTACTGGCACCATGAACACACCCAGACCATTTAATTTCCTTATGTAATGATTTATGTGTGTATGTATAATCCATCTTGCTTGTTTTTTTAGCTCAGTTGAATTTTGAAGATGGCTTCTGACTGGGGTACATTATGCTCTACATATAAGGACAATATTGTCATTTAAAAAGAAAACTAATTCCAAACAAATTTTTAGGAACTAGGGTTAGAAAAATAGAGCTAGCAATATGAGTTGAGCCCAAGAAAAACGTTGCATGATGTGTTTGTTAAAGTTAGGTCCTTTTAAAAACGTAGTTGACCCATATTTCATTAATAGAACTCGTGGCAAGTACTAATGGTGGATGGGTCTAGTAAAAAGAACTATATTTTACAATATGGTAAATCAATATTTGAATCCCTACTAGGAGAGGTGCCTAACCTGACAGTGTTTCGAATATGATTATCTTCAACAGAAGGATATTTATGCTTAGTTTTAAAAAAAAGAAAAAAACTCGTGGCAGGTTATCCTTTTCTGTAGAAAAAAAACATAATTTTGTGATAATTAAGTATTCATATTTAAATTTATATTTTTCGTTATATATTATTTTTATTATTTTATTTTATAATATAAATTATTAATGTATAATAATAAAAATATTATAAATTTTATAGACGGATTATCGATGGAATTACGTCAATAATTTTCTTGAGAAATTACCATCGGTAATCCACCAGAAATTACTGACAGAAAAAATTCTATCAGTAATTTGTCAGTAATTATTGACGGAATTTAATTATGTTGGAAAATTTAATTTCCGACTGAAAAATTCTGTCGGTAATGTTTCCAACAGAAAATCACCGATGAAAAACATTCTATCAATAATTCCACCTGTAATAGCAAGTTTTTTTTTTTGGAATGATGTCCTTTACCATTTTTAATGGTCTTTATAAGGGATTTTTTCTTCAAAATTTGAAAATCCAAAATCAGTAATTTCCTACTATTATGAATAAGGAACCAAAAAACTGGACTAGACTTTGAATCGTTTATAGTAGTTGTTCAAGGGTTAATAGGTCAAGCCGGGGTCAACTCAGGGTTAGACTGGCTATATTAAAATAATATAATTTAATTAAAAATAATAAAATTTAATATACAATATTTTATTTCATTAGCCATTTTATATTTATGAAAATTAATTGGGTAAATCTTTAATATTATTTTATTTTAAGCACAATTTTAGAGTTTAATTAAATAGTAATGATGGAAAATAATTAGGTAAAAAAGAATTAACTTTATTTTATTTCCTCTTTGGTAAACTTGAGTAATTAGGAATTAAGAAATTAAATATTTGTTAGGGTTAAAGATCACTTTTGTCCCGGAAGTATTTGCTTGGGGCGAATTTTGCCCCGGAAGTTTCTAATTTGGAACAATTTTGCCCTTACGTTAGTTGACCGTTAGCTGGGGCAAATTTGCTCCAAATTTGAAACTTTCGAGGCAAAATTGCACCTTAACCCAATGACCGTTAGTCGGGCGCATCGAACACCACGTGATGTGCTGTGCTCTTCCAGTCGCTGGACCCTACCTTCAGTTGAGCCAAGGTGGTCAGGCTGTTAAACAAAAAAGAGAACTCTTCCTGAGGCCCCTGTCGACGTCTCCAGACTCACTAACATTACCGTTAGCTGCCATATCCCGATTCAGGAATTTTGACCCGATTCCCATCCGAAGTACGCATACTGCATGATATCAAACAAGCTTCCCCCATCTCTAAGGATCGATTAACTCATGTGCAAGCACCGTTTACATGGAATATTTCCCCTCTTCGGCCTTTAAAGTTCTCATTTGAATATTTGCTACTACCACCAAGATCTTCGTGAGCCTGGGTAGAGCAGCCGTCAATGCAGATTTTGGTGGTAGTAGCAAATATTCAACTGAGAACTTTGAAGACCGAAAAGGGGAAATGTTCCATGTAAATGGTACTTGCACATGAGTTAGTTGATCCTTAGAGACGGGGGAAGCCCATTTGATAGCATGCAGCATGTGTACTTCAAAAGGGAATCGGGTCAAAATTTCTGAACCGGGACGTGGCAGCTAACAATAACGTTAGTGAGTTCGAAGATGTCGGTAGGGGCCTCAGGAAGAGTTCTCTTTTCGGTTTAATAGCCTGCCCACCCTGGCTCAACCGGAGGTAGGGTCTAGCGGTTGGAAGAGCACAGCACGTTGTGTGGTGTTCGATACGCCAACTAAAGGTTATTGGGTTAAGGTGCAATTTTGCCCCGAAAGTTTCAAATTTGGAGCAAATTTGCCCCAGCTAACGGTCAACTAACGTAAGGGCAAAATTGCTCCAAATTTGAAACTTCCGGGAAAAAATTGGCCCTCGAAAAACTTCCGGGACAAAATTGACCCCAAGCAAATACTTTCAGGACAAAATTGACGTTTAACCCTATTTGTTATTATGGGTTTGGTTTGGCTAGGACTAGGGGTGGTAAGTGTTTTCTTTTGTTTTGTTTGTTTTAAAAAATCTTTTCGTCTCTTATAGCTATAGTACACTTTTCATTACTTTAGCTTTGAAGTTTTCTTTAGGGAAAATTCTAGAAAAATACTTTGATAAATAAGAAAGGACAAATCAAACCTCTGAAATTTTGAAATCCCAAGTCAGTATGCTGTCAGTGCGGAGGAGGAATTTGAGATTTTGAAATTTCAAAGAAAAGACGAAACTGCCCTTCAGCTGTCCCCCTCTCTTAGCTCGGAATAACAACACCATCCTCTTTATTAACAATATCGCATTCTACATTAACAATTCCGCTTTCCTCTTTCACAATAACAGCACTAGTCTCTTTATTAACAATATCGCATTCTACATTAACAATTCCGCTTTCCTCTTTCACAATAACAGCACTAGTCTCTTTATTAACAACACCGCATTCTATATTAACAACTCGACTTTCACTACTGTAGAGGACACTTTTAACGACCGTTTTTACACCCTTTAGACGACGTTTTCAAGGGGACGTTTATGTGAGTGTCGTTGAAAATTCAAGAAACGACGACTGTTGTTAAACAGTCGTTGTATCTATATTTTTTTAAAAAAATTTACGTTTTATAGGATACAACCACTAATGCCATTGGAAAAGCACCAACCCAGACAATTACATTTTGAATCTTCAAAGTTCTATCATGACCATATAGTGCATATATCATCATAACATCATTTTAATGTTCAAACTTCAACTTTTAAACTAAATCAGCAGGATCATCACATGATGTATTTGCCTTTTTGTTACTGTAAAAAGGTTCCTCAGTGATATTTTGTATAAGGTCTTCAAACTCCTCTTGTGTATCAATAACCCTCCATTTCAAGCCTTCTTGGCACTGGGCAGCATATATATCAACTGAACCCTGACTTGGCTTTTTCTGATTGAATTCAATCATAAGAACCAATAATGAGTATAGGTTCGAACTTTGCAACCGTAGAATATGCTAGAGAGCACTAAAAGAATGTCTAACCATATATACCTTTGTTTGTTGCCCTGTTTCTACTTGCATTTTGTAAGGCTAGAAATTAACCCAGGCATAACAAAAAAACAATACTGGCATATAAAAAATGCAGTCTATGTTATGTGCATTAAGGAAAACATGACGGATAGCAGAAAAGAATTCAGTTCACCACCAAGGCCACGCAATATGTATTTTAAAGGATAGTCAATTAATTATTATCTTGTGAACCCATAAAAACATCCATTAGCCCAATGGTTAGCAACATCTGCAATGGTTCTGTACCCATTTCCAACCCATGGCTTAATGTTATGAGAATAAACCCTGCACAGTTTTCAGAGTTTTGAAGCCATATTCAAATAGTATTAAGTTAGGAGTAAAAAATCCATTCAAATATAAATGCAATATGACCATATTCAATTCATTTTTGAAGGAACTTAGCCAGCCAACTTCTCTGAATACATGTAATGCCACTTTGGCATGGAATTAACAAGAAATAGTTGTTTTACTTATATTGGTCGTTTGCTCCTTCATCAATTTTCATGTATTGTATTTGCTAAACTCACATTTGATGACCGTTTGCCTAAATCCCCATCCTAAACCCTGTTGAAGTTTGTCCCAATTACCACCGGGAAATTAGAAGATCTAAAAGTGCAAAGAAAGGGCAACTCTGATGAAAGAGCTGACTTAGTAAAAATACCATCAAAGCCTAGGGGAAAATCAAGCCACATTTTTATCAACACGCAGATCACTTTTGCGGGAAACAACAACTCAAATCAAGTAGCACATGTAGAAGTTACTCAATGACAGCTCAAAATCGAATAGATGCTCTATGAGCAAAACAAAACCATCTAATACTTTCATTCTCTTTATTTTCAAAGATTGCCAAGAGGGTAAAACCCTAAGACCAAAATCACATGCCTCGTACTTGATCTCAATTCTAACTCCCAAATAAAAATTTTAGGTACGTAATACCACCATTATCGCTTTATGCCGGTATACATCATATATATGACAGCAAAATCCCAAAATTTCAGATTCTCAGAAACCAAAAACTGGAACAAAATGAGGACACTCCTTGAATTGATGAAAGGAGGAATTGACGAGTAAGCTAGTCAGTATCGTACCTGAGGAGGGGGATTTTTACAACGACTGTGGCGACGTGAGAGGGGGAGGGAGAAGAATGCACCAGAGCTGCTAGCCACCACTTGCGACTTGTGAGAAACAAACTGTGAGGAAAGTTGAGGGACGATAGTCAGAGATTGGGCGTGAGAAGGAGGCGCGAACTGAAGAGCAAAAAGAGAAATTGGAAAATGAGGAATAGGGGGCGCGGTTTTACTCTGAGTTACAACGTTCGTTCCCCAAAAACGGTCGTTGTAGAGCTTAGTTACAGTGACCGTTTTAGAGAACGATCGTTGTATGTTAGATACAATGACCGTTATTGGAAATGGTTGATGTAACATTGCTTACAACATCTGTTTCCAATAACGATCATTGTAACCTTGTCTTCAACGATTGTTTTAATAAAAACGGTCATTGTAAGTTTAGCCAGTAACTTTTTACGTCTGGTTTCTGTAAACGGTTATTGTTTGGTGTCGTGGAATCATGTTTTTATAGTAGTGTTTCTTGTTTCACAATAACAAGACCGGTTTCTATATTGATAACACCATATTCTATATTAACAACCCCACTTTCTTGTATCACAACTTCATAATTTAAGTTTCAGGACCAATAACAACATCTCTCTCTTTATTAACAACACCGTATTTTACATTAACAACTCGATTTTCTTGTTTCGCAATAACAACGCCGGTCTCTATATTAACAATACCGTATTCTATTTTAACAACTCAACTTTCTTGTTTCATAACTTCATAATTAAGTTTCATTGCCAATAACAACACCATATTTTACATTAACAACACCATATTTGAGATATGACAATATGAAAGAATAAAGATGAGTTGTTAATGTAGAATGCGGTGTTGTTAATAAAGAGACCGGTGCTGTTATTGTGAAAAAGGAAAGCGGAGTTGTTAATGTAGAATGCGGTGTTGTTAATAAAGAGGCTGATGTTGTTATTCCGAGCTAAGAGAGGGGGAGTTGAAGGGCATATGTTTTTTTTATCCAATATTTCAAAATCCCAGATTCCTCCACCGTACTGACACAACACTAATATGAGATTTTGTAATTTCGGAGCTTTGATTTATCCTTTCCTATTTTCCGGCATCTTTGTCTGGAATTTTCCCTTTGCTTTATCCATTAAATTTGATTTCATGTTATGGCGTCTAGTCTAGCTGGAACGGGAACCATGCCCAACGCATTTTCATATATAGCTTCAAAAAATAAATTCATTTCGTCCCTTGCAGCACACTTTCCATTAATTTAGATTTCAAGTTTTCTTGGTTCATTGATTGATGATTGAGTAAAAACTTGTAGAGAAATGGCCACAGAAATGAAAGGACTCCCACCAGTCCAAAATATAAACGTTGTAATCTAATTCACATTAATAAAAAATTGTTAGTTAAATTATTTAATGTGTTTCAAATTGATAAAATTTACCTATTTCACTTGTATTAAAGAATGTCATTTTCGAACATGTATCTATTATCTATCACCTCTATGGCTCTATTACTCCCGCAAGAGTAAAAATGAAAAAAAAAAATCATTGGTTACCTTATCAACTCTTATATTTTGAATCAAAAATTCGTTCTAGAACATTTCTTACATCATGAATAGAAGGGAATAGCATATAACTTTGCCCTTATTTTTTTTTTCTGTAAAGGATGTAATTCATTACAGGATTAATGTACAAATTTAACAATGAAGTCTTATTCGAGAAGCGTTTGGCACAATTATGTTTTGGAATGGGCAAAAATAATAATGAATAATCAAAAAGGGTATAAATTTAACAAAACAGGTAAATTTAACTTAACACCGTTAGGGGTTTTCTTCTCTTATAATTTAATGACGTTTATTGTTTGGTGACTAAGCATCATGCATGGTGACTAAGCACACTTTGATGGATATTTTTGTAATTTATTATTTGTTTTCGGTAAAGAATGTACCAACCAGCTCCTCCTCATTTAACAACATAGGAAACTAAGTTGCCCAATATGCTAGATGTTAATTAAGAGAGGAATACGTAGTAGGAATTATTGACTAGGGCATTCAATAGATCTTGCCAATACTGTATAAGGATTTTCAAGCCATTAATAAATCCAAAATATCCGCATAATCTTTTTGAAAGTCATGACATTGTTTTATTAATTCCTTTCATTCTAGTAATTAATTAGCAAAGTGAACTAACACTCAACATGCTACTTGAAGGGGTTCTTTCACGGAGAATTAAATGGTTTTACGTTTTATTTTTGGCCAATAAATTGGTTTACGTTTTTATTGCATTCGACCAAATGGAATATTATTTGATTTGAATTTTTTATGTTATTCTTGCTTATGTTTGCCAAGGAAAGAGCAGCAATAAAAGAAAAAGATATGGGCTCATATGACGAGTCTGGCCCTGCTGACGACGTAAGTAGTGAGGATGGGGGAGTAAAGGCTGGAAACACAAAAAGGAGTATTAGTACTAGGCCCAATATATTATCAACCACATTAAAAAGAAGGCCTGCTATGGGGACCCAGAATATAGTTATTGGGTCACTTGCTGCAAGAGGCCAATTTAATTTCAACCCACAAGACAAGTTTAGAAGGCCCAAAAAAATCGAATTACTCCCCACACCCCCGTTCCATCATGAAGTTGGGGATTTTTGGTATGAAACGCAGGCAGTGGTTAAAAAGGATGGAGTAGATGAAGATGACACAATGGATGTAGCGCCAGAGTCGCTGTGATGTGATGTCTGTTTCATGAGCCTCTCCACCCACCATTTTCACAATCTTATGGACCTCATTCCCAACCATGTGTGCCACACCAAGAACCAACCATTGGTGAAGTCATTCAAGAGTTTCAAAACCAAATCACTCAGACTATTAATCAAGAGCGGTCACATAAGGACACCTTTGCTCATTAAATGAAAGTGATTCAAGAGTTTCAAACTCAAATGGATGATCATACCAAAGAGCGGCGATCACAAATGGACATTCTTATCAGCAGGATGGAACAACAAGAGAAAGAAAGTGAGAGATTGGAAAAGGAAATTGAGCGTCTCACTCAGCAAGCACAAGTATTGAAGAATCCCTAAGAAAATCCTCCTTCCATGTTCTTACATACGCAATAAGTGGAGCAACTAGAAGAAAACAATAAAGAGTTGGAAAAAGCAATGACATGTCATGCACAAAAGGCTTCTAAGTGCCATACTCCACCCTCTATTTCTCATGATTCACCCATATCTACTTGCTCTTTTATTGAACATAGTGTTTTTGAGTCTTATGCTATTAAATTGAATTTGAAATCAATCCTTGCCATCCCAACTGTTGATGATCGAGTGCATGCTTTAAGGGAAGCAAATAACAAGTTGGATACCGAACATCAACGCTTATTGGATGTTGCATGGGAGTCTGGCACTTTGAGGGGGAAAATAGATAAGCTCAATGAAATGGTAGATCTCTCTAATGCTATCATACATCATATATGGTTGGAGCAATCTGGAGGTGAAGAGGGAGCTCCAATCTTTTCAAAGTTGCATGTAGAGCAAGAGGGGAGTCCTAAAAATGTTCCAATATTCACTCAACTCCAATCTTCCTAGAATTTGGAGTCTTGTGAAGTGCCACCTTACATTGAAACCAAGCTGGAACGATATGGCATTCTCTATTCAGAAATTCAAGAGCAAGGAGTCCAAGTTCAAGAGTCACATGCCACTTCACAAGTGGAAGATTTCGGACCTCCGTTGCCTAATCCCACAAAATTACAAGAAGTAAAACAAGTACAAAAGAATATTGAAGAGTCTCCTATACCATTTGGTAATGATCATATCCTTGTAGAAATAGACTCTCCTACTACTTTACTTAGTGAAGCAATTCATGATTTGAGTGAGGATGAGGTGGATGAGGAAATAATTGTTGAATCCTCTCCAATGTTTGAAAATGTAATTGCACGATCCATTGGTTCTAGTAGTAGTGATTCAATTGTACTTATTGATGATTGTTCTTCTACTTCTGTGTGTGATGCTACAATTGTTGAAAATGCTTATTTTCATAGTACTAGGGATGATTGTGCTCAATTGGATGATATATCTTCATGTTCTTGTGCGGAAGATCATATTTATGTAGATTGCTATCATGAAAAATACCACTTGCTTGTTGATTTTCGAAATAAAGCATTTAATAAAGTGGTTGATTCTACTATTGATCTTGAAGCACCTCCTTGTACTATTGATGATTGTAAGCATGACAATTCTGGAAATGTTGAATCTTGTATGGATGCTAACGTGGTTGTTGTGAGTACGAAGGACCATAGCATAGACACAAATCTTTCTCTTGATTCTAATGAATTGCATGATAGTTTAATAAGGAAAGATTCAACTATTTTGATTGATGACATTGCAAATGAAAATGAATCTTTCCATATTATTCTTTCTTGTGATTTGCCACCCGATATAGAAAAAGAAAAAGATTCTTTTAAAACTTTGAAAGTTTTGGGTGGTAATGATTTGAAAAATTCTCCTTCTTCTTCCACTCTTTTCCCTTCCATCTCTTGTGATTGCAATGATGATGTGGTGTACCCTAACACTTAGTTGGATTCTGCACCTTCCACTTTGCAAACACAAGAGAATTTTCAAAATACAACTGTTCGTTTGACTCCTACTGATGGGAGTGCCTTTGATTTCCTTGGATATGATAGTTACTTGGAGAGTTTGGAACTTAATATGCCTTTACTTCACTTGAAATCTCTCCATGTTTCTATTTTTGGATGGGATACTGCTGTTTGCTCAGATCATTTGCAGGCACATTCTTGGAAAGGTCATCGAAGAAACCAATATCCACCTTACATCCTTGGACCTCTTCTGATTGATCCTGAGCCACCTCCACAAAAGGAAATTCAATGAGGGAAAAGCTGTTCCAAATGCCAAATCCATGCTTCTCATCAAAGATGAAAACTTCTCCTTCAAACGACTCAAGATTCTCTAACACATGTCGTCTCTTTCCTCACTTGTTTTCTTCCTATTTTCTATGATTCTCTAAGCTTACTTGTGTGTGAAGAAGATAAGTGTGGGGGAGGGACACAAACCAGTAGAAAAATGTAGAAGTTGCTTAGTTTAATAGGTATAATAAGAACCCTCTTTATATGCTTTGCATCTTTTTGCCACCACCATACTTAATTACCATTGTGCCTGGGATTTCAACTTGCTAAGAATTCTCTTTAGAGTGTTTTTCTACATTGAGAACAATGTGCTGATTAAGTGTGGGGGAGGGAAGTACATTTCAAATCCCATTAATTGGTTGTTTTCAAATGAGAAATGCCTTAAACTAGAAAATTTTTCAAAATTTTTTTCAAGAATGACTTGCTTAAATACATGTCCTAAGTGATAAAGGGTCGCATTAACCACTTTGGAATGTTATTTGTGAGAAATTCTTTGAGCTTTCATGATTTCTAGTGTTTTGGCAACTTTTTAAAACCATGATTTGCTTTTCAAGTAAATGGGGAGATAAATAAACCCACAATTGGATTTTTGCTTACTCCTTATTTTGAGAAAAGAAAGTTTCTATATCATTAGTGCATTTAAGAATTGAGCATTGTTATAATTAATTGCAATGTCTTGATTGATTATATTTGTAAGGTTAGCATTAGGAATAGTGAAGTAAATGCATTGTGGTTAGCTTCCTATGCAATTGATTGAGTTGGAGTGAGCATTAGAGAGAAACCTTGTTGGAAGGTTAATTGAGCCTTGAATTCTTTCCATGTGTGCGTGTTCACTTAGTCTTTCACCTTCTAGAATTTGTTTGAACTCTTTTTCAAAACGGCATTTGCATTAGTGTGATGAAAATGAAAGAGGCATTCATTCTAAACCCTTTTACCCAAACACAAATCTACATTCATCTACCCATTTGTTTACCCCTTTGAGTCATTCTTATGTTGTATGCATGTCTTGTTATTCATAGTGTTCATAGTATTCTAAATCAAAGTGGTTTGCCAATAGAAAGTTGAACATTGTATATAGTGGAATGCCATGTATTAGAAAAGAGAAAGCAAGTCAAAAAAAAAAAAAGAGAGTGTGTATGAATTGAAAAAGAGAGAGAGAGAGAGAGAATTGAAAAAGAGAGAAGAAAAAAAAAGAGAGGAATGTATAAAAAAGGAGAGCATATTTAAAAATATATATATAAAAAAATAAAAAGAAAAAAAGAAAGAAAATAAGGAGAGAGTTTAGTAAAAAAAAATGTATATAGTTAAGAAAAAAAAAGGAAGAAGAAAAAGAAAAAAATTGATTGAATAGGAAAAAATAAGATAGAGAGAGAGAAAAGCAAAAGAAATACCAAGAAGGCATTGATTTATGAATCTAGAAAAGAATTGGCAAGAGTTTTCAAGTTATTTAGATGCTATGAATTTATTCATTAACTTAGACTTACATATCAACATTTCCTTCTTCTGTTTGATTAATTCCATCTAACCTTCATCCATCATTACAAACCTTTTAAAGCCCTCTTGATTCATTACATTTATTGTTATTAGTAGTGGAGATGTTAGAGTTATTACAAGCTTATGGTAAGGTTTTAATTAAGTGAACTAGAGTGAAATTATCCCAATGAGGTGAGATGAGTTAAACACTAATACCTTGAGAGTCTCTTGTACTTCATTCTAATATTTTGGATTGTGTGGTTAGCTAATTTCTTTGCATTGCTTGACTATGACTAGTATTAACTTGAGGAATTTGATTAATTGATCAATTGCTTTCTAATTATGAAATTGCTCAAATTTCAAATGCATTAGTGATTTGAATTTAGAAACTTGTACTTCATTGCCTTTGTTCAGGAGTACAAATGTCTAAGTGTGGGGGAATTAATTGAACCATAATTTTATATGAATTTTTCATGATTAATTTGGGATTTTTAATGCAATTTCTAGAACATTATCACATTATTAAGCACTAATTTTAGTTAGGGACAATTGTTTTAAATTAATTGCAATTAGGGGTAAAATGGTCATAATTTATTAATTATTTTTTATACGATTGTCTCTTGAACTTTTGATGCTACATGATGTTTAATATTGTTTTGTAGGTGGTTTGGAAGAAAATTGGAAATTTTGGAGGATAAATTAATATTTTGAAGAATGAGGAAAAACTACAGAAAAGGCCCTATAATTTCTGAAATTTACAAAATAGTAAAGAAAAGGGCCTAAGGAAAACCACAAATAAGGACTCATGAGTTCTGAAAATTTTAATTGAACCTTCAAAATATTTCAAAACCTTTCACTGAAATCCTTCAAAAACCTTTGTAACTTTTCACTTTAGTTCCTGGGCAATAGGTTGCAGTTTGGGCCTTTGCTGGATAATGTGCAGATGACCAAACGAATGCACAGACCCGACTTGGCTGTGGATATGGGAGACCCGAGAGTGATATTGAAAAACAGAGGAGGCGCCGCACAAGAAGGACCTCGGATCATCGCACATCTTCTTCTTCCTTCCTCTTCCTAGTGTCGCCGGCGGCACTCCTGCTTTCCCACCATCGCCGCCGGCGACCCCTCTTCACCCTCACCGTGGAGAAATCACCATTGCGAGCTTGAGAGACACAGAACAGCGTCGGCCATCAGAGTTGCAGACTGAGACTCGAGTTTGGACGGCTGAGGCTGCAGCTTGAAGGGAGAGAAGAGGGAACCGGAGAAGGGAAACCAAAAACCACCACCTTCGCGTCGAGTCCATCAGTTCCGGTGACCTTCATCATTTTCCAGATTCCGGCGGTGTAAACTCAGTTTCCGGCGACTCTCTCTCTTCTTCACTGCTGAACCATCATCCTTCCTCCACTGACAATAACATCACCACTGCCTCCCCTGTTCTTTTTCCATTTTCACCACCACAGATTCATTCCTCTGTTTTTTTTCAACTTGGCCGACAGTACACAGCAATTCCTCATTGAAATTCAGTCTTCCATTGAACTTAAATGGCTTTGCTGAGGTTTAGAAATTCTATGGGTACTGTTCATGCGATGAGTGGCTAATTTTGCTTGGGTCTTGGTGGCAGAGAAAGTGGTTAGAGCTTTAAGGTTCTACAAGGGGAGTTCACTATTTTCCATTAGCTCAATGTTATACATTATGTCTTTGTGGATTAATTTTGCATTGATATGTGTGTATTTTTTAGACTTAGATGAGTGATAATTTGTTTATGATGAACTATTTTGTATTGAATTTGGTATTGGTGCATTTAAATTTTATTGAATTTATTTTCCTATTGGATTAATGAAGTTATACATTTTATGTGATATCTAGATTGTGTGATGGATTTAATTTAATTTGAATGTCGCGATTGTGCTTTCAATTAAGAGGAACCAAGTGCATTAATCTATTTTCAATACACATCAAGTGGGTCTTTAATAATTTGCTTAAAAGGTGATTAAGAATGCGATTGTAGAACTGATCATTTATTAGGTAGATTGGACCTAATGCGATTACTTAGAGTTTTTAATTTGACTTGATGCAAAAGTAACTCCCAAATTATTTTAAGGAGCTAGGAAAGCCACCAAATTTGTCACCAAGATTCATTTCATCATTCATATTCCAATTCCAAATTCCTTTCCATTAACTCCTTCATCATTTTTATAGAAAAGATAAAAAAATAGTAGTTTAGGGATTTTAATTAACTTTTTCATTTAATCATTTAGTTTATTAATTTGAAAAATCCAAAACAAAATTTCCCCTTGTTTTTATTGCATTCGCATGGCATATAGATTACTTATGACTCAATAAAAGGCTCCTCAAGAGAACGACCTGAGTGTTGCATTGTACTGCAATTCTTGGATAAAATTTTTTTTTTGCATTTGACCCTAAGGCATAAAGACACGGTCAAATAAGTTACATTTGCTAGCTTGGGAGCAGATAGAGAAAGAAAAGAATGAAGAAGGCCTGGGAATCAGAAATCTAAGGAAATAGGACAAGGCTTTTATTATGAAGTTGTGTTGGGGTCTTATTTGCAAAAGAGACGCATTATGGATGAGAGTCCTCAATGAAAAATACAAGTGTGGTGATCAAGATATGCCAACCATTACCAAAAGAAAGAATGTCTCTCTTACTTGGAGGGGTATTGGTATAGTATGGGAAAGATTCAGAGTAGGGGTTGGCCGAAAAATAGGCAATGGGGTCACATAATCTTTTTGGTTCAACAATTAGTCTGAATTGAATGTTCCACTTATTGATCTTATTCCTGGCCGTGAGGGTATGATTGATAGGGATGATGGCTAGTTGACTTCGTCATGGATAATAGTAAATAGGATAGAAGGAGTATGGGAGAATGGTTCTTGCAATTTGTCATTGACCGAATAACCTGTGTACACCCACTCTGTATGGAGAGAAGAGAGGATCAAACATACTAGAAACCATCCTCAGATGGTACTTTTTCTATGAAATCTGCATATCATTTCTTGTTTGAATGTACCCAGGGAAACGGAGACAGCATTTGGAAGACTCCATGGAGGTGGTCTATAGAGAAGATTAAGTCTTTCATGTGGTTATTCACACACGGAAGAGCTCACATGGCACATCTCAGATTGCGAAGGGGTATTAGCGACAATGCAAGGTGTTCGTTTAGGTGTGAGAAAGCTGAAGACTTTATGCATTTGTTAAGAGATTGTTTGAATGCAATGAATCCGTGGAAATTAAACCATTTGATTTGGAAGTTATAGGGCATAATGACAATAACCATGATGTAGTAGAATCCTAAAAGGCCATGAAATCATGAACACCTACACACTATAATGTTTAAATTTGTAAATAAATTGGCATATACTAAAATTTTAAAATGACCAATAATTACCTTCTTATCTATTTGATTTCATATATCACTCATGCCAATAACACAATATCAAATAATAATTTCTTTCTCGCAAGTTAATCACAATCAATTTAAATTTAAATTTAAACACTACTAAGAATCACAATCATATAGTCTTCAGGGTAATTATTTCTTTTGGCTTTACAAGATAGTCATCTTTCTTCATAACTTATTGCTTTCAGCATCATAACTACTTTTGTTATTTTTCAAAATATCTCATGGACTTTTTGGCTTCACAACAATTTTGATCTTTATTTTCAATAAATTGATACATATTAGTCTAT